>JAWWEV010000054.1:13564947-13715107 GCA_035583235.1 Hafferia zeledoni
TGTGCTTCTGCAAGAGGCAGCCACAGCAGAGATTTTTCACCAGGTGACCATGGGTCCCTGTGTCATCTTGTGGTCCCCCATCTGTCCATGCTTTGTCCCTTGAAGCACCCCCTTTCTCTCATTCAGCCTGTCCTGTGGGACACAGTTACACCAGCTACAGTCAGCAAATGACTTCAGTGTCTTTCATACAGAGTAGGAATCATATTCACAGATGGGACACTGACATAACTGCAGCACTCTTTTATAACATTCCAATAGATATTCTAAGTTAAATGTTTCATCATTCATTATTTTAAAAATAGCCAAGGATAATAATATCCTAGAACTTCTTTTCCACTACTGGCTTAATCTATTTTTTAAAAACTATGATATGTGCATTCCTTTGGTTTGCACAGCAGACTTCAGAACTTCATGGGAACATGGAGATATGAGCCATTTTTCCACTGTCCTTTATTGCCAAACCACTTTAAACCTGAAATTGGGGGGTAATATCTCTGACTCAACCTCACCCCAAAATTGAATAGTAGCGTGTGTGCATGCGTGCCTCTCAGAGGAACTACCAGATATTTCTCCCCTCTCTCTCCCTCCTTTTTTTTCCTCTCTAATAGCTCTCCCCACACTCCAGACCAAGCAACTAGTCACTCACAGTCTGAGCTCATTTTAAAGAGCTTGGATTAAGTCCATGTGCAAGTTTTAGTTGCCTGTTAAATTTCTAATGCCTGCCACATACACCATTAGAACACTTAGATTTTTAAGACAGCATTGACTCATATTTTCTTTGGGTTTTAGCTGCTAAATAGACAAGCAGCATTCTTAATCCACTTTTTTCTACCTCTCTTTCTGCTAAAAGGTTTAGTATGAAGGTATAGCAGTATTACAGATCAGTGTAAATTACATGTCATGTGGGGCCACATAATAATTAGCAGTCACCATATCTCTGAGAAGATCATATAAAATATTCTTCAGCTGGGAGCATCCTCTGATCCCTTGTTGTAGTGAAGTTATTGGTACAGCAAATACAGTGGGACAGTATAATAATAAAATGAAAATAATAAAAATTATAAATTACATTTGCAATACATTTAAACATCAAGAAATATGTTAAGTACTTTTAAAATAACAGTCTGTATTGCACTAGAAACTACTCTTTCTTAGCTCTGTTTTTGGATTCCCTGTCCCTGAGTACCTGGGCAGTCCAGTATTCACATACTTTTAAAGTTTATTGAGGCACAGCCCTGCCAAAGGCAAGCACTGATCCAACTATGTGGAAAAGGACTCCTTCCATTCTCCAGTTCCCTGAAATGGCAGCACAATGTATTTCCAGTTCTGCTCTGTGTGGAGCCTGCTGCAAGTATACGTGGCTGCAATTTTTGTTAATGCTGCCAAGGACAGGCTTTGCTTCAGTTCTTGAAACACCTTTTTGGCTCATGAAAACAGCTTTACAGAAAAAAAAGCAGGAGTTAATGCTGACTCCCAGATCTCCAGTGAGTGCTGTGAGCCCAAGGGGAGCTGTGACCAGGGGCCAGGGGCTGAGGCCATGTTGGCCTTCTGATAGTGGTAACAGGAGAAATGCATGGAGGATCCTCATAGAAAGAAAGTGTTTCTGATATGAAAAAGATGGAAATTTAGGCAAACCAACTAGTATCTCTGGTCTTTGGACACTATTCCAGCCTACCACTCCAGCCTTAATGGAAAACAAGTACTGGGAAGTGTTGATTATGTTGTTTGGGTTTTTCCTTTGATCTGGAGTGGTCAGATGATTTTTCTGCATGTGTGTGTTGAGTCGAAGAGCCTACAGTCTATTTTAGTCTAGGAGCTTCCCTGCCTTTTCTTCATTGCTAATTATTAATGACAGACTGTGGGCAGTATTTCTCACTTATGTAGTTATTAACAGCTACAACTTAAATAATTTATAATGTTTTATTCTCTTTGTGGGCTTGAGAGCCTGGTTTGGGTCTAAACTAAAATGTACTCAGCCTTAGAGGGCTCCAGAAATGACAGCTGTCCCTTGAACTGAGTTCTGCTGCTGTTTGTACCTCGCAATGGCTTCGTGCACCTCTAACATTTAGGCCAGATCCGCATTTTGTGGATTTGCACCATTTCTTCACAGATAGGTTCAGACCCAGCTCACAGTGTAAAGCACTAGAACTCAGATCTCTGTGTACTCAGAGCATGTGGAAACTGTTATTCCTACAGGTTATGCCATACTGATCCTATGAGACCAGTGTCCTTATGTGCCCTGAGAGCTGCAGGAGGAATCCAGCTGATTGATGCCTGGACACTCTTGCCCCTTGACATCAAGTTGTCTGTTGGGCAAAAAAAGTTGAATCCCATCAACTGAGCTAATTCCTACATTTCTCTAACACTTTTCTCATTGCTGTCTTGTCACCCCAACTCCTCGCCAGTGTCAGAATTTATGATTACGTCTATTAGCAGTGAAACTATTTCGCATGACATGGTCGTCTTGGAAAGCAAAAGGTACATTTTCCATTCGTGGGGTATTACTAATTCTAGGAGTGGCTGAGGATAAGTTTGAAACTTCTTATGCTTAATGGAGTACAGGCAAACTTGGAAATAAAGGACGGCATAATGCTTTAGCAGAGGTTGGGGTCGTTTCCCCATGCTCTCCTGCCAGTCACTCACATCTCACTTAAAAAGCCTGACATTATTGTTCATGTCGTTTCTTTTTGTGGCTGATACAATTGATGCTCTCCAATTGTGCTCGGTGTGCTGTTAGTGCAGGGGTGACAGCTCTCTTTAATGCTAAGCCAAAATCAGCAACTATATTTGGTTTTCCTAATGAATTTTAAACAGAAGGGCCAATGGTAAAAGGCCAGCACTTAGCAAACGGTAAGCATCATTGTGCAACAGATATAAATAGTACAGTTTAATATATGCTTAAACAATTGAGAACAAATCAATCCCTCAGACAAAGCAGCACGAGTTCCCCAAGGAGCCTCACGTTCCTGAGGGTAAGATCTCAAGCCCATCTGCAGCTTTCTGGGGTGCCTCGTTTGTGGATGCCTGTCCCAAGGCCGCTCATGGGCGGCTGCTCCGGCTCTCCCACCTGTCCGGGTGGTGACAGAGCCCCGGCTCTGGCTGAGGGACACACTGCAGAGCCGCAGAGCCAGCGCCTCGTGGAGCCTGGGAATCGCTGCAGCACAGGAGGTGGACTCGAGCTGTGGTCTCCAGCTCAACCACAGAGCCAGCACTGGATTCTGTCCAAAACAGGCTCCAGCAGTCCCTGCCCGGAGCAAGGAACAGGAGTCAGGGAGCAGCCTCGCGTGGCACAGACACAGACACAGCCTGTGGCCCTTCCACGAAGCTCACACACGTGTGCGTGCCCTGCAGGGCCCAGTGCCACCCACCGGCACCAGCAAAGCACCATTTGAGTGGCTTCCACAGCGTGTGAAGGACAAAATCAGGAGGTTTGATCCGAGGAAGCCATTGTGTTGCTATGTATATTATGCATTACTGAAATGCATTACTGCATTACTACTTGTCCTTTTAGTCTTTGCTGAGTTAAAGCTTGGCATTGATAGCTGTGAAAGCACTCATTAATGTAGTGCTGTGAATTTGGAATAATGGCTTTTTCCTCTCCATTTAAATTGCACTTCAGTGGGAAATGTATGGAGTGAATACACCATCTTCTTCTGTAAATATTTCAGTAAACACCCTGGCATATCCCATCTGCAGGATAACCTGACCTTTCTTACAGCCAAGTTTCCCTATCCCTTGGCACTTTCTAGTCACAATTTAATGCCACAAAGCCTGATTCCAGTGTGAGTGCTGCCCACACATGCAGCCCCACAGCGGGTTTTGCTGCTCCTTGACTCCCCCTTCAGCCCCAGCCCTGTGCAGTGTTTCTACTCATCCTCAGGTGCCTCTGATGCCTCCCAGTAGCTCCCTGGGGTGACTGGACACTACTGGGCTTTTTCTAAAGCTCAGTGTAGAAACTGCTCTCAAACAGTAGGAAAACTCTGCATTCTTGCCCTCTGGAGTAGTAAAGGATAGAGCAAAAGGGTGTGATGAGAAGGCAATGTATCATTACTTGACTGGACACATTCATGAGGAAGGCAACAGAGTTAAGCCCAAACAGAGAGATTCTGGTTCATATGTGCTCTAAAACAGACTTTCTGTGACCTTAGACAAGTAACATGGGGTCAGACTTGTCATGTAGTTAATGTTGCCGTGCTGACAGGCTTAGCAAATAAAAACAAGCTGAAGTAAACACCAAAATACTTTTTTAATGATCTTGGTCCCTCTGCCTTTGCCTCCCTGCCCTGTCTACAGACTAAGAGCATTTTTCAAACTCGCAGACCTGATGACAGCCATCTGTACACTAATAAAGGGCACCATACAAACAGGTATGTGCAAGGGAACAGCCTTCTGACCACAGTCCTCTGAACACACAAATTTAGGGTCTCCAGTTACCCACGAGTGAAGTCACTCTGGTTGCAGCAGCCATCAGAGGGGAAGGAGGCTGCCTGGGGGCACCAACCAGTACCCTGTGCAGGGCCTGGGGAAGATGCTGATGAATAGATGCAATGTGGTGGAGGTGGCTGAGGGGACCTGGGCAAGCTGGCAGCACCAGCAGTGTGGTCAGTGGGGAACGTCAGAGAGCCCATTCTCTGAAATGCTGTTTGTGAGCAAGGCAGGAGGAGAACAGAGGCTTTGTGCATGATGGACTTGATGTCTCTAAGGGTGTTCCAGTTACGAGATGTTGGCCTGTGACTGCAGCAACCTGCCTGCTGCTGCCCTGGCTGTAGCCTGCCATGGGAAGCAGGAGCATGTGGTGCAGGACCCATGAAACCTGGAGAAAGCAAAGCCAGTATCTGGGCTGCCTGGAGCTGCTGGAGACCCTGGAAACCTCAACAGAAAGGGACTTGATTGCAGACGAGGCAGCGAGTAATGCCCAACATGGGGTAGCAGGGCAGAGATGCCCACCCGTCGGGGGTTATTTCTGGGGGCTCCCCGTTACCTCCCTCGCAGCCCTGTTTCTTCTATGTCCGTTCCACCTCCCCTGAGCCCAGTCCCTCTCGTCCGCGCTCCAACCGCGACCCCCGCGGCCGCGCTGCCAGTCCGGCGGGGCCGGTGCGGTGGTGCCCGGGCCGGGCACGGCTCCTCCTCCCGGGGGCGGCCCCGGCGGCAGGTGCCTGCCCGGAGCAGGAAGCTGCCACTGCTGTCGCTCGGCCCCGCGTGTGCCGCCGCCGGGCTCGCCGCCCGCACCCGCCGTCGGGGCACCGCGCCCGCCGCCGCCTCGGCCGCCAAGGCTTTTTTTGCTGTTTTACGCCCTTTATTCCCTCTTTTTGTTTGTTTTTATCCCCTGCCCTCTGACTCCTCTGCACTTGTACTTGGAAGGACACCGCCGGCGACCGCGGCTGCCGCACTAGGGGTGCTCCGCTGCCCGCGGGCGCTGTCGCTGCCATGAGCGCCCCGGCCCCCGACCCCGACCCCGACCCGCGGGATGGGCACCCCGGGCACGGCCCCGGCACGGCCCGGCCGGCCAGCCCGCAGGAGGAGTTCGACTTCTCCATCCTCTTCGACTACGACTACGACTACGTGAAGCCGATCGAAGGTTGGTGAGGAGCCGCCGAGAAGGAGCTGCGGCCGCGCCCCGACGGGGCGGCGGGGCCGCCTGTGCCACCCCAGCGCTGCTGCTGCGCCCTCGGCGGCTCCTCGTGGGACACCACTGGGCCTGCCCTGCCCTGCCCTGCCGGGGCCGGGCGCTGGATGCCGGCGATGCGCTGCTTGGCAGGGCCGGGCGGGTCGGGTTTAGCGGGGCTGCTTTGCCCGGCAGGTGCTTGCGAAGGGTCACTGGCTCGGTCCCCATCCTGTGCTGCAGTGTCTGAAGGCGGCCGTGGCACCTCCTCTTGTTCCCAAAGCTGTGCACCCGCGAGTGAGCGCAGCTGCCAGAGGCGAAGCAGAGGAGCTCAGCGCGGTTGGTCGCCTTGTGACCATCATCAGCATCATCGTGCTTAGAGTGTGTTCTGGAAACGCAAAAAGGCAGTTCGAGCACTGGGGCTTGGAGCCCCGAGGAATTATCACATACTGTGAGCCTGAGCATCCTGCTTGGATGGCAGAGAGCTGGGCAGATCTAGTTGCCAATTTGGGTCCAAACCCCATAAGTTAAGTTAAAATTAAGAAAGATTTGCAGACTTCTACTTCTCTGAGCTTATGCTATAATACTCAAAGCACTGTGCTAAGTGCCCCATGGCTTCCTAAATGATAATTCTATCAGTTGATGATAGTAAAAAGTGAGACTTTCTTACCCATAAAATACAGATTTGTGTAAACCAGGCAAAGGAGAGAGGACCCAGAGGAATGAATTGCTGGGATATTGTTTCTAAGATACATTCATTTTGGTTCTGCACAGTGGAGAGGTGGCGTTTCTCTAGGGCATCTGAAGAGAGATGTTTTGTTCCTGGGGGACAGTGCAGGAGGATCCCTTTGAGCCCTGAATCTTAGTATCATTATTGAAACAGAGTTATTAGTAAGTTTCGCTCTTTGTGTCCTGGTTTAAATATACAGATGTGCACCAGCATCAAAGCTGAGTGAGGATGGTTAATGTCATCAGATGCACAAAGCTGAATTTTCTTTCAGGGTTTCATGTAGTTCAAACTGTGCTGAAATAAATCCATGATGGGGAGAGGTCAGTCATTTTAATAAAAATACAGGAAATCTCAGTGAAATCTTCAGCTGCTGATTTGTTCACAACTCTGTGGTAAACAGTAATGCTGTGAAGCTTGAAGTGGGAGGTTCTACAGAATATAATAGTACGTAGGTGGGGGGTAGAAAGTTTAATCTTCAAACCACATAAACGCAGAGCGGAGTATGCTTATTGTAGAAGTAACTTCCTTCTTGAGCCTGCTTTCTCCACATTTGAATGACTGGAAACCATAATTAGTAGTAATTTTGTTTGTTCCAAAGATGGAAATCATTAGCATAAAAAAAAAAAGATCACAACCATATATATTGTAATCTGGAGAGCATTCTCCCTGGCTTTGAAAAGACACCAGCTAGAGTCTGTAAGCAATCCAGTATACATCCGTGACCTTTAATGTACAAAAGATTAAAGCATGTTTACATGAAAAGAGAAAATGTTCACATTTTGAGGAAGGACTTTATCCACATGCCGGTGGTAAATGATGCTCATTGTTCATGTGCAATTCTGGCCTCGTCTGAACTGCAGTTGGGAAAACAAGGCCTTTTCAGAGGTCGATTCAAAGTGGAACCAAAACCATAGGAGTGTCTGTGGATCCCGACACTTCAGTCTGGTTCCTACATTTGGAACCTGTTTGAAAGAGGCTCTGGTGTCCTCACAGCCTGGACTGCTCCACCCACTGCTCATGACATGTCCTCTAATAACAAATCTCTGTAAGCATGCTAAAAGGGAGTTTTTAAATAAAAAAAAAATACAGGAAGAAAAGGAAATTTGGGGCTCTAGGAATGGATTGGGATGAAAGTTTATTTCTGATAGAATTTTTTTTGAAAGGTTGGGATTTGGCAGTGTCCACCCAAACATGTGTTTTAGAAGTAGGGTCTGTATCACAACTTGTTGCTATGGGAATGCCAGAAATATCTTTGCTGAAAGTGGCTGGCATTCAGTAGTGCTTATGTGTGCCTAAGACAACGGGAACATGGACTGCTATAAAAGCAACAGGGAAAAGAAGGGTAAGTAAAAGTCCTATGGTCAATATTATTAGTATTAGATATTCCTCTCTAAGTCAACCGTTTCCAAAAGCAAGAGTGCTGTACAAAGGGCCATTTTTCCTGTGCCTTTTACCTTTACATGCCAGACTTTAATTAGCAATTATCTTCCCAGCGTTTGCAAACGAGAAACATCTGCTGAACTCAGTGGTGTGCCCAGGTGAACAGGATTTGGGGAGTGTGGGCAGGACAGGTATCCTGTGCTGTTAAATTAAAGTTAGGATTTCACTTGGCCTTCGAGGATGTTTTCTCTCTCCTTTTAAAACAAAGTGTTAGTTGCATTCCCTTTACAGTTACCTGTGCAGGTGTTGCCAGTGGTATCCTAAGTTTTAGCTTATCTCAGATTTGACAGGTGTTGCATATCCTCGTTTATCAGTGGAGAATATTGACAGAGAGTTAATGAACATTTACAAACGGGCTCCTACAAATCAGGCTCCCTGATCAGTAGGTTCTAATCACTGGTTTGTGTATTCTTGCTAATACATGTTGTTAGCTACTGTGAGAGACAAAACACTGAAAAGCCTCTCTGCTTCAGTAGCTCCCTTCGTGTAGTTTTGTGGTGGTCACCGTGTGATGGATCTGCTAATAGGTAAAGCTGCCACAGAATTTTTAATTTCTGAGGTTAACCCTTCTGGGACTTTGTCTTCTGAGGGGTATTTTGAAAGTCCAAACAAAACCTATCTTTAAATAAGATTCCAGACAAAATCCTGCCCTGAGACAACAGGTGAGAGTGCAGATGGAAAAGACTATTTTCTTGTAGGCTCAAGCCCTTGCTGTAGCTCAGCAGACTCTTACATTGCATCTGGTGACAAGGTCTGTGTGTGTATAATGCAGAGAGAGGAAGCAGGGAGCATCTATAAATATTAATATTCCTCTAAATGCTTGTTTGTATGTAGACAGGCTCCCAGAAATGTTGCCATGTCTTGTAGGTGTCAAGCCCTGTACAATTTGCCTCATTGGGGTTTCTTTCTCCCAGATGCAAAGCTATTAAAAGGGAAAAAACTGAAAGTGCATGCAGCTGGGGCCTGGGGCCTGGCTCAGGAACACAGGAGGCAGTGTTCAGCACTGCCATAAAGAAACAAATATGCACATCTAACAGAGAATTCCAGATTTCACTCAGGAAACCAGCTCTCACTTGGTGCTTCCAAGTAGTTCGTGTAAATAACAGACAACCCCAGTTTGGAAAAATGCAGAAAACCTCTGCACTATCCTCTTCAAATGACAATAAGCAAGTTGATTAAGAAAAAAAATCGATTGTTTTACTTAGGCAAATAAGGAACTCCATTTAAATCCCAGGAGCTGCACTGCAGCAAGAGGATGTGAGGTCAAAGCCAAACTTCAGCTGCTGCCCTCCCTTGGCTGCTTTGTCCCACACGTGTCTATCTTTAGCATTCCCTAGATGATGGTTTGGATAAACCCAGCATGGAATGCATGATCTTTTATTCCCTAATTTCATGCTAATTGGCAAGGTCACATTTGGCTGACTGGATGGCTTTGAAGTAACTGCCTTGTTTTAAAGCAGGGGAGGGTGGCCCTTGCAGAGCCACTTGTGCACACACTGGTGTGGTCCTGGGCTTGGGGAATCTCTGGAGCTTGGCAGGACCCAGCAGGGGTTTCTTTTCTGCCTCTTGGAAGTGTGTGAAAAGGAGTTTTATAAATCAAGGGTTGAGTCCTTTGAAACTTAAATCCCTTGATCTCTTTTGCCAGTGATTTAACTCTGTTGGGTCTTAAGAGCACTCCTGAGGGTTCTCATCTGGGGAGGCTGCCCAGCTTTCAGAGGGTTGGGAGAACTGCCTGCACCCTTCCTGGGCCTGCTCAGAGGAGCTGGTTTGTTGGTTATGTGCAGTACAGTAGCATGCACAGCCCTGCTTCCATTCCCTGTTGTGGGGACAGAGATGGTCTTGTGAAGTAGCAAGTGGGTAAAGGCTATGGAAAAAATTGGGGAGTGAGAGCTGGTAGATTGGAGGCACTTTGAGTAGGATCCTGGAGGGCTTTGGGCTCAGACTGCCCTAGGTAAGGGATGTGAGTGACACAGGGAGGCTCTTTACTGAAAATAAAGCTGGCAGAGAATGCGAGGATGTGCCCATGCTGCCTGGGTGTGAAACTTGCTTTCTTTTAACTCCCTGTCAAAGCAGAAGGATCTTTTGGTACTAAATCAGAGGGTGATTCAGCAGTGAAATCTCGGGCTGGGAAATGCCCCAGTGAGGGGAGATGGGGAAGTGCTGTAACTGGCTGTGCAGAGAAACTGTGCTGAGGCTGCTGTGCTGTTTGCTGAGATGACCATCAGAAAAGCAGTGGGAGAGGACTTTGCTGGAGTATTTCAGTCTGTGTTGTGGGATGCATTATGCAGGAATGGATGAACCCTTGAAGGTGTCACAGCCTTGGGTGCAAACCTGTGCCTCTGGTGAACTTCCTTTCTCCGTCTGCCCCCTCAAATGCAGGAGCTTGAAGCTGTTTAAAAAAAGCAAACTCCTGGTGGTGGTGGTGAGATGCTGGCTCTGGTCTGTCCTCTCCTGGAATAGATTCCTAACCCCAGTTTGGCCGGGAATGGAGTAGCCAGTCCCCTCCTACTGAAGCAAAAGGCAGGATTGCTCCTGATTTTGATGGAAGAGCCGTTTATTTCTGAGAGCAGCAGTTGCTGCTTCACCCCTCAGCCCCGTTTCCCTCCCCGGTGAGGTCAGAGCCTTTCGTTGTAGCATCACCGGCATCTCCATGGTGACAGACCGTGACGTCACCGGCGTGGGCAGCAGCAGCAGCCGGGACAGTGATTTCATTGTACCCCTGGAGTTCTGCAGGGCTGTGCCTCGGTCGGGAGATGTTCCCAGACCCCCCAGGCCTGGCTCCTGACGAGGCAGTGCCGATGAGTCAGGGCCGGCAGCCGCTCCCTGCGGAGCCGCAGCCCCCAGGAGCGCTGCCTGGAGCTGTTCCCTGAGGTTTGGTCTGCAGCGTTGCCCACGGTCCTGCTGTATTGAGGATTTGCCATGTGGAGGAAAAGTAAATATTGTTGCTGTGCAGAAGCTGTGGGTGTGTGCTTGGCCAGGGGCTGTGGCCTGGGTGAGCTGTGCCAGCTGCAGGACCCAGGAGCTCTGCGGAGCTCTGCCCGTGCAGACAAGGGCACGCTGGGGCTTGTTGTTGTGTGTAAACGTGTTATTAATACCTGGAACGTGGATCCTCTGGGAGGGTGAATGCCAAGGGTGAAAGTGCCCTTTTAAGTGAAAGTGCTCTTTTAAGCACAATATTACAGGGATAAACAAAGAAAGTGTAGGTTATCTAAAGTGCAGTTTTTAGTGGGCAGACACTGTGGGTGGTGGTGTTTGTTTGTGATTCAGAAGACTTTAAAAATTACACATGCACATACAAATACATGCTTCCTTTTCCCATACCTCTTGACATGAATCTACCTACACTGGCTTTGCTGATCATGTTCTGAGGAGTTTTAGTTCTTTACCTGCTGTCTGTGTATGTGGCACAAGTAAAGCAGTTTGATGAATAAGATGGGGGCAACTTTAGCTGTGGGTGTGTTGAATGGGGAACTGAAAGGGTCGCCTGTTCCTTTATGTGCAGCAGTTCAGCATGGCGAGTTTTTCTGCGATTGCTGGTCACTGCACAAATCCTGCTCAAGCCCTGGCACCGAGCCTTGCTGTGCTTGGTGCTGGTTTTGCTGCCTTGCATCAGCTGAAACTGGGGAGAGTGATGTTTGGTGTGTCTGTGGGGCGTGTGTTACTCTGCTGATGCCGAAGGCGTGACGAGTTCTATTAAAAGTGAATCTCAGCATCCATATCTAGGCTTGATGTGTCAGATCTGAGTGATGGGGATGACACACTATTTCTGTGAATGTCAAAGCTATGAAATCAACGATGCTAAAAATATGTTCAGCTCAGAATTCAGTTACTCGTTGCTGTTTTCCCATCCCCAGAACAGCTGCGTGCTGGGATTAAAAGCCAGAGGAAACCTTAAGAAATCTGCAGGCTGGACTCTCCTGTGCATCTCCCCTCCTGTCACCACAGGCATTCTGTGTGTTGGTTTGTTTGCTCGGCTCTCGGGGTTTCCTGCTAAACATGAAGGCTCAGCAGTTCCTGAAAACAAACAGAAACCCCCTAAAATTCAGTCAAAATCTCTTTGCTTGTGAAAATTTCACTACAAACTTTTGCAGCCATTGCAGAAAGCACAGCCAGCTCCTACCTGGCTTTATGTCTCACATTATTTTCTTATGGGAAATGTTGTCTCATGTCATGTAGGAGTTAGAGAAAATGCTGGAACAGTTATTTGAATATTTAAATGAAACCCTCTTTACCTGTGACACCTGTGCCCAGGGTGAGCAGATGTGTAAATGAATCCCAAACTGTGGAGCTGTTTCACCTATTTCCTGCTGGATACACTGAAAGCTTTAAAAATAGATAAAAATCCTGATAGTACTTTGCATGCTGTTGTGATGACAAATATTATTCAGCTCCCAGGCTGTGGAAGCTCCAGGAGCTGATGTACATGGTCTGTCCTGGGGATACCTGGCATGTCTCCAGTCTCTTGTACGCCCCTGGCATTAAACACATGATGGGGTGCTGGGACTACATCAGAACTGGGCTCAGTGATGCTGGTGGGAATTCTGTGTTGCCTGGAACCCTGTGCTTTGCAACCTGGGGATTGTTTGCACGATGAGAATCTCTGCAAATTGAGGATTTTTTGCACCAGGAGAGAGGGTTGCACTGAACACTTCCCTATTATTGTGTATTCTATAATCCCTCTCTGGCCAGTTGGGCTTGAATTGGAGCATGATTGCCTGTAACCATGGGGCTGGATCCTTTCTGTCTCTCTCTCTGTTCTAACAAGTATTTGTGAATGTGTTTTCTGATCATCTGGTGCATTCTCATGTGAAACCTGTCACCAAAACTTGCTGACGTGATGTGGAGCCAAACAAATCCTCACACAGAACTGACTTTTTAATTTAAGAGCTTGAACTCAGCTTTGGTTTCATGAAGGGCTTGGCTATGTAAGAAAGGTTTTTCTCCCTTCAACTAAAGCTGTTTCCTAACCTTTTGGGTTTACCTATTTGGAGGTGATTTTGTGATGTCATGGTCTCAGTCCAGATCCTGGTTGACAAAATTTGACTGAAGTCACAGCACCCCAGTTGGTGCCAAGGGGTATATTTGGCAGAAAGAGCAGGAGGGCCAGCACTGACATGGACAGGGAGGCTGACACACTGCTGACCCTTCCAGGTGATCTCGAGGTCAGGCTCAGGCAGTGTGGAGGTGTTTGCAGTGCTTCTGTCCATCCTGCACCTGCTCTGAGCACTTGAGCTTGCCTGGCTGTTAATCCAGCACTTTTCACAAGCATTAACTGCAGTTATAGAGTTAAACAAATACTAAGCTATTATCAGATCACAACCAGTTTATAAATATGCATTTTTTTAATCCATGATTGCTCAGCTTCTGTAATAATATCTATAGTCTTAAAGAGACCCTTCTTTTTCCAGAAGAACCGACTCCACATAAAACCAACAGCCCACCCTCTGGAGTTACATACGATCATGATGTCTTGGACTGTGGCCTCAAGCCATGCCCCCTGCCTTTTCCTAGCCTTTCTGCAGATCCCATGGGCAGATATGGACAGCCAGATAGCATAGGGACAACACCTACACACCCTGCCAACGCTGCAGGGGCCTCTGCTCCAAGCCCTAGGATTGAAATTACTCCATATCATGAACTGATTCATTCAGGGGGTCCCTTCCGCAGCAGAGACACAGATGTTCTTTTGGTAGAACATCAGTCAAACTCAGCTACCACTAGCCCAAGGGTTACCCTGCCTGTCCCTGGCTTTGAGGGCTACAGAGAACCACTGTGTCTGAGCCCAGCTAGTAGCGGCTCCTCTGCAAGTTTCATTTCAGAGACAAATGTATCTCCTTGCACGTCACCATGTGTTTCACCAAATAATGGTCCTAGTGATGACCTTTGTCCACAGTTTCAAAACATCCATACTCATTATTCTCCTAGAACCTCTCCAATAATGTCACCACGAACAAGCATCACGGAGGAAACCTGCTTGGGACGACATTCACCATCACCCTGTCCCAACTCAAGGTCTTCATCACCAGGTGCAAAACGGAGGTACTCTTGCACTGAGCTCTACAGCACTCAGCTGCCTTCCACTTCTCCACGACAGTCAAGGACCCCCTCTCCACAGTCCTCTCCTCGCATCCCCTTGAGAGAAGACAACTCTTCAGTTACTTACACGCAGTTGCCCAGCGCTTCTCTTCCCATGGATGCTATGAGCAGCCTTCCTGCGGATCCTTCCTGTGGTGTTCCCACGAAGATGTGGAAAACCAGCCCTGATCCTTCACCAATGTCTTCCCACAAAAACAGCATTTCATGTCACGTCTTTCAGACTGTTGACTTCCACGGGCCTTGTGAGCAAGAAGACAGGAGAAACTCAGCCCCAGAGTCAATTCTGTTGGTACCTCCATCCTGGACAAAGCAACTGGTGCCTGCAATACCCATCTGTAGGTACGTAATCCTTCCTGTGGGTGTGTGTGTTCTCATGGTGTGGTGTCCTCTATCATGCGTGATGATCCTTGGGGAGTGTTTTCTTGGGCAGATCCCGCTGCAGACCAGAGCTAAGTCCTCAGGGATAGCACTGGTTAATGGGAGCCCATTATGATTCTGAGAGATGAATAAATCTGGCTATGGAAGGCACATCCTTGAAGTGGTTCACTGATAGTGTGGTATGCTGCAAATTCAAATTGCCAAATGATTTGTCTAAATAGCAGATTGCAGACAGTCTTTGACAAAGGCTGAACACTCTGGTGCTATCCTGCTGCTGTTAAAGAAAATTATGGGATTGCTTTTGTAAAGACAGTCACAAATTTCCATCAAGGATGAAAATGCTTTAAGTAATTCCTGATTCAAAACAGAGCACAGCTCTCCAAGTCATGTTCAATCAACTCTGAGTGACTTGTTGTTGGTTGTTAATTTGTTAATTGTCCCTTCAACTGAATCTTAGCCATTGGCACTCCCCTCATCAACTCCCTCCAGTCTGGCACCAGGGGCAGGGCTGGACCCTGAGTGGTGCAAGTCTGCCAGGACTGAGGGTGCCAAGTGTGTGACTCAGCTCCCAGTACCACTGCCACCCTGCCACCCTGCTCAGCACCAGGGCTATCCCCTCGATGACATTATCCCAGGCTACTCCCAACCTGCTAAACACGAATTCCAAGTGAAAGGACGCAGGCTGTGACTTCCCTTGGCTTGTTAGACTGGTCCTGGCAGCAGCTTGTGCTCACAAAGTAAGAGTGGTTTATAATCCACTACAAGCTCTAGTTGTCCATTTCAGTGTATTCATTTCATGTTATAAACCGTTGTGTATTTTTTGTAACAGGAAAACTA
Organism: Hafferia zeledoni; assembly: GCA_035583235.1. NCBI lineage: Eukaryota > Metazoa > Chordata > Aves > Passeriformes > Thamnophilidae > Hafferia > Hafferia zeledoni. The sequence goes on from JAWWEV010000054.1 coordinate 13,580,031, forward strand.
GTAACAGGTAAGAATATTTAGCATTTTATTCACATTATGGAAATCATAAAGGTTGTTAATTTACACAACTGGTAGGTAGTGGTAAATGAAGTTAATATTTCACAACGTGTGTTCTGTGATCAACGTTTGACACACAGCAAAAGCTTGATAAAAGAGGGAGATCTTTGGAAAAACGTAACTGCTACAGGTATTTCTGTCAAGAAATAGAAATATCTTACTCTCTTCTGCATGGAGATGAGTGCACAGAAATTATTGTCCTGATCCTGAATTTCAGCACAGTTTGTAACCAAATGTGAGCAGGACAGCACAGTCTCACTGAAATCAATAGCAGACTCCTAAATGTTTTATCCAGAGCGGCCCCAGTGGGGTGCTTGGGGGTCGATGGGATGGGTCTTTGGGAAATGGAGTGCTCAGGAGTTTCACTGGGGTGTCCTCTCTCTGCCCAGTTTGCCTGTCCAGTCGCTCCCACCCCTGGAGTGGCCCCTGTCCAGCCAGGCAGGCTCCTACGAGCTGCGGATCGAGGTGCAGCCGAAGCCCCACCACCGCGCACACTATGAGACCGAGGGCAGCCGTGGCGCCGTCAAGGCACCCACCGGGGGCCACCCCGTGGTCCAGGTAAGGGACTGGCAGCATCTCCTTAGAGGAAAAGCAGGGCTGAATTCATTTCTGAATGGCTTGCTGGGGGCTGGCCCTGAAAGAGGAGGACCCTGTGTGCTTGTGGATGTGCTTAAAGGTCTGAAGCTGAACTGTGGTGAAGTCCAAGATGCTTGGAAGGCTTGTTTGGATTAACTTGGGGAAGCTTAGAAACTTGGGCAATGTCTTTGCCACCTTTTCTGGGGTTTATGTTAAATCTCCTGTGACCCAACTCTGTCATAAGATGCCTGGTTATCCTGAATTTCAGCTGAGCCCATTTTATCTTGACAATAGACACTTCTGTGTAAACTAAGGCTTTTTGTGGGGTTCAAAATGTACAGACATCAAGCCTGGCTTTCAAACTGTTTAGCTCAGTGACCTACTAAACTCAGATTTAAAAGAACTGGCAGATGATGGCAGATCTGCAGCCCCATGTCCTCCTGCCAGGAGTGAATGAGGGTTTTGGAGCTGTGCTGCCCATGTTCCCACACAGCAGGTCCATGAGCAGAGTTGTGTTGTGTGTAACATCTGCTCCTCTCTGGCCTCTAGAGCCAAACCGTACAAGTCTCATATACATTCTCTTCAAGCTTAAAGAAAGGCAAATCAACCTTCATTACCCTTGATGAGAGTTGGATTAGGAAGGTCTGGATGTTCAGCTGGAGCTTCCCCAGAGTTAACAGCTGCCTTTTGCTAGAAATGTCTTTCATGCGTTTGATTTTCCTTAGCAATTTTCCTCTTTCTTTTTTTCCCCCTCTCCCCAGGTTATGTGGTTATACTTCTAATTTTAAGCCCATTTAAATTTAGGTCAGAGACTTTCCACTCTGTGTAATTCAGGCACTCAATACATCCATTTCAATCTGATGCTTGGTTTATTTGTAACTTGCTGATGCTGTGCCCCTCCTGTGTGCTGCTTGTCATCAGTGCTGCCTTCTGTATGTCCTGGCTGAACAGCCCTGAGGGGAAACCTGTGCTAGCTGTAGTAGCCATGTGATAAGGAGTCAGCAGGGCAAGAGAATTCCACAGCAGTGGAGATGATTTCATAAAAATAAATAAACAGAGGACATGTTTCAGCTTTGTGATGCTGTAGGAAAAGGGTGAATGAGTTTAGGCAGGAGCTCCCTTGCGATTGGGGCTGATGTCACTACAGAAATAAAATTTGATATCTCTTTTGAGATATCATTTGTATTGTTCGAAAGAGTCCAGTTCTGGTCCAAGCTGTGCTTGTGAGAAGGGAGGCCACTGCTGAAACAAGTGAGGGAAATCCAGGCTGACAGTGGTGGAGAGAACAAATTCGTTCCTCTGCTGACCTGAGGGCTGGACGAGCTGAACCCTTATTCTGTTCTGGAAGGTGATGGGCTTTTCCTTCACCTTTCAAAGGGTGATATAAAATACTGGCTGAGGAGCTGCTCTGTAGCCATCTGGGGCCACATCAGTGGTTTCCCTGCTTTTGCCCTCATTTCAGCCCATATCTGAGGAGGAAAACCAAAGCCAGGCTGTCAGCATAAGTTCTGGTGGTGATGTGTGAGAGCAGGGCAGGCTGGCCATAGCTTTCACTGAGCAAAGTTGAGCTGCATCCTCCAGATGGTCCTGATCCACTCAGGGCTTGCATGAACCAGGCAAATGTTGACATTTATGCTTAATTTTAAGCATGTGATCAATACCACTAATTTCACTGGGTTGATTTATGCTTAACTACAAACATATGTTCAATACTCCCCTGCAGGCTCACCCCCTTTTAAAATCAAGCCATGAATTGTGAAATCAATGAATTTCGTTTACTTTGGTAGAGCTGGGCTCACATGAATGTAGTGGATATTTGAGTAAAGACTGCAGGATAATAATAAATAGCAATCACATTTGCCAATATATGCAGGCTTTTTAATTTGGGTCTGAGAAGCTCATAGCCCTCTGTGTGTGTTTGAGGCTGCCTCGATGTAGGAACGCTGTGGCCAGTCAGCACTTGCTCCTGCCTCAGTTTGTTACAAACACAGTATCATTTACCTTCTCAAGGTATTCCTCTCAGCTGGGTGTTTATTGCAATGAAGGAGTTTCTCATGACATGGGGAAATAGAAATTATTTGTTTCCTTCCTGTAATCAATAACAAAGAGGGATTTATATTTTCTGGTGGAGGCAGGAACCAATATTCCTAGTTTTATCATAATTTGCCGTCAAGCTTCAGGATCTAAAACTATAAATTCAAATGTCCACATGAGTTTCCTAAGCAGATGTGCCTCTGCACAGCTGTTCCTGCATCTGGGGGAAATGTGGACAGTTTCTTTCTGAAGGTTTATTATAAAGCTGGAAGTATTTGTTGGATTTGTGTTCACTTGAACATAACAAGGTTCATATGGATGCTGAGCAATGAGATAGTTGCACCTGTATGTTTTATGGTATATGAAACTGGGGGAGGCTGGTAAAATCCAAAGCTTTCATGTCATAAGTTACTTGACTTCAAAGTTTCTTTTTTTATTCTTTCTCCTTCTTTCTCCTTAAAGAATTTTAACTTTTGTGTTCCTGTCAAATGCAAACAGAGAAAATGAAACAGGAGAGATTTGTAAAAGGTGGGTGCTGTGTTGTGGGAAGTTTGCATGAGTTTAAGGCAACTGGTTGCAAGGAAATTAAATTGTTCTTCCACTATTTTGATTACCTTTTCTAAAATACAATGTCTTTCTAAGAAAATCTGATTTAAAAAAAATTTCCTATTAAATTAACCCTCCATGTGAGTAATTACCCAGCTGAATTTTCAGGAGGAAGAGATGTTGGCTGGGTTTTGCAGTATGGTGTTGGTCTGCAATAGTTTTTTTTCTTTTGGAAATTGCATTTTGCATGCAAGTTTCTTCTTTTGGGTGCTCTGAAGCTACAGACCAGCAGATCTCATATCCTCCAGGCCTTATCTTGTGGTTTATCTTTCTGATGCTGCTTCCTCTTCTTCACGTGTCAAGCCCCGAGAGTCTGTGCACAAGCTCAGGACCATTTGTGCACTCCAAGTATGGCAGGAGAAGAGTCTGGCTAATAAAACCTCTGGCCAGATGACCACATGGAATAGGGCATTTACCTTACCTGGAGGAGGAAAAGAGACACCATTCCTGCCATGTAACCTTCATCTAATTTCAGGGACCATCTGGAGTCCCATGGAGAAGTGTAGGCTCCCAGTTTAGGTGTTTTGAGTCACTCTTGGGAGGAACCTACAGCTTGCTGTTAACTATAGAGAAACTCTGGCCTATGTTTTGGGGATGTAAGTTGGATGTGAGTATCCCTCAGATGTCAAATTGCTAAGAATAGCAAGGAAATCCTGCACAGCAAGGACAAAGCTGAAGTTTCCATGCACCTGCCACCTAGCAGGTCCCCCTGGTCACTGAGATTGCAGAAGGGGTTGGCATTTTTGGTTTGCAGCTCTTTTTCAGCAAAGTTGAAGGATAGCTGCTTGTTTGTATCCAGCTGCTCCAGTCAAGGCTCTGGAAGAGACCATCCAGCAGGAAAGGCAGTGATGGCTCCTGTGTGAAGAGGGATAGGGGTAGCAGTCCAACACAAACCTGGCTTGTAATGGTAAAAATTCAATACATTACCCATTTAGCTTGGCACAGCATCCAAATGTAGACCAGGGCTCCAAAACCCCAGTCCTTAAGTGGAGGACAGTGATAGTTGCAGTGTACTCTCAGCCCATCCTATGCCTGTGTGTGCTGGTCTCCTCCTCTTTAAAGCTTGAAAGCTGTACAGAGAGGGGCTCCTGTTCAGCACAGCCAACCCAACTTTCCCCTGGGTTTTAGCTTTTGAAATGGTGGTGACTTTCACTGCCTCTTTTTCTTATTAAATAGAAGCTGGAATGGCAGAGTTGTTACTGGAGCTCACAGGAGCTGCTTTACAATAACAAGCGTATGTTCCACTTTGCTTTTATATTTGAATTTTGCCGTATGTGTTTTCTTGTGGTTTCTCAGTCAAAGGAGACATTGTTTCTCAGCCTGGGCTTCCCATGGGGCTCTGACTTTTAACTGTATGTGACTTCCAGCATTCAGCTAATTCATTGGCGTATTAGTGAAACCTTTGATGGAAACTCAAAACCAAATCACAGCTTGATACTGTGATTCACACTCTCACACGGGGGCTGGGCTGGAGACACGCTCCTGCTGGAACCCCAGCCAGCCCTCCCAGGATGATTTACTGCCCAGGGCACGTTGGAGGAGCTGAATTTGTCCTTTCTCTGCCACCTTCCCAACTGCCCTGCTCAGCGAAGGGGAAGTCCGGGCTGTGCTGGACTTGTGTGGCAGAGCCAACTCATGCTCTGCAGCGTCTTTGTGCCATTCTCATGGCCTTCGCTTCCCTTTTCTGGTGAGTGGGAGCTTGGCAGGTTTTGGCTCTTGCAGGACTTCTGTCCCCAGCCCAGGAGCAGTGTGTGACAAACTGCCTGCACATTTCACGCCTGATTTGCCCACAGGACTACAGGACTTGTTTGCACAACTGTGATCTTTGTGGGGGCCTCTTGAGCTTTGAGCTCTTGGGCTGTGGATATATTTACTGTTGGTACATGTGCTACTGCAGGGATTAATGTGCAGAGCTGAAAATGGGAGTTTTAGTTACATCTGGGAAGCTTTCTTCAAAACTAACATCCCACCAAATTTAAGGGTAGGTCAGTAGGGCAGTGGACTGCTAATGTGGCTGCACCTTGAGATCTGTCCATCTGAAAGCTCAGGGAAGCCACTGAGGAAATGAAATGCTGAATAAATCAAAAGTAGTGTAGGGAAACACAGACGAGACCAAAATTTGCTGTTGTTTAGATGTGAAACAGGAGTGGAAAACAGGGAATATCAAATATGATCTCTAATAAAGCAAGACTAGATTCAGGGCTGACCCGTATGCTTCTCTAACTAGTGCAAGAAGGGAAGTGCTGGATAACAGTGGGGATAATTAGCTCCTGGGAGAATTTAACTGGGGATAAGTTTCATGCTCTGTTGCTTAAATTCTTTGAAGTGGGTCTCTATCCCCCTATGTGAGAGGGACACTGTCACCCAGATGTGGCTGAGAGAGTGCAGCTCACTCAGTCCCTGAGAGGACAGGCAGGGTGCAGTTGGGGTGCAGAGGAGCAGGGCAGGGGTCAGTGAACCCTGTGCCTTGAGGGAGCTGTGGGATTTTCCCACGTGCCAGCCTGCTTTGAGTTAGAGGTGAATGAAAATCTCTCACTGAAGCTTTTGAGCCCAATTTAGAGCTCTGGCAGAGGTGAAGGGAAGGAGGATGTACTGACTGTTCTGAGGGTGATGGCTGTGCTATGCAGATCAGGCTGTGTGGATTGGAAATATGCCTGGATTAAGCAGATGCAAGATTTAGGCTACTCTGAAGTGTAGGTTTTCACTGCAGGACTGTCTGTGGGGGAGTCAGTGTGCTGTAAACCAAAGCTGGAATTTCTGGCTGTTTGCCATGAATGTGGACACTTCCAGTGCAGCAGGAACACCAGCATAACTCATCCCGTTCAGAGTGAGCTTGAGTATGCACAGGAGAAGTTCACACAGGGTGGATAGTGCTGTAAACTCACATCTGAACGCTCTGTTCATGGGCTTCTCCGTCCAGCTAAGCCTCCAGTTCCTCCTTTCCTCTCTGAAGACCAATGTCTGTTGGCCTAGAAGTGCCTCACGCCAAGCCAGGGCTCACACCTGGGTCTCCCGTGTCCCGAGAGAGCATCGTGCTCGTCGGGCTAATGGCTCTTCAGGGGGGATTGGGCTCCTCCTGCCTGCTCTGTGGACATTTTCTGGGATCTTTATTTCATTCAGAAACAACTGTTGAAACCCTGATGCTTCCAGCAGACCTGAGCTATTCTCTAATTATGTCTCATATTGTGGGTTTCAGAATGAGAAAGAAATTGGGGAGGAGAGAGGTTCCTGGAGCTTGCTATTTTTATTTCTTTTTTTTCCTGTTTCCTTTTTTCCAAAAATGGTTTTTGGCTGAGATCCTTTCCAAAATCTGGCGGACTTTCAGTCCAATAGCCAGTGCCTGAGCAAAGGCCATGGTGTGGTTCCTGGATCCCAAACCTGCCTTACTGGAGGCTCAGCACTGAGTCCTGGCAGAAGGCTCAGCTCAGGGTATTGGGTTCAGTGCAGTCAAGTCAATCACTTTGGGCTGAAATGAGTATCTCCAGATGCTCTTCGTGCTGTCCCACTTGCCCCTTGTCACCATGGTTGCTCTCAAGCTTTGTGCCTCATCTGGGTTGCATGGTGGGATGCTCCTTGGAGCTGGCACACTGGGAAAGATGAGCTGACTGTGGCAGAGGAAGGTGAGGTGATAAAAAGCAGCTTTGCTTTGCCACCTTCTGCTCCACTCCATCTGGGCTGAGGCTGGTTTCCACAGTGCCTCCAACAGCTGGCAAGGGTCCAGCTTTGCTAACTGGTGGCAGAGCCCCGTGCTGAGAAACTCTCCCAGTGTGATTCTGTCAAAATCATCAAATTTGCACCCTCTGATTTACTCGAGGCACAGCGAGGTCTGTCATGCTGGGGAAGTTTAAATCTTTTGTCATGAGTGTGTATGGAAGTGCTTTAATTACACAGTTGGGTTTCTTAGTAGAAAAAAGTTCGTATTTTCCCCCAGCTATGAAAATGTGATCTCCAAATCCTCAGACTTCTAGATGTGCAGTAGTCAGATGCATCGTGTCTCTTCCTTTAAACTTTCAGCTGAGATAGTCAAAGCACTTAAAAACAGGATCAGCTCTTCATAGGGGTAGGGAAACTGAAGCACAGGGAGGGAACAACTTGCTTACACTGCAGTATAAGGTCAGTCAGAAGCAAAGTCTCCCAGATTGCTTTCTCCCAAGAGCTGCTGTCCCTGGCCCAGACCTGTATTTTAACCCCATCTGAAAGCAGAAATCCCAGTAAGATACTGGGAGTCTGGTTGTCATTTACTGTAAGGAGCAGCAGAGCAAATGAGATTCAGTCCTTGGAATTTTGACAAAATTGTCACCGAAATAAGAAACACTTAAAACTGAGTATCATAAAAACTCATCATTTAGCAGAATCAGATGTCCAAAGGATTATCTTCAGAGGCCTTTTTGGAATGCTTTTGTAAGGAGCAGAAGGCACCAAGGCAGAGATTTCCTTCTGGTTTGTGTTCTTTTGCTGTGTCCCAAGTACATTGCATTGAACAAAAACATGTGACAAGATTCAGCTTTGTTGCTCAATGTCAGCTCTAAGTGAAGCAGACAGAGAAGCCACTCCATGATACAGTGGCTGGATGACTGAATTACTGTTATTGATATGCTGCTCTCCCCGAGACAATACAGTGACATTTTCCATCTTGGTAACAGTAATGTTGGGTAAGGACCTCCTCAAAAAGCCTTGAAGTCATTGCTAAGGGTATTAATGATGAGGATTAATGACCAAATCCAAGACATGCAGTTGGCTGCCCCAGGAAGGGAGCAGGGCAGGCGTGACACAAGCGCTGTGCCAAGCTGGGCTGCTCCAACAACATCTTCCTCTTGTCTGCAGCAGAGGGTCTGAAAATGCTCTCTGGCACGGAAACCAGCCCTGGGGCTGGTGAAGAGGCTGAGCAGAAGAATAGTTTGTGGTGTCAGAGGCTCTGAGAGACAGGTTTGACTGTGCAGGCTCTCGCTGTTGCTGGAGGAAGGTGGGCATTGGGTGAGCGGTGGCTCCTGCTGGGGCAGCCACGTGTCGCTCCTGGCCGGCCCTTGAGGGCTCTCTTATCTCCTTGTGTACAGCAGGAAGAGGGAAACTGTAGGAGGAAGCGATTTCTCACGCGGCTTTGTATTTGCTTCTAATTAAATGTTGCTTGCTGGGCCCTGTTTTCCCACTTTTCACTGCCAGCCGGGGATGGTCTGTGTGGAGCAGCTCGGAGCTGACCACACACATGCTCACCCCACTGAGGGAAGCTGGAGTGACTTCCACAGGGAGAGGGCAAGAAATCCACAGCAGTTAATGGCCCAAGCCTCACGTTACAGTGGGCTGAAAGATGCAAGAGAGCTGATTCCTTTCATGCAAATAAAATCAGCAAGACTAGTGAATTAATTCCCTAAATTGATACTTTCCTTCTGGCGATAGCTTGCGTTGTCTAGACAGGAAGATGTGTGCAATCAGCTTTAAAGATGCAGCTTTATACCTCCCACGGGAGAAAGACCCAAATTCCTGACAGGCAAAGCTCTGTAGGGATGAATGGGAAACAAATTACTGCCTTGTACTCTCTGAGGCAGTCAGTGTCTGTATCACACAGGCACTTCCTGGGGCTCTTCAAAGATTTGCACACACTCCTGCTTTTGTCTTGCAAAGCCCATCACTGTTTGCATGGAGACTTTCAATGTGCAACACCTGAACTAGAAATCGCCAAGAAAATTTGACTCTGCAACCCATCGATTGAAAGGCAGAGGCAGAAGCTTGCAAGAGAAATGGGAACTGAGGTGTTGTAGCTGCTGAGTGGTGCTACTGCCTGTTGGTGCCATTTGCAGCACGAGAAGGGCATTCCCTGCAGCCAGGCAGGGCACAGGGGGTGGGCACCTCACGTTCCTCTCTGTGCTTTGGCTGCTCAGCCCCTGCAGGAGCTGGGAAATCACTGCCCTTCTCTGCTCTGGCTTCTCTGTTAAGAATATAAAAGTTATCATACTTATTTCCTATGTATCTTCCCTTCTCTTGCTAATAATGTAATTCTAGATACAATACAATAATATTTAAACTCAAGAAAACATACCCAACATTGAAATATCTAAATTTTGAAGGATTCACTAAACTCCCCTTGTCTATGCATATGTTGTATCTGTAGGTGACCACCTACAGAATCTTTAAGGAATTTGCCTTGCTTTCCAACTCTGCTGTCGGTTTATCCCTTGGCTCTCAGACAGCATAAATAAGCAGTGTTACACACTTCACCTGTGCCAAGAGATTTGCTCTTTGTGCAGCACAGCAAAGGTGACCCTCTGTTTCAAATCCCCCCAGCCAGAGGCAATGCCAACTGTAGGCTTTGGTTCATCTGAACCCTGGGGTAGGGATTGATTGAGGTGGGAATTTTAAACTCTGGCTTTAAGTGCTCTGTGTTTGAAGCTGGGGTCTCAGTTTGTGAGGAGACCTGAGTTCTTAATAGTGCAGGAGAAGAAAATGTGTTTCATATGCTTGATGTGTGGTCTTGATGGCTGGTCCCATCGCAGGGTTGTGTTCAGGTGGGTACCTGGGCAGCTAAAGGCACATCTGCTCATTTTTGGCATGCAGAATTGCACACGTGCCTTCCTGAAAATGGCACTTAAATCCCCTCCTTTGACTGGTATTGATCCATGGATACAGTGCAGAATGAATGAATTTTATTTGTGCAGGAGGTGAGATGATGGTTTTAATCGTGCCACACATTTCCATCTTGTTTAGAAATCCAATCATAGCAGCAAACCAAATAAAAAAAGTCTCCTTGTTTTCTGAATGATGTTATTTGTTTATCTGCCAAAGTGCTTTGCATTTCCTCAGGTCACAGACCAGCCCATGTCTGGCTATGTTAATATTGTAAGAGTTAGGCAAAAGCAAAGTTTAAGAAAAATCTTTCAACTGAAAGAAATAGGATCTTAAAATCCCAAAATAGAGTATGGAAAGGTACACATCATGTCTGGCCTCTCTTTCCCCTTGTGGCAAATGTGACTCAAAGGAGTTGGGTTTTTTCCAGCTTGATCTGTATACAGTTTGGGGGAGTTTTATTGTGAGTAGGTCACCTTATAATACACAAAAATATTTCCTCCCAGAGTTCTGTATTCATAAATCTTTCTCGATTCTCACTCTCTTGAAACTGAAATCCAGATGATTTCGTTTTCTTCATGGAAAGAAGAGTGAGAAGGAGTGAAGGCACACCTTGGTGTGGGGCTGGTGTTCTGGTCCTGCCGTGGCTCCTGTGGCTCGTCAGCTCCCTCTCCACGAGATGGGCAGAAGAGCAATACTGAAAAACTGAGACTGTAGAGCAGCTTGGTTGTTGCTATGGGAGGAAAAAATGAATTTCAAAGTTATTATTTAAAAAACAGTTTTAAATCTTCACTTCTCAAAGTTTTTTTAAGGGTCACATTTATTCCTTCTTTGCTTTGCCAAAGAAAAGATCAGGGCTGTGGTTAAATACTAAAGCAGCTGCCTGGAACAGTGGAGATGAGTGTTTATTGACACTAACAGGTTTTTGTAGTTCAGCTTAGAGGAGAAATATATCTGAAGCATAGCTTTAATATTAGTGTTCTTTCATTGTTGCTCACAATGAGTTTTTGTTTATAAAACTGCAGCACAAAACACTAACTGTCCCTGCAAAGCAGGGTTAACAACACTGTCCCCCTGGTACAGCTAAAAAGAGAGGTTTATGCCATGAGTGAAGCTATGTGGTAAATTGGAGGCAGATCTCAGTGTAAAACTCTGATTGTAAAGTGCCTGAAGTGTTTCTGTGGACTGTCCATCTTCATTTTTTGTTCCTGAGTCATCCTGATGTGTTCTTAGCAAGGGAAAGGTAGATAGAAATGCCTATGGTAAATGATCACCCATAACCTCAAAAACATAATCAATTAGCTCCAGATTAGGACACACCCTTCCAAATGGGGATACTTGACTCTCTTACATATATTTTTCTTTGTCCTTGCATTTTATAATGCTGTTTTGATTTTACAATGATGTCATCCCGAAGCATTGCCATAATGCCATAAATTACCAAAAAATTGTTTTATTTTCTTCCACCGATCAAACAATTGATTTAAAATCTGGTCCTGTGGAGGACCAGGAGGCCTTTTACTGGGTGTTTATACCCCTCGGCCAGCAGGTAATGCAAACATTGCCATATGAACAGACAATCAATTCCTCTCTTCTTTAAGTTGTGTACATTCATACAACACACACCCAGAGCCATACACATTATTGGATGAACACGAACAGTTTTGCCTTGGGAAATGATTCTATACATGAGCAAACACCACTTAAAATTACTTTTAAAGGTGGCCAGTATTGAAAACTGTGCATGTAGCCAGTTCTGTTCCAGCTGCTACTGACTGTGCTCCCTGGGGGCAGATTTTCTTCTGTAATTTATTATCTGTTTGCCTCCATTCCAGTCTCCCACCTATAACTCTGGGATTTTGTTCTGCCAGGACAGAGGGTAGAGCAAAAGCTGCTTTGCTGTCACTGTAATAACCTTCCTGTTCAAAGGATTCTCTCGTTGTCGTAGCTGGATCCACAAAGAATTAGTCTGTCAGGCATGACAATAAACATGCTTAGTATTTAAACACTGCTCTTTCCCTCTTCCCCTTGTAAAGACATGATGGCTTTTGGTGATACAATGGCTTTTCATTGAAGGCCAGGAAATTTTGGATTTTGGAAGTACCATACTTGGGGTGAGTTTCCGCACAGCTCCTGTTGGACCTGGGCTATGGCCCTCCATGGATCAGCAGGGGGTGATTCCTACACTAATGCCTGTTCCCAGGAGATCTGTCATTTTGGCCTCTGTTGCCTCTAATCTCCCATACACTCTATACATTTCTAAATCTTGCCATGGCTGCCATGGTATTTATCACATTCTTGGCAATGCTGCTTCTCCAATACCAACGCCTGTGTTTGGAGTCCAGCTCTGCTCCTCCTCCCCCTCGCTCCCAGAGCCAACTGACATGTTTGCACAAAGCCTTGTGCCCTGTTTTCCCTCCTCACCATCTCCCAAAGCGCTCATGCAAGTGAGTTATCGGAGGTGTCTGAGCTGTGCCTGGGCTGGGTTCTGGAATTCTCTCTTGCACAACCCCTGCTTAAGGCCTGTTGAGTTCAATGGGGCTATTCATGCGAGTGGAGGCTGCACATTTGGGCCCTTGGGTTGTAGGGTCTCTGGGGCATAGACCCTGTCTTTGTGTGCCTCGAAAATATGTGCTAGATGAGTTATGATAGCTCAGAAGAGTGAGTGTCGCTTTACATTTGCCATACTGAAGGAAGGTTGCCAGGATTGCATTGATGCTGCATGTGGTCCCCTTCCAGGGGGGAATTAATCCTTCTATGCAAAGATACCTCCTGCTGACTGGTGAAAAGAAAAAAGGGAAAAAAACCCTGGTTTGGCCATGAATACCATTAGCTTAATCTTCCTTTTCTCTGATCTTCCAGTACTATTTGCTTTGTATGGCTTCATCAAGGTTTTGTGTGTGGACAGAGTAATTGAAAACAAATTTAGCATGTCTTGGACCATAAAGTTCCCTTTCAGCTACATCACTGGCTATGCGGTAGATAAATGTCTGGTTTTCATTTTTGGTTATGTGAGAAATTTAGAATGGTTTGATTTGTAATTTTGAACGTTAATAAAGAAGGAGAAATTTCCTTCTCTCCGCGCCTATAGAGGCATTCTGGCTTTCTTGCAGCAAATGCTGTTTATAAAATGTTACTTAGTGCAGAAGACTCTGTGTCCTCGAGGCCTAGAACCCCCAGTCTCTAAGGTTAATTACGACCTCCTTGTGCTGTTCAGTCACAAATCATAATTGCCATCTCTGCCTGGACAGGTAGTGCTTTAATGCAATGCAAGAGGAATGGCTGAAGGTGAACTAACAGCTGGGGGAAGGATGAGTTTCAAAGAGCAGTGAATCAATCACAGATATATATATATAAGGGGGGGGTGTGTTTGTAGATCTGTTTGGTTTCCTGACTTGAAGGCACTGCAAGCCCTGTGTGTGACAATAATTCTCCATGTCTTGTCAGCTTCATGGCTACATGGAGAACAAACCCTTGGGCCTTCAGATCTTCATTGGCACAGCAGATGAGCGGATACTCAAACCTCACGCCTTCTACCAAGTCCATCGCATTACAGGGAAAACCGTCACCACCACCAGCTACGAGAAGATCATCGGCAACACCAAAGTTCTGGAGATCCCCCTGGAACCCAAAAACAACATGAAAGCAACGTAAGTAGATTTCTTTTTATTAGCAAAGTTGAGGTGGATTAAATTGGTGTGTGAAATGCCTTCTCTGTGGAAAGGAGTCACTAAAATGAGTAATGGTGCCTGCTCCGGGGGGACTCCTCTTTTCAACACACTGGGACAATATATGAGTGTAAGAACCCTTTTAGGAAACCAGGACCAGCAGGTACAAGCACCTGGGTAAAAGCTGCTTAAAGAGTTACCATTCATCAGCTGACTCTGCAGGCACTTCTGCTCTTTATTCCACTTGCTGCAGTGACTATGCTGTAATCACAGAATGGTTTGGGTTGGAAGGAACCTTAAAGATCATTTTGTTGCAACACTGACATAGGCAGGGTCACCTTCCACTAGACCAGGTTGCTCCAGGCCCTGTCCAGCCTGGCCTTGGACACTTCCAGGGATGAGGCACCCTGCATTGGGGCATCCTGTGCCAGTGTCTCACCACCCTGTAGTATTCCATCATCTTCAAGGTCAGAATGGATTTGTACTGCACTAAGCAGAACCAGACTTGAATCTCAAGTCCTTATGCTGCAGGAACACAGAGCAGCAAGACAGTGGAGGAAAGGTGTATGATTCACTTTGTAACATTTAATGGAAGAGAAAACATCTCTTCTGAACTCAGCCAAGTGCTCTGGCCCTGAAATTGCTCTCTCCTGTTGTAATAGGTTAACAGAAAAGCAAGTACATGCACATCTTGTCTGTATTACTCCTTCCAGTTTTATGGAGGCAGAGGGATGAAGTGGGCACCAGTTTGAAACTTCAGGCTTGAGTGTGTGCCAGGCAGCATAAGAGTGATTGCTCTGCAGAGGGAAGAGCTGTATCTCCATCATTCAGAGGATAAAATTGGCAGAGCAGTGTTATTTTTAAGCCCCCCTACTTCATCACAAAATCCACATTTTTTCTTCATATTTTTTTCAGAAAATATACCTCATTCCTTACAAGGAGCCCTGGAGTAATAAACCCCTGCACATATGCAATGACGAGGAACTGTGTGGGTGTAGGAAACAGTTTGGGGTTTATGCCTCCCCAAATGTGATTTTAATTCATATCAGAAGAAGAGAAATGATGTGTCTTTCAAATGATATCAAAATGGGTTGGCAGTGCCTGTTTAGTAACAGTGCTCACTGTGTCCTCTGAGGAGTATTGCTGATCTCAGATTCTGTAAAGACGAATTGTCCCATTCTCCTAATGCACACAGGCGTGTTTGCAAGGTTACACTGGGCTCTTGAGAAGTGATGTTAAGTCCACCAATATTAAGTTGTGGTGCTGATTTAAGCAATCCTAATCCTTTCATTGCTGCTCAGTCCCATTCTGCTCCTTACACCCTCCCTTTGTTCAGGAACATGGTGAATGGGAGCAGAGAATCATTTTCTGTTCTGCCAGGCTTTTCCCTTGTCTGGGAACAACATCCCGGGGCTTTGGAGGTGACATGGAGTTGTGGGGCTGGGCTGCAGAGATGGTCTAGCAGTACTACCTACCCTGTCCAAAAGGAGGAGAGAGCAGCTGAATTCCATGCTTGCTTTACAAACTGGGGGGAAACATGCCTGGATGGTGCATGCAGTGGTGATTCTGTAATTAGCTGGTTGACTGCTGAGTTCCCCGTGGAGCTGAACTAATCTGCCACATGCAGGCAAGAGCTGCTCTGGAGTAGTCCCTGGGCACTGGGCTGTCTGGAGAGCTGGTGGTGTGCAGGCTCCTGCCCCGGGGTGGGCTCTGCCATCTGTGTTCTTGTGCTTGGCACTGAAGGGAGATAAGACTTGGGGTTATAATGTTTGAAGTGGCTTCTGCTGTTGCCAGAGAGTGAGCAGAGGTTTAGCAGCATCTACTAGAGTTCAAGAAGCATTGGAATGATACCCTAAGGCACGTGGTGTGACTCTTGGGGATGGTCCTGTGCAGGGATGGATGATCCTTGTGGGTGCCTCCCAGTTCAGCATATTCTCTTATCTCTCATATGCTGCCTGCCTGGGATTTCTTCCCCTGTGACTGCTAAAATGTTGATATGGAGGTCCTAAACAGCAAGTGTTTAGAGGTGTTCTTAATGCAGAGGTCAAAGCAAATCAGCTCAGCCCTCGTGGCTGCCCCCATGCCCAGGCTGTGGGAGCAGGGCTATTAAGCTGAGTGTGTGTTTGGCAGCATCGACTGCGCGGGGATCCTGAAGCTGCGCAACGCGGACATCGAGCTGCGCAAGGGCGAGACGGACATCGGCCGCAAGAACACACGCGTGCGCCTCGTCTTCCGCGTCCACATCCCCGAGGCCAGCGGCAGGATCGTGTCCCTGCAGGCAGCGTCCAACCCCATCGAGTGCTGTAAGTATCCCTGAGACTTGCTCCTTCTCTTGCAACAACCATGTCCCTCTGCTCCAGGCTGGTGCGGAGGGAGAGGATCCCACCATGCTCTGCGCTAGCTGGGGCTCTGCCCCCCTTCAGGTGACCTGTGGCTCTCACCTATGTGCACTCCCTGTCCTGAAAGAAGCTCAGGTGGCTGGTGGCTCTTCCAGGTGCTTAGAGCTTGTGAGGATAGCAGGGGATGTGGGGGCTTTTGCAGAGTTTATTTATCAGTGTGTTGCTGCTGGATCCCTCTGGCTGTCAGGAGTTTCCTGGAAGCAGGGAGCCAGTGTGCGTGTGTGTATAGCAGCACCCGTGCGTTCTCCCTGTTTGTGCATGAGCTGCCTGCCTTCCTGGCAAGGGCTTTATTTTGAGAGGAGGCACAATGAGAGCTTGTTATCCACAAGCTGGCAGGTGGTTGGAGGTTTGAATTCAGCCTTGAGACAGATTGTAGCACTATGGCCAGTCCTGCCCACCGAAGGAGTGACCACAACCCTCTGGTCTGAGCTGTGGCAGGAACACAACTGAAATGGAGGAACAGGTTTGATTTTGAGACTCAGGCGCATTGTGGTTGTTGGTTTTTCTAGCTGTCAGGGCTAAGGGGTGCACAGCTCTGGAGGCTGAAGCAGGGAAAACACAGGGTGTTCTGGTATTCCCCTAAGGGACAAGAAAACTCGCTGTTTTGATTTCTGAAGTGCAAATCCTTTAAGCGTATAAACTGAGAAACCTACACCTCCCACGCATTTTAACGTACTGGATCCTGAGAAAGAGAGGCCTCTGATGAGGTGCCTCCTGTGTTACAGTCATTTCTGGAAGGGCTCCACCCACTTTGCTGGTTCATGTGCATCCTGTGATGCT
Organism: Hafferia zeledoni; assembly: GCA_035583235.1. Classification (NCBI taxonomy): domain Eukaryota; kingdom Metazoa; phylum Chordata; class Aves; order Passeriformes; family Thamnophilidae; genus Hafferia; species Hafferia zeledoni. Next base: position 13,596,709 of record JAWWEV010000054.1, read on the forward strand.
TTTTGTTGGTAAATGGTGCCTTTTCGGCAGTTTGGGGATTTCACAAATACCTAATGAACAGTTTTCCTCTCCCTTTGTTGAATGACTCACCCCTTTAGCAGAATCTGTCTTGCCATAAGTCATGTGAAGAAAGTCATTGAAGTATTTCTCATGTGTTTTATTTATTAAGATGCAGGCTTTACCTAAATAACAACTGCTTAGAATGAGAGAAGAGCCGGTTTTGGATAGGAAATCAAACTGGAGGGTGAATTATTGATGGCAGCTTTTTATAAAACAGTACAAATGAGTAATGTCCAAGGCTAAGGAGAGGGTGATGGATATGTATGATCTCTTGGCAATGTTTATGAGAAGATACCAACTGTCAGAGCATTTTAGCAGCTGAGTCAAGTGTCTGGGCACTGTGATGGGGAAGGGAGAGTAGTGGGAGTAGCCACCACCTTTCTGCATAGGAAACATTCCTTTATGGGACCAGATGGCTGAAACAATAGTGGCTTCCACCCCAAACGTGTCCCCGCTGAAACAAAGGTCTATTTGCTAAAGGAAACCTTCAATTGGAAGCTACTTGGGTGGGGAAACTCCAGGTGTAACTCCTACACTCACTGTGCAGGAAAACAACAGGAGCCCAGAGGAGACAATGGATGGTCCCTGGGTTACACAGGGAGTCCCACAGATCATGCCCCACTTACTCAAATCTTCCTCAGGAAAAGCAATCTGAGTTAGCCAGGCATTTCTAGGGCCCTTCCACAACTGCATGTTGTGTTTTTGCCCATCACCATGGAGCGTTCAAGCAGAAATCTGGTCACAGTTTACAGAATAAATCACATTTTTCTAAACTGTATGAGCACACCTAATTTGCCTGTGCAATGACTGCAGTGGTAGTGTTTTGGCTAAGATGACTAAGCTTTTATTCTGAGATGTCTTTGCATTGATTAGTCTTAGGGATGTAAAAAAGCCAAGAGTGGAGATACCAGTATAAGTCGCTTATTTTTAAGGGTTTTTTATAATTACAGTGTTAAAATTTTGACTACATAGCAGATAGCAAAGCTACAAGAAAAAACCCCATTTATTTCCCATGGAAATAAAAAAAAGAAAGTTTTATTTTTGGGATACTGGGCATATGGGCAATTTGGAGAGATATGTTAAGGCCTGTGCTTTTCTGAGCTTGTGGAAGCAGAGCACAAAGTGATCTGGAGAAATAAGCCTCTTCCATTCAGTGGGTATGTTGCATATTTAGCACTGTTTTTGCGTTTCAGTAGCACTTCCTGATCTCAGCCCAGTTCTGGGAAGATGGTTATAAACATCAGTTGGCTCAGCCAGCATTAGTAATTCAGACTGAATCTCACTGGCAGGGGTAATCTCAGCTTCTCCCCGACAACCTGCACGTATTGCAGAGCTCCCAGTCAGTCTCGGGTAAGATCAGGTTCCCTCCCAAGAAGAGCTGTGTGACATCTTCTCCGACTTCCCACCTTTGTGTGCTGCTGGGATTCGCTTTTTTTCCCTTTGTTTGCCCTTTTATTTTTTTCCTTTTTTTTTTCTTTTTTTTTTTTTTGACATGACCCCCTGAGAACCCTTTTCCTCAGGGACTCTCCGTGCCATCTCTGCTGTCTGGTAGCAGTTAATCATATCCCGCCGGGAAAGCCTCAGTGAGCAGCAGCTCCAGGATAACTGGCCACTTCCCTCCCAGTGGGGTTCCCCCGAGTGCTGTTGCTACCAACAGAACATCTGAGTGTTTTCCTCAGCAGGAGCCGATCCCAGCAGAGAATTCCCACTGGTGTCAGCAGATCATTATGAGCTGCAATGAAGCAAGAACTGTGAAGTCTCTGCTTTTCACGGGGCCATTCGGTTCCACCTCATCTGTGTCACATTCAGCGCTTGACAGATTTTAGGAGGGGATTTCACAGGTTCAAAGCATCATCCGGAGCAAGTTCCTCCCCAGGCAGTTGTGTGGGAGGACCAGGAGGTGATATGTTGTTAAATGATCAGTTGTACCTTAAAGTGGACCTCATATCCAGATAAGGCTGCACATTCAGCAGCTCGCAGCATTTTTGCCTCGTGTTGCCTGTTGATTCCTTCTGAAGCCACTGAGGAGGCAAAGGCATTTGCAATCCCTCTGGCAATTGTAGATTGTAGCAACAGGCCATCCCTTAGCTAGGTATAAAAAACACTGTCTTGTAGGTGTGGTGCCCTAGAAACACCAATCTGCTCAGCAAATCAACTGTGGAGAGGTTTGACACTTGTAGACCATTATTTTCAAACCATGAAGACAATTTCGTAGCACTAGTTCCATTCCTTTGCTTTAATTTGCCTTTCACCATGAGCTGGAGCTCCTTTTTTGGTCAGTGAGTGGTCTCTGGTGTTACAGAAGTTTTTGACACTGGGCTCCATCTTAATCAGATAGACCTCCCGGCATAGGTCAATCATGACACCTGGCAGCTCCAGCAAGGTGCCTCAAGCCTCTCCAGCCTCTACTTCTACTCATCTGAACTGTCCAGGAGGATCAGGATAGAAGGGAGTCCAGAGCAGTCACCTAAGCCCCTGTAGGACAGCTTGTTTTACTCCATTCTGTCAGCAGCCAAAAGCTTTTTTGTGCAAGTATCTGTGAGATGTGAGGGTGAGGCTTAGGAGTATCCCTGACTGTCCCAGTTTTTATTCTAATGGATCCTGGGTAAACCTTCCCAAAGTGTGTTGCAGTTCTTGTTTTGTATAATCCGTGTTTGCTGATACTAAGCTGTGCCTGTGAATCCCTTAAAATGCAAACGATTGCCCTTGGCACGAGAGAAGGAGAATAAAATCTTGTTCTTATAATAGATATTCCGAGGTGGTAAAAAAACAAAACAAACAAAACTTATTGCTAAACAACTCTGTGTCCATCTAAGGAATTTAAATAGTTGCTATTATTGACCGTATTTTGTTCCATTAAATTGGGTCAAATATCTTATTTCCCTTTAATCAATTTCCCTGGAAGTTTCCTTTATTTTTCTCTCCTTCTAGTAGATTTTCCCATAATATTAGACAATCTGAGCCTATGATTTGTGACACATTAATAACTACAGAGGAAAGAGCTAGTCATGTAAAAGAATGTTGTCTTGGCAAGCCAGCGAGTGCTTTTCCTCAGCTGGGAGTTGGGCTGGTTGGAATACAAGGACAGGCAAGAAGGAGCCCTAGTTTATTCAGATAGAAAAGCAGAAACAAATGGTCTCTTTGCATTTGGGAGATACCTATTCGCAAGTTTAGCCATAACGATGTTATTATGGGAGTATCATGACTTCCAGATGAATTAAATGAATTTTCCCCCCTTTCATTTCAACTTCAAGACAGTCACGCAGCTGGCTGTAAATACAGCTGACACAAAACCTCATGCTTTCTGTAAAAAGAACATTTTCTCTTCTTAAAGCACAGAATGTAAGAGCTAATTCTGACAACATTTGCCACTTTTAATGTGCAACCAAAATATTTCAGTCTTTAAAGTGTGAGTCAGACTGAAAGGAAATGCCTGCCCTTTTTGCAGGCTGCAAGCCTTGCTCCAGAGGCAAACTCCTGTTTACTTCTTGTCTTTGCAGTGCTGCTGGTGGTGAAAGCAAATGCCCCAGCACGTTACACAGAGCATGGATTTCTGAGCGTACTTTAAGCTCGGCAGCTCCCCTCCACAAGGGATTAAAGGGAAGTGCTGTGCATACCCACAGAGATGATTGACAGAGAAGTGAACCGAGGCCATGGTTTTCCTGTCATTAATCACACACTGGTTTGGTGAGCTGGCTGTAGTTCATAGAAAGTATCATACTTATCTGACACTGCTGCCATGGGGGCTTGTCACTCCTCCTATGTGAGGACATCATAAATTATGTGTGGAGAAGGAGGTGGAGAAAAGCCCTCTATTTTTGGTGCTCTTTGCATGGATGTGCTCTGCACAAACTGCTGATTAAGTCTTGCTGGCAACAAATTGGAAACTGTTGTCATTCATAAGGATTCTTTTCCTGGCGTTTAGACCATGTTTTCAAGCTTTCCCATCTAATCACAAGGGTTGGAAATTTGCTTTATTTGCTTGATTCTTAAGTCTCCCACTATCCCATACTCCCACCCTCTGATTGCTGCTAAGTTGTGGTGCTGATGTCTACCTGACTGCTAGAGATGCCTCCTGCTTGTGGTCCTCCTCGGGCTCCCATCCTGCAGCTACCCAGCCTTCCCTTCTCTTCCCGCTGGAGAGCTCAGGTTGCTTCAGCATGTGATGGATGGGATCAGAATCTCTCACAACATTAATGAGTTGGATAAGCACTGGATACAGGAGTTCTGCTCCTATCAATCCTACCACAGGCAGCTCATGGTAAATACACACAGTGTGACAGCAGGAACGGAATATTTACTTTGGCTCATTGAGGTTTGCACTGAGGTGGAAGAATTAATCCCATAGCAAATTACTCCTCTGCTATTGCTTCTAGGGGTCAGGGTTTTTTAGCTGCTTTTCTCAAATGCAGCAGAAATCAGTGGCTGGATCCAAGAGCCTTTAGGGTTTGGAAAGACATGTCAGGAGTGGTGAGTCACAGCTCAAAGGCTTCCAGCCAGCTGGAGTGAGATGGGGCTGCTCTGGGCAGGGTAAGGACGGGGGGCTCCAAAGACAGATATTGATATTTGGTCTGGTGAGACTCCTACACTGCGGGTGCAAGTTGTGACCTCACCTCTTTCAAGTAGCCACATTTTTGTGTTTACTTGGCTTGTGATGGTAGGTAGAGGTAATTAGAGGTGATGCCAGCTTTTTCCTCAGTGAGCTGCAGGTGAGCCTCAGTCCTGCTCCTCGAGATCAGGTATCACAAGGATAGGATCTCTTTGAGCCCTCCTCATCAATGGGGACAACAGCTAAACCTAAGCTCTGGATTCAGTGTGGCAGGTGTCAGAGAGATGACATGGAGCAGTTTTGCTCTAGCAGGTATTCATCATAGAACCACAGAATGTCTTGGGCTGAGAAGCACCTTAAAGATCATCTTGTGCCAATCACCTGCCACGGGGCAGAGTCACCTTCCACTGGATCAGGTTGCCTTATCCAACCTGGCCTTGTGCACTTCCAGGGATGGGTTATCCACAACTTTTCTGGGCAACCTCTGCCAGAGCCTCACCACCCTCACAGGGAAGAATTCTTTTGCCATAGAGGTTGGCATGGAGGCCTCAACCACTCTGCAGAAGGCAGCACTGAGGTAGTGCTGGTTCTCTGAGGCTGGGCAGTGTCTGGGGAGTGTCTCTGCTGTGGAAGCACCAGTCAGACATGCACTGCTCTGCACAGAGATCACAAGTCTGTTCCTGCTGAGGGGTAGGTCACAATAATGTATTTTTCTTTACCTACATTACCCCATCCAGCCCTCGTTCATATTGCACATGCAGGGAGAGATGACTGAGACAGTTCCTCTCTGGAGGCTGTTAAGAGACATTTAGCTTTGGTTAAGACTCCTCATAAAACGAGTCAGCTTTTGGGCAAGACCAGGCAGCACTTGGAAGGCCTCCCAAGCTGGTGGAAGGAAACACGATGCTCAGGCAGGGAGAGAACTGCTCATCCCAGGAGATGTGTACAGGAGGAGCATTGACAGGGAGATGGGGGGAGAAGGGCTCTCAGGAGCTGGGGTTACCTGAGGAGCACTTTAGGGAGTACAACTGGTATAGTCATTTGTACCCTGCTAACAGCAATGGCTAACACTCTCCTGGGGGAGATTTGGAGCCACAACACACTTATCCAGTTCAGCTGTCTCAAAACATAATTTTTTCCCCTCTAAAAATCAAACATTCTCTCTGCTGAAAAAAGGAACACTCATGGATGCAGCAGGCAGGTGGGAAAGGAAGAAAAACGCCTTTATCTGCTTGGCACACTTCCTTAGGGTCAGTCTCCTTGTGTATCCCATGTGAAGCATTTGTAGTTTTAGACCATCTTAACCTGTCCCTCACCTGCTGCCACAGGGAAGGGGATGAAGGCTCAGCCCCGACCAGCACTGGGTGCACATGAGCCTGCGTGGGCCATGGGCAGCAGTGGCTCTTCCCTCCAGGCTGAGGCTCCTGGGGTGGTGCAGAGCTCCAGGACAGCAGCTCTCTTTCTCTCTGGTGTCACTGCATGCATTGTATTTCTTGGCACCAGGAACCCATGACATCTTGATTTGCAAACGGTCAAATAAAATAGAAAAATAATGTCCCCTGTTAATAGGTTGACACACTGCTTCAGGCCAAGTGTGAGTATTTCTATAGCATTTGCTTTGCTGCCTTATGTCAGTAACTGTTGCTATTGAAAGTAAACACCCCAACTGGTTAAATCAACAGTGTTTTGTTTATTCAAAGCTCATAAACTCCAGTAGCTGTAGGTCACTTTATGAAGTGCCAACCCCTGGGGGAAGAGAAGGAATAGTGTGAAATTATTGCATGCAGTCCACCCATCATGAGCCTTAAAGGAAGGGGATTTATTGGCAATTAATATTTCTTGCAGAGGAGAAAAAAGTAATCCTATTGAGGCAGCTCCACACTGAACCTTGAACCTCCGTACTGGTGGAAATGGGGTGAAACCTTACAGGTTTGGGTTAAAAAAAAAGAGACCTTGGAAAATGAAAACTGGGTGGATTTTTTTAAGAACACAGAGCACCTTTGCCCATCTCAGTCTTCGAGGCAGTGCTGCTGAGGCTGCCCCTGGTTGGGAAGGAGGACAGAAGGTCTTCTGGCACTTCCCAAGACCCAGGATGCACATTCCCACTGATCCTGGGCTCCCTGGTTGGTCGCAGTGTACACAAACACTGCACTCTATGGAAATTGGACAGGGGTTTGGTCTTCAGCTGTGAGATCCAAAAGTAACTAAGATGAGTCAGGCAGTTATTTCCAGGCTAAAACTTGTCCTTCCTCATCCTGAAAAAGCCTTGGGAATCACTGATCTGGGGGATGTCAGGTACCAAGCTCTCTATTAACACAGTGAAGTCCAAGAGATGTAGGTTAATCTGGAATTTTGGTGACTTAGGATGCTTTGGAAGTGAAGTTTGGGCATGGAATAGGAATAAGTGTCCCAGGCAATGCTTAAATGCATTTTCTCTTGACTATTGTAGACATGTTTTTTGATGATTGCTATTTACTTTTAAGATTTGAGGTTAAAGAACTGTCTTTGTGACAAATCCAATTATGAACTCATCAAAAATTATAGTATTTTGGGAAAAGATTTAATCATACAGCCACGTGAAAGAAATGATCAGCCTCTGTGAAGATAATCTGAATATATATTTTTAATTGGTAGTATCTTAGCCCAAACATTGTTATCTATTTGAAAGGAACAGTGAGTCATGAGATTGTTTTAAATGGATTACAGAAAATGCCTCTCAAATAGTGCAAGAAAGTTGCAGACATTGAATTGTCTGTGTCTTCAACAAGAGCAATGTCTCTGTGTTATGACTGAAGGGTTCAGCTGAGCTAGGAAGTTGCCCCCCGTGGCTCCAGAACATATGAAAGGTTTACTGCTGGTGTTTTCTCACCAAATAGCGAAGGATTTTCTTCCTGTGATGAAGGACTTTGCGGAGATCTTGCTGTGGCCCAGATCTGTTGGGTTTTCAGCTCTCTGAAGGCTGCACAGCAGTAAAGCAGTGCCAGGTCAGGTCACAGACAGCCCAGCCCTGCCTGTGTGTGAGTGCAGGGCCAGCTGAATGTATAGGATAGGATAGCATTGCCTTATTTTTGGCTCAGCAGCCAACGGTGCTCAGTGAAGACACAAGTGCTCAGGGTCTCTTTGTCAGAGAAAGTTAAAATCCAGCCAAGGCAGCTGTTAAAGAGATGAGCAGGATCCTCTGGAGGCCTTTCCAGTTGGGGTGGATGAATCTGGAGGAGTCTGAGTGCAGGTCATGAACTCGCAGCTCAGCAGACCCAAACTGCTGCCCACCTGGTCTGGTCACAGGGAAGCTCATGATATTTTCCAGCTGTAGGGAACAGTTCTCACATCTTCACTGTCTTCGGCTCCTGCCGCTTGATAGCGAACAGTTGGAACGGGTTTGCAGGGATGGTGACCAGGATTCTCCAAAGCTTTTCTGACCATGCAAATGGCTGTTTTATTGGGATGAGAGGAAAGTATGTGAAGAGATGGCACTGTCCTGGTTTTGTGGCTGGGGAAAAACAGAATAACCTGCCAAAGTCACGCTCCAAATTCGTGGCCAAGAACAGTAAAGACCTCAGAAAGCCTTGATGACATACGTGCCCATCTGGATCCCACCCTACCTTTTCTTTCTTTCTTTCTTTCTTTGCCTTTTATAATCAAGCTCAGTCTGTGACACAGGGCCCTTCTCCTCAGATGTTGAAGCTTCTGCAAAACATCTTGCAGAACTCCTGGGCTGCAGCAGTCCTGGTGTGACCCCCCTGCTCTGAAACGTGGCTTCATGGTTGCCCCTCTGATGTGCACAGGGCTTGGTACCTGCACATGGATACAGCTTTTGTTGGCACACACGCTGTGCCAGGCCCAGCACTGCCCCTGTTCTGTGGGAGGCAGGGGGATTTTGTAGAAAAGGCTAATTTTTTCCCCCCCTGTTTGAAGGAATTCAGAGTTACTCAGTGGAATCCTCTCTGCAGGTGGAATTTTTGGGCTCTAGGGCTGTAGTGTGCCTGCACTTGAAAATTTGGCCATTCCCTTGGAAACAGACATGGGCAAGTTTCAGCTCATTCATCCAAACTGTCCTTTCTCAAGGACGAGGAGTAGGGCCAGCACAGCCGAACTGTTGCAGCCAGCTCCTGAATGTTTCCAAATAAAATGCCTTGAGTAAGTTTATTTTTCCCTCTCAGACCTAAATTTAGCACCCTGGAGAAGCTGCTTTGGCAGTCAAGGGATGGTAATGATGACAAGATCGATCTGTGGATAGTTCTGGGAAGATTTGGAAAGTCCTGGTAAAACAGAGTTGGTTTCATTCATGTTTGCAATTTGTCCACAGCCCAAAGGTCTGCTCATGAGCTTCCAATGGTTGAAAGACAAGACATTGACAGCTGCCTTGTTTATGGAGGACAACAGATGATCCTGACTGGACAAAATTTCACAGCAGAGTCCAAGGTGGTGTTCACAGAAAAAACATCAGGTAAGGCTTTTTTTTTCCTAACTTTTGCTAATGGGATAAGGCAAATCTGTAGTGCCACGTCTCACTGTAAGATTTGTGCTCATGATTAACCCTACTCAAGTGAGTAATCCCATTCAGGTTCATGTAAGTAAAACCATGTGAGTAAAATTAGGCTTGGGAGCAAATATTTGTGTTATTGGTTCACAAGAATGCGAGCACTGGGAATCAGCAGGAACAGGATATGTTATCAAAGAATTTAGATGACCATTGCATGTTCCTGTGTGCTTGTTCAATCTCCTGGTTAGTGAATACTACTGTAGAAATCATAATTGAAATGAACATTTTTTTATTGATGTGAAGTACAGGCAAAGATTGTGTTTTCTTCCCTTTAGAAAAATCGGTGGAGAAAAATGTACAGAATGTATGTTTTTATATCAAAGTAAAATTATTTTTATACACACAAAGAAATACAAGAATGCCACAGTTCATCTTCCATGTTTTTTACTGTGAACTTTGTGCTGTGAAGAAAACTTGTGGCTCCTAATTTTCTGTTGGCAAGCTGAGGTAGAGGCACTTTAATCCAGCGACTTACAGGGGTTTAAGAAATTGCACGACCCAGGAGAACTGCATGTGCATGATCCGTGGGGTAATGCCTTTGGAAGAAAGTAGGAATTGAGACAAAAATGATTGTATCTGGGCATCAGCTGGGAAAAAGCATTCTCTAGGTCCCAGCTCCTTCCTACAGCACCAGCAAGCCAGGCTATTTTACAGCAGGTATGAAAGGCTCTGAAGAAATGTGAAGGTTCAGACAAGCCTTGCAGTCAGAGGAATTTTTATGGCATGCTGTGTTTCCTTTTAAGCCCATGTATGAATTCCTTCCCACTGTGCTGCCACTGTTCCATGGATGTCAGCGAGTTGTGGAGGTGCATGGGAACACACTTGGCAGCCCATGATAGTACCTGTCCCAGGAATGTTTTGCTGTAACTACAGGAGATGATCCACTCGAAGGAGAGAGCTCTTCATGCCATTTCGAGGAAACCTCCAAAACGCCCTGCCCCTATTTCCGTATAAGAGCAGAGAAGGCTCTGGCTGGAATAGATGTTAGAAAGTAAAAAGAACAACAACACTTTCCACACTAAATCTAAAGCTTTTCTTCACTGCTAGGGAAACTGTGGTTTTTTTGCTTCTTTTTTTACCTCCTGGTAGGGGAGAGCCATGACTTATCCCAGCGGCTGTGCCCAGTCTGGAGCAGGGATTTCCTTGCTGGTGTTCCATATCCTGCCTGCCCCACCACTCCACAGCCTCTGCAGGCAGTCTCAGTCTCCTGGACTTTGAATAAATGATTGGCAGAAGGGCAGCTTAGAGGATGGGAGGCCCAGAGTCAAATCCTTGGTCTGAATCAGAAGTCTGTGTGGTTTGCAGCGGGTTATCAGGGGACTCTGCTCCATGCTGAGCCAGTTCTCAGTGTATCCATGCACTGTTCCATAAGGCACCAACACCTCTTACAGAGATGCCCTGAAGTGCTTTTAAATGCAGATTGCTCTATTTAATAGGTATATCTTAAGATGAGAAGGTTGAAAAGCTGAGCTGGATATGCAGATCATGCACGAGCTGATCAGACTGGCTGACTGCACCACACTGAGAATTCAGCCTCTGTGCTTGGGTCATCAGAGGTTGCTGAGTGTCCGAGTCTGCCTGGAAATTAGGGTATTGTGCACCTGAGGTTTTCAGCTTCCCTTATTATACTCTGTATACAATTCTAAACATCACTCTGGTGGCCATGCCTAGTTGGCACTGCACTGTGCTGCATGAGCATAGAACGAGTTCTGCAGCCTGCTTTATCGATTTGAAAGGGCTCTGGGTGGAAGGAGGAGGTGGATCCTGCTGCCTCGGGCAGCTCGCTGGCTGCACCCCCGTCTGCACCTTGCACAGAGCGCTGAGGAGCTGCTCAGAAGCACAGCAAGCCACAATAAACATCCCTGTGGGTGGAGAGCACATCACTGGCGTGACCCTCTCATTGTCACGGCGCTGCCCCGGGAGCCTGTGAAAGAATCACACCTTTCTCAAGGCAGGAAGATGCAGCAAGCTTGCAGGGGAAGCTTGGTTTGCTTTGAGTTTCATTTTAACTGCTCACAAGCCTTGTCTGTGCTAGCAAGTGGCACTGGATTTGCCAGTTTGCCACCAGTTGTGGCTCTGCTGGTAACAACAATGCTGAGAGCAGTAGTGTGGGGAACCATCTGGTAGCTTTCATCTATAGAGCTCTTGGGCTTGGCTTGTGTGTCCAGAGTTTAAGTTGAGAGCAGCAAGACTCTTTTTTCCCCCCAAATCATTTGTGCAAGTCTCTTTGTGCGACGAGATATTCCCCTGTTGTTTCATAGACTCCAAAATCCTGGGAGCAGCTTGAATCTGGGATCTGGATCAGTGTCTGCTGAGAAGCAGCAATCAGGGACCTTACAAAACTGGGGGAACTGCAGTTGGGGGTCACGGTTGTAAGTTAGGTTTCAGCCCTCAGGGGAACACTCAAAATCTATTTTCATTTCCTCTGGATCCTAGAGATGGTTCTTCACCCAGTACTTGCAACCCAGAGGGATGTAGAACTGTTCGTAATTGCGACTGAAATACAGCTCGATTCTAAGAACTGCAATGAACAGCTTTTATTTCTCTGTTTCACAGAACTATAGAGATGTATATTTTTCCATGGAAATACCAGGAAAATAAGGACTGTTCCCCACATTATGCCAGGATGTCCTTCTGAACTAACTGCGTGGTGTCACGCGAGCTGTGGCAGGGCTGGGACAGTCTCTGGGGCTCGCAGCAGGAAACGGCAGCAGGAAGCCAAGGGAAGGGGCTGGAGCTCCGTGCTCTGGGGGATAAAGTACTTGTGTTTGAAATGCTGGGGCATAAATAGCATTAATTTGCTTAAGGATAACGTTTATCAACATGCAAGCTGTAGACTTTGGAGTTTTTGTAAGGTTATCTGTTCCTGATGACAGTCTGTAATCTGTAGCTGCTGTAAGCAAGGGGAGCTCATAAATCCAGTAAGTCCAGCACACAAAAGCGGAGTTTGGCTGAAGGAGTTTTAAGATCTGAACTCAGAGACATGTAACTGAGCCCCAGCTAAATAAAAATAGGTCAGGGGAAGCAAGTAGATTGGATTGTACAGCTGGAAATTTTTGAAGTGCATGTATTCTTTTAATTTTCATCTGAAAGAGCTTGAAAAGCAGTCTTAAAGCTATCAAGGGTTTGGAATATTGTGAAGGTCAAGGGTGTCAGTGTTTGGTTGGGGCCCAGACCTTACAGTACAGTTAAAAAAAGAAAAGATTTGGAATTCCCCCTTGTATTTATTTTAATTGTCATGTAATAATTTGCAGATCAGATGTTGGTTGCATTGTGTTTACTCCCCTTTGTGTACTGGTTACTGCTGCTCTGCTGTCAGTGATAGGGGAGTTTTGTGTTTCTCTGGGAGAGAAGTGCAAATGGAGTGTGATTTCCCTTGCCAAACTCTTCTGGTGGCCACATGGACATCATGAATCATCGCTAGGACAATGTGGGTGGTGGAGGAACAACCCAAACAGAGTGTCCATCCTTGGAGGGGATCCACCATAAATCTTTCAGTCCATCCACGCAGTGTAGGGCGAGGAGGTGGTGCTCTCTGTGCCCTCTGAACTGGTGCAGCTGCCCAGGCCCCTGAAGAATGGACCTTCAAAGTCCCTGTGACAACATGAGTCTTTCCAGCTCTGGATTCAAGCAGTGGTGCTTGAATGTCTGCTGGTTTCAGGAGAGCTCACCACAGGGCAGGATCATCGTGTTCAGGGTGTCAGTGCTGTTCCCTCTGCACAAAATGCACCTGCTCCACACCCCAGAAACAAACCATGGGGCAGTGCCAGTGGGTTCTGATGCCCAGGAGCCTTTCACTATAGCAAACTGTGGTGGGGTGGCATCATGGCCTGGATAATGTGAACAGAAGGTGCTTGTGTGTTGCTTTGGATGGGAGGGAGGAACCAGGCTGATGGTCACCTCCTCTGTGGGAGCTGTGAAAGGGAATTCGAACACTGTCTACAGCAACGTTCCCCTTTCCTGTTGTGTGAACCTGAAATTCCTCACCAGGGAACCAGATCCCTGTCTGTAGTCTGACAGTTTCATGATTGATCCATAACTCCTGGGGAATGCAGAAAATAGCAAACTATTTTCAACATTTAATTTTGTGAACTTAATAATGCAAAATTAATGGTGTGGTTTTCTCAGGTAAATTAAAGATTAAAAAAAAAACCCCACCAAAAACTATTTTTAAAACTTTTTTTCCAAGATCCATCCAAAAGAGATGTTTGCTGTTTGACCAAATAAACAACTTTAAATGTTGAGTGCAAACGCTGAGCTCTAGTCTCTCAGATTTTCTAAATTAATGAACTACTGTTTGGGTTTTTTAATGGGAAAGGCTAAGGAAAAGAGCACAAATATTTGGGAATAGTTACAGAATTAGCAAAACTCAGTGTGGTACTGTAATCTTACATGTTTCAATTTGTTAGCAGCAATCTGTGGGGTTCTATAGAAAGTATATGAAATAGATTTTTTTATTTTGCTATTTTCCTGATAGTTTCAGAAGAGCTCATTCCCTGTTCCACTCAGTCTGTGGCTGGAGTCCAGCATGTAAAGCTGGATGCATATCCCATCTACCCTAAATCTGCAGAGTGATGGAATGGACTGAGGAAATAAATCAAAGATGTCTCTGTTCCACCTGATTTTTGCATCAGCTGGAGGTATCACCTTCCAGATTCATCTCCCTCCTCAGTGCACCAAAGTAAGGGAGTTCTCTGCAAAAAGGTGTCAGAAGTGGGGAGGATCAGGGAGGTTTTGTTCTCTTTGAGTTTCTTTTCTGTTACTTCTGTGCAGAAGAGGGAGGTGTCTCAGCAAATCCCACCATTAGTGAACACTGAAGGGCAACAAGTGCTAAGCAGGAGAATTAGGCTTTGCCTGGTTTTGCTGTGCAAATTAGAAAGTTTCAGGGTAAGTGGGGCACCTTCTGCTTTTCCTTGCCATTACAGCTGCTAAAATCCAGCAAGCCTTTCTACTCAAAGGTTTTCCCCCTGGCTGAAATGTGCTACCTGCCCCAGGTGTTCTTGTAATCCCATGGGACAATGGTCAGAGATCAAACTGGGGATCCCAGAAAAACACGGCAAAACAGGAAAAAATCTAAGGCTCACACACACAAAAATGCAGGAGAGTGTAGCTGCAGAAACGGAGTTGCCATAGCTGTGACAGACTCAGCGAGACAGGGTGGAATCCAGTGTTTTGGAAGGTTTCCCCGTATGACACAAGATTTTGGAATTTTACAGCTGGTAAATCCTTATTAACACAGGCAGCCACTACTGGCCTGGATTCCCTGGCTCACTGTTTACTATGGGGGCGCATGGTGGAAGTTTGCCTGGTCCTGATTATTCAGCTTAATTGTTTAGGAAGAATATTAAAAAATAATAATTCTTGCTATAAACAAAAGGCAGAGAGACAAGATCCCATCACCTGTTGACAGAAAATTGATCATGAAGAAAGCTGGCGTGGGGAGTGGAATTCCCTGTTCTCCCACTTAGTCATCGCATCCTGGTGTGACTCATTTTATTACATGGAGGTTCCCAGTGGTTTTATTTTGAGAGAAGCTTTTGTTTAATAATTTATACACACACACACACAAACACACTTAGAATCTTAAAAAAACAACAAATCTATTCTGATGAATTGGCATGAGGAATTATTTGGAAGAGCTCTGGAATTAAATACTGTTCCTGCTGCTTCACTGTTCAACAACTGTATTTATGTTGTATTTTAATTTGAGTTGAATTCCTCAACAATAGATGGGGAGAAATCTCCTCTAGACTTGTTCTCACTGTGCAAAATGTCAGATTTGGGGCTGGGCTGGATGGTGGATGACTAATCCATTGCCCTTTTACCTCCCAGACCTTGACTTGTATCTTTGGCCTTGGTGACTCAAACTTATGTCCGCAGTGAAATGAAGGCACTGAGCTCTGCTCGCACCAAACAGAGCTCCATTAACTGCAGTGGGCAGTCTTACTTCAGAAAGAAAAAGAAATACATGAAAATGAAGCTCAGTAAAAAATTCGGGAGTTCTACTTTTTGTGAGTTTAAAATACATTCATGCTGTGTTTGCTGTAAAGTTTGAAAATTATTCTGAAGTAAGACCGTGGAAGGAGGCAGCTGCTTAGAACCAGATGCTTAGCAACCTTGTCCTGACATGGAGCTGAATAACTTCCCAGCTGGACTCCGAATTTGTCCCTGAAAAGGGCAGCAGAGACGCTGAGTGAGCGTTCCCTGCCTGTGAGGTTTCCACATCCCACAGTGGTGTCTGTTCTGCTGGAAAGCATTCATTGCTCGTTCTTTTGTTCTTGGGGTAGCTCTGAAAAACCTTGTCTGTTTTCCAGAGATGTCTGTCATCTTCTGATAAAGGCTGACAGAGATAATTGTTGTGCTTTTTTGGAAGACCTTCCAAGAAACACAGTGAATAGGGACAATTCAGTGCCAGCCCAGAGGGAGCTCTGCAGGCGTGTGTAGTGGGAGCAGCTGTGCCAGCAGTTACCAGGCTCAGTTCCTTTGGGGAACTATCATGGTTTGCTGCCTGGGAGAAAGGTAACAGGTTGTTCATTAAGTAATTTGTGTAATGCTTGACTGAAAATCAGTGTTGGGTTTTAGGCATAAAATCATGTGCAGGCATAGAATCCCATACAGGATCAGCACAATAGTATATTTAGTCTTCAGCTGGAGAGAACTGCACAGAAAATTTCCTGAACCTCTCAGTCCATCACTCATGCTTATTCAAATAAAGCAGTAAGTTTGTTTCTCTGCTAGTTACTGACCCCAAAGTCATGAGTAAGGGGTCGTGAATAATGTGTAAAGGCTGTAACTGGTTCAGAAAACCTTTAATTGGCTAATTTAAAAAGGCCCTATAATGGGCTGCAGAGAATCACCCACAATGTTCCTAATGCACGCTGACATTTTGATTTTCCCCAGTTTGAAGCAGGACTTTTGGTATGATCACAGTTTGAGTTAGAAAGGGTAGAATTACTTTCTTCCAACAACTCATTCATTCCTCCAAAGAGTGCTGACACAATCAGATCTCTCATCAGGGTTTAATGCTAAGTCTCATAGCCCTGAAGCAGCACAAAAATCTCTATTTCCTGAACATTTCACTGACCTGTGGTGCTAAAAGACTTGCCAACTAAGACAAACCATTAAATGAGCAGGGAACCACAACAGTAAAAATCCTGCATGAGGCAGCCATGGCTGGTAAGACCTCAGGGGCTACATCCAAAAATACTTGATCATCTTTAATGGAACTGCTGCTCTTTCCAGAGGTGCGGATTGAATTCTCCATGCTGGGGGTAGAATCTGAAAGGCACCACACACGTGGACATGGCAGCAGAGTCCCGTGGGACCCAGGCATGTCCCAGGATATCCCTGCTGTGCCCCAGCTGGTGCAGCCTAGCACCGAGTGTGACCTGCTGAGCACACACTCCTTATTTCTGTGCTTGTGCTCTTCCTGTATTCCAGCAAGAATGGTGCTGTTGCTCCTCTGCAGTTTTCTTCCCTCTCCATTGTTGAAGCAGGTGTAATGACAGCAATAAACAGCTATCTGGACTTGTAGACTTTAGATTAAACTATTAGTCAGGCTGGGGCTTAATCTTCTCAGTTTCCAAGCAGGAAGGGACCAGTCATTTGTCCCATTTGTGGCATGAGAGATTTACAGGTAATTAGGCCAGAAGGGACCTCTGGAGGTTGCTGAGCACAACCTGCTCAAAGCTAAGTCCGTCTGTGGTGTAACCCTGGCACTGGAGAGAAGGGCCCATGGGTGTGCCCAGGTTGTGCCATGTTTGGTGTTGGGGGCTGTGCTCTGCCATCACATCAGCGTTCTGACTTGTACCACATCCTTACAAAAAGAATCCCATTTTTGCAGATAGCTTTCTTCAAACATCCACTTTAATTTCCTCCTAAAAATATTCTCATTTGTGTGCATTCTGAGGATGATGTGTTGACAGTCTGGTGCAAGTTTTCTCTGTTCAGAATTTCCTCAAATGATCCTCAGACTTCTCAGTTCATCCCTCCTGCTCTCCATTAACTCCCTGAGTGTGCATAATCAGAAGTTTTCTTTTCGTTACCAGCAAAAAGAACAGGTTAAAGTGGAGAGAGATTTCTGAATGCAGTTGCATTTTTCATTTTATTCACAGCCTCCCTCATCCTTCTGCCAAAAGCTCACCGTAATGTGCATATCCAGAGTGGTTAAAGGAAAAGCAAATATTGATTGTCTCGAGCTAAAGTGAGACAGTGAGACAGATGGAGCCACATCATCATATTCAAGCAAAAAGGTCAGGGAGTGAACTGCAGAGTGGTTGAATTCAACAGGCCTTCAGTTCTCAAGGAACAGGCATTGCTGCTGCTGACAGATTTGGTAGAAACCTGTCTAGCTGCCACAAGTATGAATATATATCCAAACAGAATCATCTATCATTGTTAGAATGATAACCCCAAATACATTTATTTCTTGTTTGGTTGGGCTTATTCTCATTCTTAGTCTTGATCCTCGCAGACTTTGGACTCAGCCTGAACATCATTTGATGTGTATGGTTGGCTTCATGAGCTCTCAGTGCAGTTTCAGTGGCTCAGTTACTAAATCAAATCCCCTGTGTTGTGGTAGCATGTGCTGCACAGGCCTCTGGAATATGGCAGACAACATGGGGGCCCGTTTCTACTTTAGTTTATGCATTTTGGACCAACAAATCCTTTTGATTTCTACCTTCTTTGTGAAGTTAGTGCTGTTGTATCTGCACAGACTGTTTGAATTTAGAAGTACAGAAACAAAGATGAAAACATTCTGCCTGGAGCAAAACTGATGTCAAATATTCCCACGTGGCTGTCGTTGTTGTCAGGACATCTTCATATTGCATTGCTGAGGCAGTTCTGATGTGTGTCTCTATCAGAGCTCATACTTTATGACATGTATGTTTTCTTTTCCCTCCTCTTCTCCTCAGAGAACTATAAAAATTTATACTTTGGGTTTCTTTTTATGGAGTCTTGGGAGGTTCTTTAGTGCACACTATGATGGTATCTTTTTGCAAAGGTCACCTAAAAGAGGAATCCCCCTCTGAGTATTTGCTGCCTTGTCATCAGACAAGTATTTGCTGGATTCAACCCTCAGTATTTTGGCTTCTCCCTGCCCTGCCGTGTTTGCTGTCAGGAACAGCAGTAAGTTGCATTCATAGGGTTATAGATTGAGCGTGCAACAGCCCAGAGCAGTGGCCAAAGTGAATGCTTATGTGAAATTATGCTAAATAATGGAGTATTTTCCATCCCTTTGCACAGAGGTCTCTTGGGGTGTGGGGTGAGAGCCTTGTTGGCTCCAGTGACACAGTTTAGGCCATCCTGGCTCCAGCAGCCACTCATCCACATGTTAGCATAGAAAACACAACTGACTCACTGGGGGGAACTTGGAACACTTGAAAGAAAATAAAAATCCAAGTTGTTTCCTCCTGCAGGAGGATGCTCTGGCATGGCTGTGTGAGGAGCTGGAAGCCTGGGATCTCTCTCCCTCTCCTCCTCCCAGGCAGCTGATGGATGGAACCAAACTTCCAGCCATTCCTTGGCTGCCCCCACCTCCCCAGCAGGGGGGATTGGGGTGCAGGTGCCCTTGGAGCCCATCCCAAGGAGAAAGGGACGCACTGTGGGTGATGCCCTCAAGGAAAGCCTGTCTATGCCCAGTGTGTTCTCAGGGAGCAGAACATGGCAGAGGCATCTCAGGTGTGGGGTGCTGGGGCAGGTGAGGTTCTGGCACCCAGGGAAGGACCCCTGGGCTGAGAGGACACAGAGCTGGGGCAAGCAGGGCCCCCCAGGGCTGTGTCCTGGCCATGGAGCAGCCGCTGAGCCCATTGCGGGTTGGGGCCGCCTGGAGAGCCCGGCACATCTGTCAGCTCATTGTCTGGGCCGAGCACAGAACAAAGGGGAAAACGACAGAAAAAAATGCAAAATGCATTTAAAAATACTCTTTCATTTCCCTTTTTGCCAGAAGCAGAAGTACTTAAATAACAGAGGACAAAAGCAGCTCTTGCAGAACTTCCAAGAATGGGGAAAAATAAAAAGTCTTGTGAGAAGGACTGTTTTTAGATGTCCACCCTTGTCCTGGCCAGCCTGGGGAACCCCCAAAGAAACATCCCCCTAAAACAAACACAGCCTTAGGCTGCAGCATTCCCAGGCACATCAGGGTGTTTGGAGATGTGTTCCCTAGTCATTTTAAAATCAAACTTTCAGAAAGGTATGAGACAATTTTTCCTCCCCCATCAGTATTTTTTCTTTTGAAAATTGCTTGGCTAAAAGTCTCAATGGAATATAAAAATCAAAGGGGTAAAGATTAAAATGTAAAAAAAATAAAGTAAAGGGAAAGCATTGCTAAAAAATATTTCTGGGGAGACAGTAGGTTTAAGGAATATTTGTAACCAGATGAAGCACTCAGCCTGTGTACGAATGTCCTGTCACTACTGATGTACTCTGACAGCACAGGGGGTACTCTAGTGGTGTTCCATACATGGGATCAAATTTTATTTTCCCCTGTAAATACGATTTTCTATAACTCAGAATAGGGAAGAGCTGCATGGATGTGATTAAAAGCAGAAAGAGTTCCAGTGGCTCAGAGGTAGAGGCTGTCACACACACACACAGTGAAGTGTTTTTACACTGAGTACAGTGAATATTTGGTGCTTTATTGTGACTTTGGGACTGTCAGTGGCATTCCATGGGACACGTCAAATGGCAGAAAGTTTTCTGCCCGAATGTGACCATTAACAAGTGATCTGACCTTTTGATGCCCTCCATCAGTCAGGCTGGCTGAACTTAAGTTTGGTACAAAGCAGATGTTGCACCTGTGCTAAATATTTCATTCCTCAGTTTGGCTAATTTCTGCACAAACATTTAATTTTAATATGCACGTAAGCTTTTTCCTGGCGAGAGAAGTGTTCAATGATATGTTTAAGTTCAATGCTGTTGCTTTTGGTTAAGACTGGGAAGGTGCTTGGAATTAAGTCCATTTTGAGAGCTTTGCTAACTTGATGCCCTTAATTCGTCTTCTTTCTTTTTAAGTCAAGTTCTGTGATTTTTAAAAAATGTACGGTGAGGTTAATACTGTGATATTCTTCTAGATGGGCAGCAGATCTGGGAAATGGAGGCAACAGTGGACAAAGATAAGAGCCAGCCTGTAAGTATGCAAAGCACTGGATGTCCTCTCCTAGGGTTTCTCAGAGAGCAAGTTGTATTCAAGGGGTAGTTTTGAAAGAGCGTCTCAAAAGCAGAAAGAGCAACAATCTTGCTGCTGGGATGAACAAATGTCAAATGCTCCAGCAGTAGATGTGCTGCAAAAAGAAACGATTCATTTAGCAGCAACCCACAGCAAATGGAATGACTGCTGGATTTTGTGCTCTTGCAGAGGACTCTATTGTAGCAGCCCAGCCCCCTGAAGGACACTGGCTGTCCTGGCTTCCTGTGCCTGCATGGAAGCCTTGGGTGCTGTGCTCTCTGCAGGGCAGGATTTGTCCTGCAGGGTTCCAAATGAACACTGGTCTTTGAAGGGAATGAGCATCTTTGTTCCCTTTGCCTGTTGGGACCTTCCTGTAGTCAGTCAGTGCCTTTAGGAGCTGCACTCACACTGCCAAGGGCCTTGCCTGCCCCGGCAGAAGAGAACAGAAGACTCACTCCTCATTTCCATGGAAGTGGGATCCGGATGTATTGAAGTGAAAAGCTTATAGAATGATTAAGTTTATTCTGGCAAAAAGGAGGAGTTTTGCAGTGCACACTTGTATGATTACTAGTCCTGCTGCATTTATCGACATTTTGTGTATTTTTTTTGTAGCTGAGGCTTTGCTTTCCAAGTTTGGACAAGATCAAGTGCAGTAGAGGATTCAGTGCATAGAAACCACCTTGCCAGTACCAAAATCTTCTAGTCTTGCACCATCTGCCCTTTTGTCCTTTCTTATCCTCATATCCTCCATAGGGATGAATAAGGAGATTTCTGTTCCTTTATTTCTGAGCATGTAGGAAGGGAAGATGCCCCCAGAAATCTGCAGTCAGCCCCAGTTAGTAATTCTTTGTTGTCACTCTCTGTTGTTTCAGAGCCTGCTTTTTGTAGAAATACCCGAGTACCGTAACAAGCACATCCGCACAGCCGTGAAGGTGAATTTCTATGTCATCAATGGCAAAAGGAAAAGAAGCCAACCCCAGCATTTTACCTACCACCCAGGTAATTCTCAAGGACAGAGCCAGTTGTTGCCTAGTTCTCATGGGCAAGACTTAGTTTTCTGCTATGTTGTTTTATTGCTGTTATTTGAGGATCTAAATATTACTAATTTAACTCAGCTAAGTGCTCAATGACTGTTTGGGTTGAAGGATGGATGTGATTTATGGTCAGGAATTGCCACCAACGTAAGGTGACAGTTATCTTGGCAGTGGGTTGATGGTGCCCCACTCGCTTGAGGGAAGTTTGTCAACAGCCTCGGTGGGAACAGGCTCAGTCTGTGACATGATGTGACCCTCTGGAAACCATGAGTGTTGCCTTCCCCAGCTGGCATGTCCAGCAGTAAGATAACATCAGGTCTGGGAAACAAGGGCTTGGTATGGAGGAAAGCAAGCAATATATATTCTTCTCAATGAGGCTGGTGTAAAAAAATATGAATGGTTTTCTGATGTTCTTCCTCTTGGGAATTGGTCAATCATGTCACAATAAATGCAATAAGATTACTAATGAGATTCTCAGAATTTCTCAGCTTTGTCTGAGAGAAAAACATAGTGAGAAAATCAGAGTATTGTGTTTGTGGAAACCAGAAAGCATAAAATAACAGTACCAGATTTTATGTAAGCTTCAAATGATGTCTTAATTTGACTTGTCTCTAAGGGCAGGCAAACATTCATTCTGATTCTTATTTTGGTCTCCTCCAGCCTGAAATTCTCTGGTCCTCTCCCTGAATTTCTGAACTCTGGAGGGTATCACCAGTATGAAGGTTTTATATAGTTGCTAAATTGTTCTGTTTTAGATTAGTATTGAGAAGTACACTTCTATCTCAATACAGTCCTTAAAATAGACCACTTAGGGGAAGGAATCGTTTCACTTCCAAAAAACAACTCTTTTGCATGACCATTATATAGTTTCCATTGTATGGTGTTTCTATAACGAATTTTGGGAAAGATTTGAAAAAAAACACATTAGAAATGTGAGAATTTGCCAGTAGAGGACTATCATGTGTCCTACCAAGACTCACGTAATTCCTACTAAATCATGGTCTTTTAGATGATGATGTCAGAAAGATCTTCATCTCTCAGCAAGTCACGGGCAGCAAAGGAACAAAACAGAAGCTCTAAAAAAGTTCAACTCTGCCTTTGGTCACTAGTTAAAAGTTTGACAGGAAAATGAGAAGTTACACACATCACAGGGTTTCTACTTATTCAGTCTTCCTTTGAGATGGAAGCACTACATGAAACACCTACCTATGGCTTCTTGTTTTGCATGTGTTCCAGAATTGCCCTTAAATGAATTAAAATATGAGCTGAAGTATGGAATTTTTCAATTTTAGAAATTTGTGGGTAATTAGTACAGTAAAGATTTTCAAGAACCTCTTAGTGCAAAGTGTTTTTGAGGGAGACTCTGCTGTGTTTGCATATATGCAATTTATCGAGCGTAGTGCCTGCCAGATACGAGTTCACACATGCAAGTCTTATAAACAGCTTAAATCTCTAATTACTTCAAGGAAAGACCTCTGTTTCTCCTCAGCTTCTTACGAATAATGTCCTTTGCATGCTTTATTCTAGTACCATCAATCAAAACAGAGCCCATTGATGACTATGATCCAGCCTTAATCTGCAATACAGTACACAGTGGTGTGGGAACAGTAACACAGCCTTACTATTCCCAGCACACAATGGTCTCCGAGTCCCCTTCCTGCCTTGTGGCCACTATGGCCCCTTGCCAGCAGTTGCGCTCAGGCCTTTCCTCTCCTGATTCTCGGTACCACCAGCAGAGCCCTGCCGCTGTGATCTACCAAAGGAGCAAGAGCCTGAGCCCGAGCCAGCTGGGCTACCAGCAGTCCAACCTCATGGCCGCACCAGCTGCCATTTCGGATGCGCACAGGTCGGTGCTGGTGCACACGGGTTCTCCAGGCCAGACTCCAGCGGTGCTCCATCACTCCCCAGGCAACCAGCAGTCTTCTCCTGTGATTCACTACTCGCCAACTAACCAGCAGCTGAGGTGTGGAAGTCACCAAGAGTTTCAGCACATCATGTGCTGTGAAAATTTTACATCCAACGTTGCAAGGTCCAGCCAGCCCCAGGTCAGTCAAGCACAGAGGTTAAGTCCGAGCTCGTACCCAACGGTGATCCAGCAGCAGGCAGCCTCAGGCCAGCGAGCAGCCAAAAATGGACCACCAGGCAGTGACCAGAAAGAGGTGTTACCAGCAGGAGTCACCATCAAACAGGAACAGAACCTGGACCAAGCCTACCTGGATGATGGTAAGCGCCTCACTTCTCTCCTCTGGGTCGGTTTGCTGGAGGAGGGTGGCAAGTTTAGAGCTTCTAAATCCCATCTGTTTCTCAGCACAAACCCAGCTTGGCCTCCTTTTGGTGGGGTGGGTATTGGCTGTTTCCTCATGGCATGTTTTTGTCTTATGTTCTGTTATATTTGGTCTGTCATTAACTGCATTTTTGGTAGATTATAATGCACTTAGGCAATGGAGCAAGAAGTAAGTGACCTGCTGAGTCCCTGTGCTTGGTTCCATGGGAGGAGCTGTCAGGTTTAGCTGTTGCCATTTTGTTTCCATTTGCCAAAAGTTCATTTGGAAAATAGAGAATCTGAAATGAAATGCACTTTTTAATTATTTTTTTTTAGTATTGTTCATATCAGGGCAAAGTCCACTTTATAAAGTGCTCTTGTGCATTTTGTACCAAAAGAAAGCCCATTGAGCAGTCTATCAAGGCCTGTACTGAATGGGGGTAGTGCTGCAGGCAAAACTATAGCAGATGTTCTTAGATGAACAGTGGGACATTGATAAGTAAAACAATGCTGTTTCTTTGTTGTGAGCCAGCTGATTTAGCCTTTGGGAATTAATGTAAGTTGGAGTAAAGCTTTCTTTGATCATACCCTGCTTATTCTTAGGTAGGCAGCTATTGGCAATCTGGTTGATTGGTTCTTTTATTAAAGCATGTTCCTTGCAAGAGGAAATCAATGCAGAATTCATAGTGCAGCTGGACACTGCAGTCATAAAGCCAACACTGATTTTAGTGGGAGCAGGTTGAGGTTGCTGGATATGTTGCTGCAAATGTTGAGTGTTCTTATGCAGGAGGTACAGAGCTGATGGTCACATATGGGAACTGCTGTGCCCTCCCAGGATGGGCAATTACAGGCGTGGCTTGATCTTGTGGCTGTGCTGTAAGCACACAGAAGATTGGGATTTTTACTGCAGTTACTCACCTGAGGTGGGGAAATGGTGCCCATGAAGGTTTTATTGTCTTCAGCATAGGTACTGAGTGTGCACTGTGGCTGTGCCATGTACAGTCTCCACTGCTGTTTTTGTGGGCAGGGTAGAGTTTGGATGGTGTTCTCTGTTAGTTAGTCTGTGTTGGAAATGTGGCTGGTATAGCTCTGATGCCATCAAAATAAAATGTGTAGTGTTTTACTGGTCACTTTGTCTGAAGAGTATTGAATTGGGTTTTAACAGTGAATTTCATTTAGGAGATCCACCTCCCACTCAGAGAGTTGGGCAGGTAACAAAGCAAGATAATTTTTTTAGTAGGAAAACTGAGCACTGTTGTTTAAGGTACTTTTAATATGAGAAGCTGAGAGATTCTTCCACATTTCTAAAAATACTTGGTACAAGCCTTGTAAAATAAATAGAAGTAAGGAATTCTGAAGTGAAAGCTAGCAAACTTCAGAGTCAAGCCAGAGTCTTTTCCCCTTAAAATAACACCCAAAATGGACTACAGAATTATTTTCACTGGGTTTTGAATTGGGCCAGTGACACCTGATTGCAACATAGCTCACAAAGGATGTAGTCAAGTTCTGTGCTTAGAGGAGACATTAGACACAACAGCAGCAAGTTAATAGTGAAATTCCAGACTTCTGCTTGGCTGACTGGATCATCTTGAATTGATTTCAACTGGAGATCAGTGTATCAATTGTGCCTCACAAGTCAGGCCAGGGGAGATTGGTCACTCAGTTTCTTTACTGACCTCAGTGAGTTCACATCAGCTGGAAATGTGACTTGGAGAATTGTGATTTACTTTAGGACTTTGTAGAGCATTTCGTTCTGAAATGTTCAAGACTTGAATTGAAAAGCCACTTTGTTTGCTGCTGAGGAAAAGTGACTCAGAATATAACAAAAGCCATGTTTTTCCTGACTAGAAAGTTTGGGTTTGTGCTTTATAGTATTAAAAGAAAGCAAACCCAAGGGATTATGGAGGCTTTACCCTCAAATCCCTTTTATCCAGAAAGCTCCTCTGAGATAAAGTGAGCTGTTAGTTCTCGCTGGGGTTTTCACGGGTGGATACTGAGATGAAGGTTCCCCAGCCAGGCTTGGCATGAGCAAGTCTGCTGTTGCTGCTGCTGCTGCTGCACAGCCTCTTGGGCAATCACTGTCTCCATGTCTCTCGCTTCCCTTCGCTCTTCTTCCCTTCCCCCATCTTCCTCCTCTCTCTCCTTTGTTCTTCTTTCTCCATATTTCTGCTGACAGTCCAGCTGTTGTCCCTTGAGTGTTGTGACCTCCTCTCATCAACTCTTGTCCACTGTGTTCATGGTTAACACACAGCTTTGGTGTTTGGGCTTTGCTTCTATTCTGAGCTTTGCCACAAACTTCTGGAGTGCCCTGGGACATGCCCCACTCTGTCAGTTCCTCATTCCTGAAGCTGGTGCCTCTCAGCCTGGGCATGCTGTGCCAGGCTCTGAGCTCTCCTGGAAGTGACAGGAGAAGAACATCATACATGACACAACATGACACAGTTACTGTTTCTCGTTACCTCTTTCGACTTCCTCCTGCCACTGCTGGCAGGACCCTTCTCTTCATTTGTCCTTCTTCCCAAGGCCATGGTTTGGTTTTGCTCAGAGCCTTCACTGCTCCACAGGACACATAGTACAGTCAGCCTGTCCATATCCTGCCTTATAAAGATAAGAGCTGTTCCCACCTCTGAGGAGCTGCAGGCTCTTGAGGTTGAGTAGCACCAGCAGCAACACATTGTGGTCTTCAAGGCAGGTGATGGCAAAGTATTTACCTGTCTTCTCAGGTGGGCTTTGCCATGTGCAAGGACCTCTGTGGATTTGAATATGGACCGATTAGGGAGACTAATGCAAGTTCTACGTTTCCACACATATGTATACATATACATAGTCCTCCCTATACCTCCATATTTCTCTGTAAAAAATGAATATGTATCTGTAACGTTTTGATAGCAAATAGTGTAAAGAATCCCCAGAGAAAGGGAAGATTCATGAAAAATTGACAGAGAAACCTTTGTCACGCACCTCTGCCTCAGAGATTCGTTACTGTTGGGAGTGGAGACAGGCCATGGTCAGGAGACCTGTCAGGGTGCATCAGGTGTCCAGGCTGGTGCTGACAGACAGTGATGAGCTTCAAGTGCAAGTGAAAGGCATAGGGCGAGAGAGTGATCGGCACATCTCAACCGAGGCCTCATCTTAATATTATTCATAACCAAACCCACCCACAATGGTAAAAGTTACCCAAACCACCAGAGAAATATGCTGACAAGTAGAACTTAGTTCTCCCAGGACCTTCAGAGCAATCAGATGAACTGTTTGAAGCACAAACCCAGTTAAAAATGTAGTTATTATCACTGGTCATGCCCTGGACTGTCCATGCTCTCGCTGCAGAGCCAGAGGGTTCCTCTGGAGCCCTGGGAAGCTGCTCAGCTGCCATGTGCCAGTTCCCCATCTGCAGCACAGACACAAGGCTCAGCTCCACGGACATGGACATGCAGCTTGTCTTGAGTGTTATCAACTTGCCTGCCTTAGATTTAGTTCTTTTCAGTTCAGCTGTCATGCTTTTTACTTTACAAAGAAAAATGATTGTCATTATTCAAATAGTAACTGTCTAACCACATCTGACACTCAGAACCATCTGCTGGATGCAGCAGCTCTGAATTATTTTTGGTGCACCAGTAATCTTTATTGGGGAGGAGAAAAGCAAGACAGATGCTTGTGTTGTGGTTTATCGGGCTGATGATCAGCGGAGATGTTTTATAGTGAGCTCAGGTATTTCACAGAAAATTTCAGACACATCAGATATTTCTTTAGAAAGTGGATCTGCAGTGGGGGTTGGACTAAATGATCTCCAGAGATCCCTTTCAACCCTCAGTACCCTGTGATTTGGGGCCCCTGTGTGCCATTTGGTGCTTGTAAATCACCCAGCACTTCCAGGCACCTTCACTGCCAGCAGTGTGTTAATTTGTGCGGTCTTGCTCTCCCACCACAGTAACTGTTGCCCTGACCATGAGTCTCATCCAAGACCACTTGGGGTGTGTTAGATGCCTGCATTTCCTTTTTGTGTTCTTTCATTCAGCAACAAGAAAATCCACAGTCTGTCCCCAGAGTGTCATGAAATGAAGCTCAAATCTCCTCTTTCCTTCATGTTTAGGAATAAACTTTCTTTTCTGAACAGCTCTTTTCTCCTTAGGCCAGTTGCTGTTAGGGACAAGGCTGGGTAGGATGAACCTCCTGGAGATCCTGGGTCTCCTGGGGATCCACGGGGCAGAGCCACAGTGTCAGCCCTGAGCGTCAGTCAGAGAGTGAGCTCGTTAATGCCAGCTTTGGTCCCTCAGAGCCCTCGGGGCTCTGGCTTGGTGCTGGCACATTGTGAGCATCCTCCTCCCCCTCCCCAGCCCCTGCACAGCGGATGGAGGAGGGTGGCACAAAGCCAGCTCTGTCAGCCTGGTGCCAGCTGGGGATTCCCCTGTGCCAGGGAACCTCTGCTGTGCCAGGAGGGCAGTTTGAAGCCCTCCATGCACCCACCGGAGCAGTGGAGCTGCACAAGCCTGGCTGTGGGGAAACTGCTTTTCTGTCTGAGCACTGCATTGATTCCATCCCCAGAAAGCACAGGAGATGGTGGCAGTAGGAGCATGTTTGCAGTTGTTATCGTCATCTCTCCATGCACAAAGCAACACAGGGCAGAGAGGGAAATGTTCCTGTTTCCTGGCATTTCAGACAGGAGTGAATTTGAGTGTTGCAAATGGGCTGGGGTTCAGTTCGAGTAACAATTTGCATCCAAAAAAGCCACGCTCTGTTTTTAATTAGAAATACTTTTCATAGAAGGTGTGGTCACTTCTGCTCAGGCAGAGTTTGACTAAGAGTGAAGCCTGTATGTTCTCCAAAACATTCTGCTCAAACACTCTAGCAAATCTGTGTATTCATCAGGCTCATTCTTGGAGCTCTGACTCACATTATTACGGATTTTCTGTTCTCTGCAGGGACCTTTCAGCGCTCCTTGGGTACACTGCATGCTTTATTTTTGGTTTGCTGCTGTTGCAGGGTTGTGTCATGTTATAATCTGTGGGCCCCAGTCGTATGTCAGTCCTGCTTTTCTAGAAGCAATATAAAAAGAGAAAAACAAGGTGGTTCTGCTCCCCAAAACCTGTAAGTCTGTTGGCAGGAAGTAGAAAGATCTGTTTCAGGAGGAAAGTCTGGTCTGAGTCTGAGTTTGGCCTTTTGGAAAAGTATTTCACTTCCCTGTACCTTAGCTTACCATTATCAAAAAGTATCTTATGTTCCCTCTAGTACAGTTAAGCATTTAATTCATTGATGGTACTAAAATTCACATGGATTCTCAGGAAAAAAACCCACTGGCATGCTTGAATAAGGACTAAGAATTGTATTGTTATGGCTGGCTCCATCAGTTGTTCTTCTCCACCTCTAGAAACAATCTGCTATTAAAAAATTCAGACAAATCCAGCCCCGTTTCAAGACTGCCCTTTCCCCAGCAGCCGTTCTGAGCCACTGTCCCTCTGCCTGAAAACAGGCAAAGCAAAACAAAGCGAGAATAAGAGCAACCCATACATCCCAAATCAGCAGTGGAGGAAGGAAGAAAATGAATCAAGTGATTAAAACCATAGTTCCACTGGCACCTCTTTGTTCTGGAGCTCAGGAATCTTTAATTGGTGCAGTAAGTGCCCACAGGCAAGTTGTGCTACAAAGCGTTTCCTGTTCAAAGGAACATGCAGACTCCATTAGGAGACCACGGGCACGGCTGCCAAGGGCTCACACTGCATGGGGACGTGGGCACTGCCTCCATGGGCACAGCCCCACCAGGAGCTGGTGCACCAGGACAGGAACCCCCGGTTCCAGGGATTTGGAGTAGAAGGCATGTCCCCATTTGAAGGCTGGGCCAGGGGACTGTTATCAGCAGAAAGCGCTTGTTTTTCGGAAGGCATCGAGCAATTTTCAGTGATAGTTTTGAAATACTGGCAAAGAGTTACTTGAAAAAAAAAAGAGAACTTGTTCGTGCAGTTGGGAATTGAAAGCTTCTAAACCACAATAAAGTCCTTTCCCAGACTTGCTGTCCATTTACTCCAAGCCCATGGCATTCCTTAGACAGTCTGAATCACAGGCAGCAGACAGCTCTTATAAAGAAGACCATAGACACCCATCTGTTGGAAGACATCTGCCAAAATAGACCATACATTTACTTTTATTCCTTCAATCCACTTTCAATTTGAAGGGATAATAACAATAACATTTTTCAGTCCAGTGACACTATTCATCCAGTGCAGAGAAATGAATTAACATTATTCCCCTGCAGAAAGCAGCAGGCAGGCTTTTCCCCAGCTCTCACAGATGGGTGAAGTGGGATTAGCTTTTAAGGGACTTGCCCCAGCTGATGGAAAAAGTCCTTGGTAAAACTGTGACTTGCCTGGGGGATCCCAGACTTCCAGATCCCCCCCCAGCTGCATCCCTAGCACAGATGTGGGAGTACCAGAGACATGGAAGCTGTTGCCCAGGTCTGCAGGAGCTGGGGCAGTGCTGGCCATGCTGTACATGGTTAAATGTGTTACGCTCAAGGGAGGGATTGGCAGAGCTGCTCTTTGCTTTTTCTGTCTTTCCCCAGACTCGCTCCTTTTACACTGTATGTGTCAGAGTATGGTATGTGCTTTCTGGAAGTGACGAGTTGGTTGCTGGCAGACAATGCACTGTCACAAAGTCAGGTGTGTCTCTTTAGAAATACTTATTTTGGGGGGCAAAGCCTGAGAGCAGAGCTGTCTATGAGCAAGTACAGGAGTAAGGAAAATGAATCCCTGGTCTTCCTAGAAGCTAGGAGTGCCACTGGGTGCTTCACTTGGAAATTCTTTCAGTTCAGTCCAAATCAGAGATATTTTGACAACAGTTTTTAAAAATGGGGACTTTGGAGATGGGAAATGTGCAGCTAGAAAATGGCTTATGAAAAAATATGCAAAGCAGAAAAGGGGGTTAACTCCTCATAGCACTGAATTCACCGCTTTGCATTGAGGCAGAGAAGAGCTCTCTGGAAACCTTGAACAAGGCTGGTTTTACACTTTGGCAGCTTACCACAGAACTGTGCTGGTTAAGGTGGTTGGGGTTTTTTAAGTTTTATTTTGCTAACACAGCTATTATGGTAAAACCCCCTTGTAGAGACACAGCTCTGCTGGTGTAAAAACACTGGAATCAGCACAGCTTAGGCCAAGTGAGGGAACCACCACCAGCCCTTCCACTGGAGGCTGTTGTGCTGGGATCACTGTATCTGTTGTACTGGGGTCTCTGTGTCTGCACTGGAAGGAGGGTTTGTACCAGCACTGCCAGTCATGCTAAGCTGGCTAAACTTGTAGGGGCAGCTAATAGAATAAATAGAAATATAAGGGATTTTCACATGAACAATCATTGCACTGCTTGTTTTGTGTGCTGCCCACCTCAGAATGAATCCTGGTGTTTGGAACTCCCAGCAAAGGTGATGCAATGAGCTGGATTCACTTCTTAGGAAGACGCTTTGCTCAGGGGAATAGAACCCTCCCTGAGGAGTTGTGCAAGGAACCTGCAGCTAGGTGTGCATTCATCCTCACAAACAGAGAGGGAGATAAAGTCCTTTTATCTCCCCTTTGGAATGAGCATGATGCAATTGAATAAGTATAAGCAGTGAACTGGCTTTCATCCATGTGGCAGCTCCAAGCTTTTGCTAATTCTTTGCAATTTCATTGTAATTCTTGGAATATTTATAGTGGTTTAAAAGTCCCTGTGCAGGTGATTGCAGCAAAACACGAGTTATTTTTTTCTTAGTGATCTTTCCAAGTTTGATCCAAGAAGAAGCAAAATGTTAAAAATAAAAACCTTGATGTTTTGGTCTTTCAAAATCCAGGCAGACAAAAATGAGGCAACTTTGGGGGTGGGGATTTGATTGCATGATTTTAAAACCAGTCTCATGATTATTGGAATCCTTACTCAGGAACCCTGAATGTCTGAGTTTGGCATTGCTGCTCTTCACGGTTTCATTTCTTACAGATTGTGGTAATATTAAGATTGTGCAAAGGTGGGGAAAGGGGTCTTTTCTCCCCTTAAAGCTGAATATAATACTTGGGAGGATTCAGCTCCTCCTGCAATGGCTCACAAAAAGGCAGCTCGAGCCATTCTTGAACTGCACTTCTGAGATGTTGTGAGCAGCTGCAAGGAGCTTTGCTGCTTTGAAAAGTTTGGAAAGCATCTGCACATTTCTCTAACTATTGTGAAATAAAATGCCTGGCAAGAATAACCATCTTAAAGATCTACAATTGTGCAAACTGAAAGCCAGTTATAAAGTCTTCTACTATAGAAAAATGGCTGGATTCTCAGCATTATTCACATAAGCAGAACTTTTACAGTTCAGGTCACATCCTGCATGGATAGTTAATGGGGGACTTTTTGTCTGTATAGATCTTTTCTCTCACAAGAATGAAGACCTAAAGGTGATTAACTTAAAATCCATTTTTCTTCCACCTGTTTTTCATACTTTGTTATAAATAATAATGCTGTTATTGTAGCTTATAAATCTGCAGCCATTTTAAACCAAAAAAATGAGGATGAATCATCTAAATTTCCCATCAAAGTTATTTTTCTTATGAGAACTCCTAAGTAGTGAGAGCTACTTTTCTGCCCAGCAGAAGCTGGTATGGCCTTTTACTGCCTGATCATTTTATAGTGCTGTTTAGTTACCAGTTCCAAGAGACTTCTGTGCTCTATTTTGGAGCCAGCATGTGTTCAGAGGATTTTAAAAGCAGACTGGACAAATGTACAAGACAATCCTGCACTGGCTGTGAGAGGTACAAGATGACCTAATGAGTCGTTCCACCTTCTCAGAGTTGAAAAACAAGCAGCACATCTGTAGTTGAGCCAGCAGGAGAGTCAGGGACTGGGGAAGAACAAATACTTGAAGACCATAGAACTCCCTTCCCAGCATATCAGCTCCTCATTTGAATTTTCAGTCATATGCTTGTTATCACACTCTTTCTTATTCTGTGATACAATTTTTTCTGTGCTCACCAAGAAGAAACCAGAGGAAGGTAAAAGCCAGCCTAAAATGTATAAACAATGCAGTTGTGTCTGAGTCATCACTGCAAGTCCCCATGCTTCAGTTTTGCAAGCACAGGAATCTGGGCGTACATCCAGCTGGGAGTTTCACAGATGACTCCTCGCTCCAAAAGGGGTCTGCACAAAAACAGACATCCCAGGACTCCCAGCTCTGCTCACATTCCTGTTCCCAGTGTAGGTGCACATCTAACCAGTAGTGCTGCAGTCTGTTTGGAATTAAATCTCTGATGTCTCCATATTTGTGTGACTAATGGTCTGCACATTACTTTGAAAGCTTGGTCTTGAGTTGGCAGTGATAGGTATAAAAGAGTTAAATCCTCAGCTACTGTTAACTAGAATAAAACCACTAAGGATCAAAGAGATCACAGTGATGCCGATGTGGCTCAGCAGGGCAACACTTACTGACTCAGTGGGAACTAGTCTGATACTCCCCATCTTCCTGCAGGTTCTCCTAATCCACACAGTTCCCATTTTGATCAAGCCATGTCCTTTTGTGGATTTTTAATTTGGAAACTTTGCATTCCAAAACACAGACTGCCTTCAGCTGAACAAACACTCTTTTTTTAGTGTGAGATTGTAGTTAAACTGGATGTAGTGAGAAGAGTATTACTGACTTTGCCCATGGATGTTGAAGTGAGTGATAGGTTTACATCTGAGGGAGACTTTTTCTGGGTGGATAATTGTCAGGTGTGGAAGTAAAGGTCAGAAGGGGCTGTCCTTGCTTCCCCTCAGCCGTGTACTTTGGGTCGTGGGTGCTGGGAGGGGGCTGGTTGTGTGCCAGAGCTGTTTGTGCACCAAAGCACTGTGTGACCACAAAACCTTGAGGCCCTGCAGAAATAGTCTGATGACATCACTGCAAAGAGACAAGAGTGTGGTCCTTTATCAGTGCTTATGTGGTGAGTTGTTCTTTTTGCAAGGAGTCTGAACCTCCACTTTCAATGTGCAAAAACTGGGCCAGGGTTAAAGTAGCAGTAAATTAGAGTGTAAGTTTGCAATCATTCCCTCTGATCGTCTCTGCCAGGGGAGTCTAGTCAAAGATTCCCAGATTGTGGTGTGGTTTGGTTTGGTTTGGTTTCTTAATGATGAATGACTTCATCATCCATGAATGAATCAAGTCAAATGTAGGACAAATAGTGAGACACATGAATGACTCTTATGACATTTGCAGTGTCTCAATGGGTGCTGGTTTATTTAGGTGGTTTCTAAGTTTCTTTGGAAAGAGTGAGCATGACTAAAAGAAGGGGGAACCACTTCAGAAGTATGGGAGTCCATGGTGAAAGTATTGTGACAGTTAAACCTCCCTGGGTTCAGTATTTGTCATTATGAGCAACACGGTGTCAGGTTTTTTGTAAGATCTCAGTTCCAGAAGACTCTGTAGCCACAAGGCCAGAGCAAGCTGGATGATGTATCAGATGCATTCCCGTTATGGCCAAACACCTCCTGGTGCTCTTGCTGGGTCTTCACCAACCACTTCTGGACTTCCAGTTCTTACCAGGAGGCAGCAGGGCTGTTCTCCTGAAGTGTCTGTGAAGGTCCTGACTTTGACAGGCACCAGCTCTCAGATGCTCTGTGTGGTTCTGGTGCATCCACAGTGCCTTTGGCTGCTGCTTTCCAGGGAATGGGCACACAGGGCACTGCTGTCCCTGTGCTGTAATCACATGTTCATGGGTCAGCCAAAACCACTTAAAAAATAAGGCTTAGCGTTTCTGTAGGTAAATGGTCACCAACATAGGAACCTGTCCTAAGACTTGAGGAAGTGCCTCAGTTCAAGTCACTGGAGATGAAGTCATTAGAATTTTAACTACAAATTGATGTTTCCAAGGGCTGGAAATACTCTGCACACAGTGGCCACTCCAGGCATTGGGCAAGTCCAATGTGAAACTGGCTTGGCTTGAATCAGAACTGAGGCAAATTTGAGAGAGACTTTCAGAAGTTGCATTTTGGGTTGTGAGTCTCTTTTCCTCTTTTCCTTAAAATAACATTACATTTTCTCTTGTCATGCAGACATTTTTATTTGCTTTGAGTGGGGTGCTATGTTCTTCCTTGGAAAGCAACCCAAGATTCCAGCAGGTAGACTCTAGGGTGCAATTTTCAGCTAGGTAGGCTGGGTTACAGCTCTGAGAGCTCTCCTGAGGTCATCCTACAGCTTCAAATAACTCTACTGTGTTTTCAGATATGTTTCCTTTTAAACAAATGCCATTGATTTTTATACATTTTTCCTCAGGACAAATTTTACAGGCTGTTATTAAAAATCATACGTACATCAAACTGGTGCTGTATCTGTTTTAGAAGTTAATACAGACCTTTGTTCTATACTTGATTACATTTCATAGCTCTTCCTATCTTCAAAACTAGTGCAAATTTCAGATAAAGATTAAGAATTTCCAGCAATTAGAGTGGTTGTGATAAAGGTCTCGGTTTAGATGTAGCGTTAAATGCTCCTCCAACTCTTTCTGTCATGCAGAAAAATGTCTCTGCTTTTGAGAAACCACTGAGCAGGAGTGTCTCTGCAGAAGGGCTGGGAGGAACCTGTGCCCTGTGTGGCGTTCCAGTGCCCGCGCAGATAATCTTGCCCTTAATCACAGTCACACTGTGGTGTTCTGCAGCGTTTCACAGCTTGTGGTCAGCAGCACAAGACGTTCGTTTCCTCCCGTGTAGGCACGAGCGATGCTCGCGGTGGTGCCTGGTTATTCCAGGAAGCGCCTGGTGCCGCTCACACACCGAGCTGGGGCAGCTCAGCCTGGCAGGATCAGGGGCTGTGGCACGGCAGTGGTTAACACAGGGCAGCCTCTGCCCAGCCCCTGCAGCAAAGGGGACTCTCGTGGTGCCACACAGACCCAAACCTCTCCAGGGTTTCTCTTTCCAGCAGGTCTGCAGCGTTCGGCCGGCAGGCAGATGCTCTGGTGATCTGGGGAGTCCCTGTCTGTGGCACACAGACAAAAATGCTCTGGCAGCCAAATCAGCGAGGAAATGAATTTTCTTGTCTTTAGCAAACAGTGCACACCATCAGGCCTGGACAGATCGAATTTGTTATGATAGCAAAACAAGTTCTATGGAAACCATTGTGAGCCCCGAGTGAGGCTGCCCAGGAGAGTTGGGGAAAGCCGATTTTGTTTGTTGTGCTTGGCATCGTTTTGCTCTGGATGAAGATGCTTTAATTTTGTGGGGAGACCCAAGAGAGCATTCCTGGTTTTCCATACCAGAAAGCCTTCCAAGCTGGCATAAATGTCCCCTCTTTCCAGCTGCTCCTTTCCAAACACACTGTGCCTCCTAAAGATAGTCTTTACAGTGGCTGGGGCTGGTGGAAAACATGAAGCCTGCATGGATTAGCACAGGAATTCATTTGGGCTGACGAATTGGGTTTCCCTCTATAAACAGCACTAGTGTTTTCATCTTCTGGACAGCACAGCAAACTCCACGTCCTCCTCACCCCATCCCTCCCGCCTGAGCAACGCCTGCCTCCAGCCATGGGGAAGGGCACACCAGGCCTACCATGGGGCATGGAAAACATGTCCAACAAGGTGTTTTCACCTATCTCCCCTCCCAGACAGTTTTTTTCCAGCCATTAAAAGAGGTAGTAGTGTTATTTTGGGGGGTTTTTTTCAGTTTATTTTTCTTTCCAGGTAAAAGGGAAATTAAAGTAGTCCCTTCTCCACTGGTTTGGTGACCTTACAAGCAGCCCACACTATATGTTCTCTTTTCTACTTTAACTTCAGCACAATGTGCTTGTAATTCACAGGAATTAGGGAATCTCTAAAGAGGATTTTTCCTATCTTTTCCAATCCCAGGGCTTTGCATGGCCCTGCACAGCATCACTGCCTCCAGGGCCTGTCCTAACCCTGCCAGAGGAGCACCCCCAGCACACCACTGAAGCCCTCTGCTGCTCCAAATACACTTTTGTATCACTTACCTTCTTTTAAAGCTTACTTTATAAATATAATCATCAAGGGTTATTAATCACCCAGTATTGTTTCCATTTACCTGACTATTTAGAAATGGATGATTTTACCCATGTCACTGAGTAACTGAGCATGGAATTAAGAGTTGTTGTGGATGAAAATGGGGGATTTGGGATTCGGCTGTCAAAGTGAAGAATTATTTAAGTAATGAAGTCCTGTCCCTTGACTTTACCTAATCACCATGTTTTCACATATATAACCCACACCTCATTAAAAGTTTGTTCCTCGGAAAAAAATCTCAGCAAGCCCCCACCTCCTCATAACACTCCACAGTCTCTCCTGC
Organism: Hafferia zeledoni; assembly: GCA_035583235.1. NCBI lineage: Eukaryota > Metazoa > Chordata > Aves > Passeriformes > Thamnophilidae > Hafferia > Hafferia zeledoni. The sequence continues at coordinate 13,633,585 of JAWWEV010000054.1, forward strand.
CCTTTCAAGGCACTTTGGTGCAGCCATTCCCCACCTCTAGCAGGGATGTCTGCTCTGGAATAGAGGGAGAGAAGACTGTGGCCGAGAGAGAGAGAGAGAGAGAGAGGGCAACTGAACAGGCATGGGACAAGCTCCTGGAAGTGCAGGGGTAAAGGCATGACCCGTATCCATGTGTAACATGCCCTGTTGCTGAATCACAATCTTTTTATAGATAACATCACTTATACTTACAACAATATGGGATTTAAAAAAAAAGGAAAAAAAGACAAGAAAGCAGAGGACCTACCAGCGGATGGCAATGCCTTAGTGGTTTGGAATTCTATTGGTTGGTTTAACTGAAATATTCTCTCTGCCACCTCATTTGATGTAGATCCCTATTTGTGCAGTTCCACACACTCATCTGGTGGGATTGCAGTGGAGTTAAGGATTCCCAGTCCCATTGGAGTGATGAAGAGGCTGCCTAGAGGGAGCCCCAGGGTGCTCTCCAGGGAGGAGGTGCTGGTCAGGACTTGGCCTTTCATGTCTAGTTGCTTTAAGCAGACTCACTGGCTGCCAGGGGTTTGCAGCTGGAGCATCAGCCACAATAAACCACATGAGAAAACAAAATGCAGCAGATTTCCAAAATACTAACAGCTGGATGCAGATGACATTTTTGAACCAAGAAGAAAAAAAGAAGCCCAAGCCAAAGCGGTTGCATTCATGTTGTCCTCTGGCCCCTTTTTATGCTGTCCCCACACAGCTTAGGGCCAAGCTGGGGCACAAGTTGATGGAGAAGAAATGCAGCTGAGAGTGTTTCTGGGGCACCTACCATAGGTGATGAGAAGGGGAGAGTGCCCGCTGGAGACAGTCACCCCCTTGAGTCACAAAAATTGCCTCTCTTTGTGGCCAAAGGGCATCAGTCCTCGTTGTCCTGGGCTCAGCCAGGGTCGGCAGTGACCAAACCCTCTCTGGAGACTCTGCTGGCTGTCACTGCCTTCAGTGGTGATTTCCAGCCCAAATATAAACTGCAGAATTATTTCCAATGTTGATTAGTCATGTTGAGGGGACCCCAAGGAAAGCCCTGTGCTGTGACCTGTGTGTGACACAGCCAGGGCAGAGCACACTCCCACCCCGCCCTCTGTGCCCATGGCCCCCAGAGGGATGTTGGCTGCTGGCTTGGCTGTGACACATGACAGAGCTCTGCTTGGCAGGGCTCTCCCAGGGTCGATGGTTGCTGTCAGCTCAAAATGGGGCAGTTTCACTTCTGTGATGCTCCTTCTGCCCTCTCCCAGCACCCACTGTAGCATGAACTTGTTCTGAAGTTACAAAGGCTTTAACACCCACTTCAACTTGAGCACAGTTTAACTTCTTGACTGTAAATGGGGAAGCCCCAGCCTCTTGGATAGTCTGTCTTTTCCCATCAGTAATTACTGTTATTTTTCAGTCTCTTGCTGTGGCATTTTTGTAGAACCTAGAATATTCCCTCCCCTTTCCCAGGTACTTTCCTGCTGCCACAGGGCTCAGTGATCCATGGCCAGCAGGTAACTCCAGCATGGAGTGTGGCACCTGTGCTTGCTGCCAGGCAGTCCTGCAGTGCCAGGGAAGACCATGGGAGCTGGACGTGGCTGGGAGAGGCTCTGTGGATGTGCTGGAGCCCATGGCCCAGGCTCTGAGCTTCCTGAGTTGTGGGGGAGTGAGGGTCAGGCTGGACAGCTGGACTGGTTCTTTGTCTGTGTTTCTGCCCACCCTGGCTGCTCCACGTTGAGCCTGTGGAAAAGTGCAGTGGCTGGTGGCAATCAGCCCTCAGAGCTGTTCCCATGTCCTTCCTTGGGGTGATGCTGCAAGGAACGTGTAGCATTACCTCCTCACCCTTGAATCAGCTCTTATTAGCACAAAAACCTTTCCATCCCTCCTTGGTGTCCCAAAGAACAGCCCCCAGTTCCTGTTGTAGAATATCCTCTATTGGTGCTCCCCAACACTTGTTCCATCTCCTCTGTCAGGGAAGCGTTGGGTACAGTCTATGCCAAATGCCAAGAGGTGACATGTGCTTGTCTTTTGGTGTACTGGGTATTTTAAAAAGTGGCTAGATGTCTAATCCACAGTGATTTAGTTGAGAGCTGCCTACCAAAATACTTTTAGGAATCTGATAGAGGATATCCAGTGGCTCCATATGGTTTACTGCACTATGTGTGTTAGTTGGGGCATTTTGTTCTTGTTGGCAGCCACTCTCCTTCCAGGACTGCTCAGCAGGAGTTCTGGTGATCTTGGCCTTCAGCTTTGCTATGCTGTGTCTTCCAGCAGTCTGTGGCTAATTCCCCAGCTGCAGGACAAACAGTATTCCCGTTCAATCCGTGTTCCTGGCCACAGGGATGGCCTGCCAATTGCTGCTGAATGTGTTCTGTAGTCAGATGAGATCATATCAAATGGTAAGCAAGTTCTGTCTTTATTTTAGGCAAGAGGGTGTTTTATCATGCTGTAGTTCCAAAGCCTTCGTTGTTAGGTTGGAATTCACCCAGGAAGTGTAGCAATGGATGGTTAAATGCAAAGTAATAGGTTCAATATGAACCACAAATACAGAGCTTGTGAGCTGGCTGTGCAAACTCGTGTGTAGAGGAGAACGTTGTCATACAACTGGTGAAAATTGGGAGTGATTTGGATGAGCTTGCCACGTGCTCACAATGCCTTGCACTGTGCCCCTGAGACACTGCCATGAGCACAGGATTCTACCTCCTGCCTGGGGTGCGTGGGGGTACACACAGTTCTCAGACCTCACAGCTGGAAAATTTGGGATGGCTCATCATGAAATTCTGGGAAGGATTCCCTGGGGCAGTCTCTTTGGGTGGTTGTTCCTACAGCTTGATCTGGAATTGAGATGGGAGATCTGGAAATAATTGAGGGCTAATTTCTGAACAAATGTAGGTTATTGCTGATGTGATGAGGTTGGGAATTGCCCAACCTCAACAGCACCGGCTGTACATCAGCTAAAGGGGGGTTACCCCCAGCTACCGGACACCGAGGGGCTTAGCTCTAGTTCTAGTAGTTGCTATCCTTTTCTCCTTCCTTTTCTTTTCTTTTTCTTTTCATTTTTTTTTCCTCTTCTTTCTTTTTCTTTTCGAGAATGAAAGTTTTCTCCTTCATGCCATTGACTCAGATTGAAAGTTTGAAGTCTTTGGATGATGCATATACATTTTTCTTATTCTCTCAAGCTATTTACTGTCAGATGCTCCTGGCCTTCTGGAGGTGAGATGCAAAGCCAGCTGCAGTAACTGTTCCCCATAGTCTTTTGCACTCCTTTTTCTGGTTACAGGTGTCTCTTACAATTAGCTCTGTCTCATGGTCTCTGATGTATACATATACTCCATAGTATTATATAGCATTTTTGCTATTCAATTATTTTGTTAGAAACCCCTGCACAGATGAGAACTCCATCATGGCAGATCTTGTGTTGACTCCAAAGGAAAAAAAACTGTTCCTCTCTCAAAGGACTTAAGAGTCAAAGTGCAAAATAAAAGCAAACAGATGGATGTGGGCAGCCTCACAGTATCTTGTATGTGGCACCTCCTTGACATTATTAGATGTGAATTGTAACACTCTGTCAATAACTACTTAAATATTTAATGGTCTGTATTCCTTCCAGCTGACTTGGGAGTAGTAACTGCAGCCCCAAAGTGCTGGATTTCCATTGGCAGGGTGTGCAGAGGCAGTTCCTAACCCAGGGCTCCTCAAACAGCCCTTGCCATTCCATGTCCGGGGTGAAGGGGGAAGAATCATGCCCCAAATACTCATTTGTTGAAGGGTGTGGAGTCACAATAAAAAATAATCTGTGTGCACAAGTGATTTTGTGTGTTCCCCTGGTCAGTGTTGTGCCTACTGTCTACAGTTCTCTTGAAAACACAGTGCATAAGAAACCAATGCCTTGTGCACACTCGCTGTCTGAAGCTGTTTGTGAGAGCTGACTAATTGCCAGCAGAAGGATATTTGTATCACTGGTCCACAGGGGAGCTTGGTTTATTTGGCAAAATTGTTCATAAGCCACTTGTGCATCTTCCATGTTACTCTAGGACAGGGATTTTCTGCCAGCTGTTTTCTCCTGAGAACCAGGCTCAACATTCAGTTCAGACATGTTTGGAGGAAAACCTGGTTTGCTGGAGAGGCCCAGGTTCTGCAAGAAGCCACAAGCCCTTCAATGGGGATGCTTGGAGAGTAGGACACAGCAGAAGATAAGATGCCAGAGAATTAGAGCCAGTGAATAATTTCATGGATTAATAGACATAAGCACTAGTGCTCAAGGGAGGGAAGCAGATTACATTATTGAGTGTTCATCCCCTGCAAAACTGCCTAAAGGGAAGGGTAATATGGTTTGTTTTCCCTTAATTAAATATTTGTTAAATGGTTTGTTTTCCCTCAATTAAATATTTGTTCTGGTTGTGCCTTTGTGACAGAAATAAAAAAGCAGCAGCATTGCCTATCTTGTGCTTTCAGCTAATCCTGAACATGCTGTAACTGTTCTTCTGGTCCTACCCGCCAATTATTTCCTGTAAAAAATAGCTTTCTCCCATCCCTTCTCTTTTTCCTCTCTGTTTTTGAATCACGTCGCTGAATGACTCACCCTGCTCTCAGTAAATAGGTTAAGTCCCGGAGAATGATGAAACTGCAGAGTGACATGAGAATAAATAGTGCTCTTGCTCTTGTGCTCTCCCTGATGGCAGGTACTGTTCCAGAGGTGTTGTGGTGTCCAATACCAATTTCATCAGCTTTTAAACCATGAGGTGCAAGCTACTGGAGGGAAAAATCATCACCAACCTCCTTTGCTTCTGCTGGTTTTAATGTAAAAGAATTATGTCTTAATGCCAAATGGCACTGCTTATCTCAGCAGTTCTGTAGCAAATTCCTAAGGTCCAAACCACACACAAAACCCAGAATCAAGAGCAGTTCACCCTTCTGCTTTGCAGCCACAGCATCAGCTGCCACAGAGTTAAATCAAGAGTTAGGAATGACAAAATGAAGACTCTTGCCTTGTGTTTCTTAAGCTTCAGTCCATCAGCCTAGTATTTTTGTATTGCTTTAGCCAACTAACGTGGTCTACAAAATGAACTCCATCCCCTTCTGGTACAAGTTTTTATGTATTTATTTATTTATCATGTGCTCATTCTACTTGGAATATTTTACTTGGTCTCGTTGCATGTAAACTAAAACTAAATACAAACTTCATCTTTTCTCAGTAACTCACTAACTATCAACCAGAGAGAGCCAAGTCCATGACTCAAACACGTGTCCCTTCCCTTCAATTGCAGCCAAAACTCTCTGGCATCAGAGCGCTGCAGAATGAAAGTCATATCTAAATATATGTGAGCAGAAAGAAAGTCAGTTAAAAAAAGACTTTGTTATGGAAAGCTACTACAAACCAAATCCACGGTGGCCTGGAGTTCCTCATCACACCCAGCTGAGCTGGTTTTCCACTTTCAAGGTACTCTTCCCAAAGCAGCTGCTGCCACTGGCAGAGGAACTGCACAAAGCCAGCTCAGTGTTGCAGTCCTTTTGTGCCTCCTGTGACTAAACAGACCTGAAGGGTTTAGCTCAGAAACACACAGAATATTTATCATCATCTTAGCAAACAGTAACACAAGAGCTTTTGTTTCATATTCATACAGGTCCCAGCAGTGTCAGCACTGATATTCAGAGCCTGTCCTTGTCAGGTAACCCAGGGAGGAGTTGGGCAGCACCTGAACACCATCCCTTGGGTTTGGTTTCAGTGTCTACCGTGCTGTGGACTGGGCACAAAAAGAAGAATGAGACTTGAAGAAATGCCCTAGTTTGATATGATGCTTCCCATTCTACTCTAAGTATCGGAGTTGCAACCCCTCTAAATTAAGGTCAGGGCGTCTGAGCCTGCTGATGAGCTCCGAAGGCTGCCCACAGGGATATGCTGAAGCCTGATGGGGCAGGAGGGAAAGGGCATGGCATGGTTTCTGAAGGCGCCCTTTCTGGATCCACAGGTGATGCTGGTTCTCCAACCTGTGCATAGGCAGGTTTGCACCTGTCTTAGAATCTTCTGATAAAACAAATGATGACTAAATACTGAAATCCACCAAGCAAACAGGAAATCATACTCTTCAGTGAAAAACTGCTCTTTGTCTTGCTGTTCCAGTCAACAGCCCGGGGTGAGAAAGCTCATGTGTGTGTGCATGTCTGTCCTACAAACAGCACCTAAGCCCAGTGTCCTGGTTCATGGAAAAGGTGCCTTGAAAACTTAACTCATTGATTTCTAGTAGATTCAGACAGGGATCAGATGGATTAAATAACCAAAAGTACCACACGTGGCACCTATCAGCCTCAGAATTCCTCCATTCAGTTCATGTTAGGGCACCACTGGGCTCCACTTACTGCAGGAGAACATGTAATTTGTAGCAACCTCACTCTCCTGTCTATTGTTTGTGCTCAGATTTCAGCCCTTAATAAGGGGTCTCAATAAACTGTTCTGCCAGGGAATTAAACAACCAGTTAACACTCAATCCTTTTCTTAACTGATTAACTGTGTGAAAGTCCTCTGGCCATGGAAGTGCAACGATTGTTTACTAATCACTTGCAGGTTTGGGTGCAACTTATTACTGATTTACAAGGTCGTAACCATTTGTGTAACAAGCTGAAGTGAAGCGTGGCAGAGAAGTACAGGCACCCAGCAGTGTGGGCACGGCAGGAGGGCAGGGAGAGCTGCCCAGGCTGCACCTGAGCTCCACTGCTGCAAACTGCTCTTCTCCTTCCCTTGGATTGGGTCACGTTGCTTTGTGGAACTGAGGAGAATCTGGCCCGAGGGAACGGCACAGGGAACTTCTGTCCGAGGGTAGTGCATCAATAGGCAAAGGCAAAGGGTTATTTGCCTAAAAAAAATTATTCAGGCTGTGTGGGAACACCAGTCCCAGCCTTCCCACAGTCAGTGGAGAGTGTCTGGGAAGCTTCTCTCCAGTGGTGCCCCAGTGCCTCCCAGGACAAGGCATCCCCAGGGCTGGGGCTGAGGATGCTCCTCAGTGTCCTCACTTTGGGTGCTGTACAGCAAAGTCAGAACAGGTCCCTGTCTTCAAAGTGCTCTCTGTTACCTGTGTTGGCTCAGTTTCCTGATGGAAATAATTAGGATCTGATTTTTAGAGGTATTGAGCACTCCAATGTTGATAACATAGATTTAAATGTTTTAGATTAGTAAGTGAAATGGTTGCCTGTTGGGATTTGCAGAGTGCCAAAGAGAGCTCAGTACCTCATGCCTGTGGTACTTTGAGATCTAGAGGATCTAAAGCCCTGCCTAAGGACTTTAAAACATCCTGTAGGGACTCCTGAAAATGATTGCCCTGCACTACATGTAGTACAGTGGATATACTACAGAGTCTGGGTCATTTTGTGCAGGTCATCCTCACGGCAGGCTCTTTGCTGTTAGCTGAGCATGGATTGTTTAAATTCCATGAGTGTGACCTTCACAAACTTTCTGCGTTTTTCAGAACAAAACAGATCTGTAATAAATCTGGTCCTTCAGGGGTGCTTTGGACTTGGCCAGAGCCATATGGCAGGATGATGACAGAGCAGAGGTCCGAGCTCTGGAGTCCCACCATCCTGCTCTAATACTCTATCCTGACAGTTTGAAGGCATTTGTTTCATAGTGGCTGTTGATCTTTTCTGCAAGTACTCTGGCAATAATGAAAGCACTAAGAAAATCCTTAGGATTGCTGAGGTGGAGTCACAGAGAGGGTTGTGTTTCGAGTACTTCCTCCGTGATAGTTTTGATCTCTAGTCTTGTAGGGCATCAAATTTTTTTTTAGCAGAAATGCTGTCTTTATTTTTGGCTCTTTTCTTACAAGTACACCCAGCTTCCTGTTGAACATTTTGGGTAGGATGGTAGCATAGATACTGATCATTTTATTTTTGCTCCTCACTCTGGAACTGTACTGAAATATAGAGGAAGGATATTGAAATGTTGTGAGTGAAATACAGATCCTGTGAATCCTGAGGGGTTTAGGTATTGGTTTCAGTGGGGACAGGGTTTAGCCAAAAATCTGCAATTTTTTTAGACTCTCTTTTCATCAGATATCTAGATTATGTTGTTACATTCATGGAATGATGTGAAGAGGTTTTGAGTCTATTGAAACTATTATAGCAAAAATGCATCCTGGGACTTGAATTGCCACTTAGTTTGAGATCTGTATTCCAAGAGTTTTTTTAATTAATGGAGATGACCTGATTGCTGTTGGGCTGAATGGTGTGGAGTGGTTTATAGTTTACACAGATTTCATGGATTACAAGCAGGACAGGGAAGAAAAGTTTCAGGGTGCATCTCTTGGCATTATTTCTGAGTAAACCCTTCTCTTGATGTATAATTAAATAAAACTTTACAGCCAAGAACACATTAGCAGTTATATGTCCCCATTTTCCAGAAAAAAAAAAGGATTTTATTGCTGTTAATTTATAAAACAACCCCACAGTCCCAGTTTTTTCCCCCAGCAAAGTTTGCTGGGTTTGGGCTCCTTGTGCCTGACACACCAAAGTTTGTGTTTGCAGTCAAGGAGCTGCTGTGCTTGCGTGTGCAAAAGCTGATTTTCCAGGATGCAGAGGATAAAATAGGCTGTGTCCTGAGTGGTAGGTTCCAGTCTATGATACGTGGCTGCACAATCCTTGGGAGCCAAGTAAAATATTTCTTTTCTATATATAGTCACCTGAAATCCAGCAGCAAAGACACTTCTGAGTCTTGCACTCAAAAATTAGCTTTTAAGAAGCAGTTTTTCCTCCTTAATATTGTGATTCTTTTTTTAATTTCCATGTGGTTCTGCAGAAGCACCAATTGCTTTCATGGTGATTTAAAAAGAAATTTAAAGAGATTAGACAAGAAAAAATGAAGCAGATTATCTCTTTTTTATGGCGAAAAATCACTTTATTTGTGTTTGAAGCAAAGACTGTAACTTTCATAATTTCTTTGCACATCTTTCCTGTTCTGTACAATAAAGGCAAAGTCTAATTTGCACAACCACTGTGGTTACATCAGTTAATTAAAGGGGACTGACTTCTGATCTGGCATAAATGTGTTGCATCTTACTGGGGCCACTGAGGTGATGATGGAGCTGACTTTTGCAAAAGGCAGTGACTAGTCTTTGACCTGACGTACAAGTCGCAGGGACCTCCTGTGCCTCTGAAGTCTCAGATCAAATTATCAGCATCTCACATGTTTTGTTATCAATTGAGGAGTGTAATTTTTGGCATATTCATTTTTAGATCATGTCAGTCGAGAAAAGAGGGGGAAAAAAGTAAAATCTAGTGCTGGATCTGAGCAAACAGAAAGGTCAGCGGTTCAGTTCTGCCTTATGTAATGTATGTGCTGAAATGTCCTTTTAATAAATTAAACCAAAAAATGAAAGAGTAGCTGAAAACTGTAACATTTGGCCATGCAACATAGGTCAAAGGTTACCTTTTTTTCTCAAAAATGGTTTTGCAAATCTTTTTCAGAGCTGATAGATACACACCTTAGCTGGATACAAAACATTATATGAAAAAGAATGACTGTGATCTTTGATCCAAGCAATCAAAAAGAAAGGTAATTAGTATTTTTCTGCCTTTTCTCCAGCTGTGTGTTTCTTTAACCTTTATTTATTTATTTTTTCAATTCAAAAGTCATGCCCCTTTTTATTTGGCTTAGAGGGTTTAAAATCTTATTTAATTTTATTTTTTTATCCTTTTCCTTCCCCACTTGTGAACCACAGAGCTGTCCTGAAGTAGCTGGGGCCTGGTGGGCAGGGCAGGTCAGAGCTGGGGCTGTGCATGCTGGGCTGGAGCATCCTGTCCTTGGCAGGCAGCAGCTGGACCCGCCTCAGGGCCGTGCCTTGCCTGCTCACATTCTGAGGGCACACCACAAACCCAGGGGTCAGCTTTCCTCCCCACCCCCGGGTACTCCATTAGTTCCTCCCCACGTGTCTCGTGTTTGCTTTGCATGTCTAAACACCTCTTGGATGGGTCAGTGGAGCAGGCATGGAATATTGCAGGAATTTGCAGGAATATTGCAGGATCCCTGCCCTGTGCCCACTGGGGCTGAGCTTTGCCACCCCTGATGAGCCCCTCACTCTTGCAGGATCTCCAGGAGTTACAGACACCCTCCTGCACATTCCTGCTGCTGCTTTTTTCCCATTGTACATGAGAAGCAAGTACCTCTAATTGTTGTAATCCAATAAGTGAGACAGATACTCTTAAAGTGCCTTGTAAAAACAATTAATGTGTTATCAGGTGAAAGTGTTAACATGAAAACTGAAGTTTTTACTCATTCATATATTAAAAATATATTCCAAGTGCATCACTGCCGTGGGTGTAGTGCTGTGACAGCATAACTGTGTTAGGGTTTTTCCAGGCAGATCCACAGGATCACTGATGGAGCTGTCACTGCACTGTGGCTCTGTGTGTGCACACAGAGGGGGTGTGCACATAGGAATTATCTCCATGTACAGAATCAGCTGCAGGTACAGAATCAGCTCCATGTGCAAAATCAGTTCCATGTACAGAATCAGCTCCGTGTACAGAATCACTTCCATGTAGAGAATCAATTCCATGTACAGAATCAGCAGCATGTACCGAATCAGTAACATGTAGAGAATCAGCTCCATGTACTGAATCACTTCCATGTACAGAACCAATTCCATGTACAGAATCAGATCCATGTACAGAATCACTTCCATGTACGGAATCAATTCCATGTACAGAATCAGATCCATGTACAGAATCAGCTCCATGTACAGAACCAACTCCATGTATAGAATCAACTCCATGTACAGAATCAATTCCAGGCAGCCTGACTCCCTGCCAGCTAAACTGGGGCCTGGTTTCTGTCTCTGGGCTACTTGTTGGAGCTCAGTATTTAATAGAACCCACTGTCATCCTATGAGTGAACACACTCCAGATTTCTGTCTGAGAGGATGGGAATTAGAGGCTTACATGTCTTCGAGGCCTGGAGCCTGAGAGACTGATTCTGCCCCATCAAAGCTGAGCACTTAGGGGATCACAGGCATTCCCCATGATTCCAGCAGCCTCTGCAGTGTCTGATGGAGTCTCCAGCTACTGGGGAGTTGTACAACAGCAGTGTAGCAGAGGAAATGCTGAAGGGGTTCAGGCCCAGCCTTGGTCTGCATGGCTAATGGCAGCTGTAATTTCAATATCCTTTTTTATGATTTAATCTTTCATTATCTTTATATGTGTCCTCGTGGCCCCATTTAATCATTAAACGGATCAATAGCAGTGTGCCCCAGAGCAGCCACGCACCAGGAGCCTTAGACAACAATATTTTATTTATTCATCACATCATCTCCGTTTCCTCTCAGCTAGAAATGAGCAAATAATGAGAACCGACACTCGAGCTACATTTTAACCATGCTACCAAAAAAAGATAGATGGGTTCAGAAGAGCAAGTTCAGCACATGGCCTTGGCTTCCTCTGAGGTTTGGATAGGTCTCAGTCTGCTGATTTTGTTCAACCTGCGGTTGAATACCCAGTCTCTTGGATTACTCCTGGCTCTGGATCCATGTGCTCCCAAATCTGGAGCAGATCACCAAGGATGTGTGATTTCATCAGGCTTGATCTGGAGGTGACTCCAAACTGGGAGAGCGAAACTTGCCTTGGCATCCTTTCCTGTTACATTTATATTTTCATTAGATTTAGGGACTCTGGTTGTAGATTAGGACTTTTAGTGCTGGGACAGGCACTGACTCAAACATCTTTTCTTTTTTGCTCTCAGACTAGTGTAGTCCAGCTTAAACTGCAGCTGAGACTCCCCTCACCACTGGGTTGAGGTGGAATTCGGGGTGACTCCAGGACATGTCCAGGCCAAGTGATCTCAGGGGGCTCTTGTCAAACCCACCTCGCCTCTGTAAGAGCTCGCAGGGAGCAATCCCAGTGCTGCAGCCCTTCTGTGGGATTCACGTTTCGTGCTGTTCCCTGCAGCTCCTTAGCTCTGCTCAGAGTGCAGTGCCCCTGTAACCTCAGCCCACAGAAGCCACTGACTGACCTGTGCACACACAAGAGGGAAAGTGAACTTTGCAGGCTGAGTCAGTGCATGCCCACAACGTCCAGCCAGGGACACAGAACCAAGGCTGCACCCCTCAAAGGCCTGTAGGTTTACTAAACAAAATTTTCTGCTCGTTTCACTTAATATTTAACCCTTCCTAGATAGGACTGTTGGCTCTGATATTTCCATTATTGTATGAAACATAAAGAAGCTCAAATGTGGTATTTTTGGTACACTGGCTGCTCAAACAGACGTGTTGATAAATAAAATCAGCCTCCAGCCTCAGTCCACTTGGTTTCAGAAAGGAAATGACCCTGTAAGAGTGGGTGCCCACTTCTTTTACCTCACAGCTATTTTTAGCTGAGTCTGTGAAAAATTTCCATTGAAGACCTGCTCCTCTCATTTCCTGGGTAGAGCAAACAGGAAGCTCTGACAGAGCTGGAGGAGCTTTTGGCCTCAAAGTGGACCAACCTCACCTCCCTCTGGTTGCTCCCTTGCACTGCAGAGCAGCACCACAAATGGGCTGGATTTGCAAGAATTCACCCCAAAGAAGAGTGGCAGGTAGAAAACTGGGCAGCAGGAGAGGACAGGAGTTCTGTCACCAAGGCTTTTCTTTGCCCATGTCATCTCCAAGAGGCACCAATCTGGTTGAAATCAGGCACATCCCAGCTGGAATTAGAAAAAGATGAAGTGTAGGCTGCTAATGGTGAGATTTTTGAGCATGGAGAGATGGGAACTGCCCAGGCAGATCCCTTCAGGAAAATTTGCTATACCTGGATGAGCAGAGGGATTCTTCCTTGCTCCTGGCAGGCTCCTGGCCCTGCTGTGTGTGAATCCTGGGGGAGTGCAGCCCCCATGTCCCTACAGCAACAAATGGAGCTTGAAAAAACAGATTTTAATTCCTCTGACACAAAGTCCATTGCATGTAGAGAGGAAGGAGATTTTAAACCACTGGTCACAACTGTTAAAAAGTAATACTTGTGTTCCCCTTCCCAGAGACAATGAGAGACTGGGCACCAAGGTTTTCTTAATGGTGGGAAGTGGAGAAATGCTGTGTTAATTAAAGTTCTTTCATAAACATTTATTAGAAATGGGCCTAAATATGGAGGAGTCTTACAGCTGCATGAGGATTAATCAGTCTTGGGTGAAGGTCTTTGGTTTGAGTTAGTTTTTGTCTTAGCTCTTGAATGCCAGTGGGGAGAAATCATTTAGATCTGGGGTCTGAAGCTTTGAAAATTTGGTCTTCTGGTTTTAAAATAAATTTGTCAAAGTAAATAAATAGTTTGTAAACCATGGACGCCCCTGATGAATTCAGCATCAAAGACTGCATATGAAATGGAGCCCAAACCCCTGGCAGTCCTGGAGTTCTGCACCAAAATGCTCCTGTTTTAGGTCTAATTAAAGTGCAGAGATTTCTGCACTGAAGTTCCAGAGAACACTTAAATTCTAAAGAGAGGATTGTTGTTCCAAGAGGTGCCAAAGGGTCCTTTAGGCAAATAAGTGTGAAAAGCTGTCAGGAGAGATTGGCTGTTGTATTTAACGTGTAATATTGTTCTGACTTTCTAAACCAAGTTCTACGGTGTCTTTTCTTGAGCTTCATTAACAAGCCTGTCCCAGCCTCTCACAGTAACCTGGTGGTGCATGGAACTTGCTTATGCTGCAGTCTACAAACTAATTGTAATAAAAGTGTAGAGCAAAGGGAGTCTAGAGTGAGGTTAAAACAACCCAACAAACCAAACACAAACCACCTGAACACAAACTACACTTTTCCACCTGAATTGCAGTCTCTGTGTTTTCATCGCTGTCCACTATTTCCTCCAAACTTGGCTGTTTCCTCTTCAAAATAATTTTATTTCAGCCTAGTGAAAATGTTAAATGCTTGGAGACTTAGAGATTCTTCTTTTTTTGCCCTCGGCTCAAGGCAATGTCTCTGTGTGTGTGAGGGATGTGGCAGGTACTGGGCTCATGGTGCAGCCTCTCAGATGTTTAATGGTACTTGAAGCTGAACACAGTGTAAACTCCCCCTCTCCACTCCTTCCCCCTTGCCTTCCAAAAATATGTAGTCTGGGTAAATAGGACTAGAATTTCAGGTTTTAATAAAATTATTTAATGAATGGAGGGGATGTTTTTGACTTGACAACAAACTGCCCAAGGATTGCTTTTACTTTCTGCTTATCATGGGTTTGAAAGTGCTTTAACGTTTCCTGCTCTCTCTTTTATTTCACAGTTAATGAAATTATCAGGAAGGAATTTTCTGGACTCCCTGCCAGAAGTCAGACATAGAAGAAGAGATTTGTGAGACAACTTTTACCAAGTCCTTCCATAACTGACCTCTTGGATCCTTCCAGTGCCCTGCAACCTCCAGCTTCCTCTACAGTTCATCTCAATGCAGGGAACAATGTATTGGCATCAAGTGACAGCCTTGACTAAGCAACTTGCCACCTCTCTCTGTAAACACCGAGAAGGACACCCTTCCTTTGCTCCAAGGATTGTATTGTTCTCATGAAACAGAGCATCTGTCTGAGGAAACACTTCAAGCCTGCTGCGAAATATCTGTGTATTGATCTGTCTTAGTGCTGAGGGAGAAGGGATCTGTCACTCCTGGACCACACAAAGCAAGGGAGGTTGGGCATTAGAGCTGATTTGGGTGGGGTGGGAAATGGGGGAAGAAAGAGTAATATATTCCAGAAAAGAATAACAGGTTTGCAGGTCACCAACAGTGACTTGCCCTCCAGGTCTCAAAGCCCTTCTGAGAAATTTGGTTTTTGTAGGAAACTGAGGCAACCCAAGCTCACTCAGCCTTTATCCAGCCTGGGATCCAAAGCCATTTTTTTTCCAACTCTGAGCACTGTGATTGGTATTTCAAACAGTAAATGTCAGCTGAATCCAGGAGTTTTCTTCATTTTTCTTGTCAGACTGGATGGGAATTTGAAGGAGAGGGATTCTCACAGAGAACCAGTGAAAAAGAACAATTCAGCAGTTGCAACACCTGTCCCAAGGTAAAATAAATCCAGATAAAACAGAGATTAATATATAGGAGTCACAGTAAATCCAAAGATTTTATGATTGATCCTCATTAATATTTAGGGAGTGTATGAACAGATCTTTGATATGTTCTCTCTAACAAATTGTTGCTGTTTCTTTTTATGTAGAACCTGCTATTGGCCTGTAACTTACTTTGTTTAGCAGCTGGAACATTTAATCTCCCCAGGCTGCAGGGGAGAATAATTGCATCCTACAGAAGACATACATTGCAGAAAAAATATACACTTCCTTATATTCACCTCGTCTCTTTAGCTTTGCAAAGCTCCCAGCAGTCTCTGGAGTGGTTGCATTTCCCTGTGAGTTAGTATTTTGGTGTGTTTTGCTTCATGTGTTCCAATGTGCTGTGCTGGCACTGCTGCTCCCAATGCCAGGTCACCGCTGCCACCTGCAGTTGTGCAGCTTTAAGTGACAACGTTCTGCAGTGTCGGTGCCTCCACAGGGGGATAAAAAAGCTTCCTGAGTGGATAATCAATGTGCAGTAAAAAATAGCCATAATGTTTTAGGAAATAGGCAATAACTTCTTCTGGTTTTATAAATGAGGAATGCTGATGTTTTTAGGAGTGTGGAGCGTGAGCTCTATTCTAGAAAGCACAGTGAAATTAATCCTGTTTCCAGTTGTTTCACAGTGAACTTTGCTGGATGCCAGCATGTCCTTGTGCTCCCAGCAGGAACTGGGTTATGGGAGTGCAGCAGAGGAGCCTCAAAGTGGGTTCCCCGATGGCTCAAGACAGAGCTTGTACAATCCCTGAAGAGTTCGTGCTCAATCCAACAGAAATCTCTTCAGGAATATTGAGAATATATTTTCTACCACAAAAAGCTGGTGCTTAAACTCTGCAAGGTCTTGGAGTTTGGAGTGGGAGACAGAATTGGACTTTCCAGGACACTGACCTGAGTCTCAGCTATGATCTTAGATCTTAAACAGGAATCTGAATTTCAAAGGAGCAGCTTTAAACTCCGGTTTCAACCCAGCCCAGCCCCAGCATTAGAGCAGAGCCCTGCCCATCTCACCCTGGCATTAAAGTACACCTTGAGGCCTTGGCTTCTGTTTCCACTTTGTGAGATTCAAATCTTTTGGCCCCAAATGAGTCCCCCGTGCCCCATTTCAGCAATAGCAAAGTCTCCGTGGCTGCCTCATCCTGGGGCTCATGTTGTAGCTGCACATGTTGCAGCAGCACAGCTGGGGATGGCCGAGCCCCAGCCTGGACCTGCAGAGGTAAAAATGGCCTTTTTTTTTTTACTGCTGACTTTTATGGAACCAAAAGTGAGGCCCAGACCAGCTGAAATGACTCCTACACAGGGGGATTACTGTTAAACAGCACTCATGGAGTACTTTGCTGGCTCTCATGCCTCAAATTAGCTGTTTTGGACTGTTTCAGAGCTGTCAGTGTGCCAGAATCTGACAGACATTATGGATTTTTAATGCAGTCTGATGGACATAGTCTAAAGACCAAAAGTTCCCTGTCAGTTCTTTGCTGCAACGAGTAAAAGAACAGACCAAATGTGCCTTCCAGTTTCACACTTGGAAGAATCAAAATGTCCATGTAGTTTTTCTCTGAACCAACCTGGAAAGTGTAGGAGAAATTTAAAAAAAACCTAAACCAACAAACCAAAAGCCCATTCACAGGAAACCAAAAATTCCCAAATAGCTGACATAACCTTTCCTTTGCTGAATTCTAACCAGAATCTCAAGAGCATAAGGATTTTTTCAGATCTGTGGATGTGCTGGTGCCATCTATAAACTTACCTGGTGATTGTAGCAACACCTGAGCTCTGGAACCAAAATACAGGAGATTTCCACTGTCCTTCAGGCACTTGGTTTTTGAGGAGAGAGGGTTGGGGTTTTTTTTAATGTGCTACAGGTGCTTGAGTCATGCTTAGGTGTATTCCTCCCTCATTTTTAAAGCAGAGACAATAATCTGTTCTGTAGGTGCATATACATGTGGTTTATATAATATACCCACATAGACAGGGACTGTTTCCAAGGGCCTGGAGTGACAGGACAGGGGGAGTGGCTTCACACTGACACAGGGCAGGATTACGTTGGGTATTTGGAAGAAATTCCTCCCTATGAGGGTGGGCAGGCCCTGGCACAGGTTGCCCAGAAAAGCTGTGGCTGCCCCATCCCTGGAAGTATCCAAGGCTGGGTTGGACAGGGCTTGGCAGGGGTTGGCACTGGGCGGGCTTTAAGGTCCCTTCAAGCATTCCTTGCTTCTTTGATCTCTCTGGGTATTTCATGTAGATCTGCTTCCATGTGAGCACACACAGCCCCATCCCCAGGCTGGGCTGGCTCCAGTGAGCAGCACCAGCCCAGCCCAGCCTGGGCTCCCCCACCATGTACATACCATAGGCTGCATTCTAGTGGTTTATTTACAGCTGCACCAGCCCCGGCTGTGCTGCCCTGTCTGCTTTCACATGCAACCAGTAGCTAAATAATACAGCTTTAACCAACTTTGTATTTATTTCCAGAGAAAAGGAGTCAGAGTGTTACGCACTGTTGTCTCTTTTTAAAATGAAAACTGATACATTAAAGTTATATAGCTTGGCTGAGGAACTTCAAAATATACAGTACTAAATTATTTCCTGTTCTTGCTGAGCAGTGTTTTTTTCAGTATTAATATTTTTGTTACTTAATACAACTTGCTCTCTTTCTGTAGAAGCATGAGCTTAACCCTGGAAGAGTTAATACCATTTGTGAGTGATTTGTTCTCACTGTATCTGGAAGATAGCCATATTTGCACAGGAGGAAATTCTGTCTTTCCTCAGTTATCTGAATGTTTCACCACAGTGCCTTCCTGCCATTGTACCAAAGGCCTCCAAATATCTTGTCTGCAGGGTGAACAACTCTAATGCATTTTCCATCAAAGTTACACCATGCAAAGTACATGGGGCTCATTGGAACCCAAAAGTTCATCTCTTTTTTATGTGTGTGTGTATTTTTTTTTTCTTCCATTTTTCCATCCAAGCTTTGGCTGCGAATACAGGATGAGCTTCTATAAACTTCTGCATCAAATATACATAGAATAAAACTCATCATTTGTGATATGTAAACAGTCTGAGAGTGGACTGGGAGTGGACAAACATCAGGAAGACTTTTTTTTGTCAGTTATGAGTGTTGGAAGTAGAGTTTGCCAGGAGGGGAATTGCTTGTGAAGATACATGCAATGAAATATGAAGTCCTGTTTTTGTTTTTCTCCATGAGAATGAGCAAAACGTAAGATCTGAGCAACATGATGGAGTGAAAGTGTCTCATGTATGTGTTTTTATTGGTAGAAAGAATGTAGAAGAGTCATGGTTTTTGCACTTGCTTTATTTGTATCCATGTAAATATGTATCACTTCCATACTCCTCGTAGGAATACAGCATTTTCTGAATGTAGAATATTTCCCAAACCAGCACTATGTTATTCTCTATTGTATAAAAAGCTGCTGCTTAATAACATACTTAAACCAGTTCTCAGAGTAGCTAGCATGTTTTTAAAGTATATTTTGTAATCCATATCTTTACAAAAAAGTGACTTTGCTTTTTGTCTGACCAAATATGCAACACCTTTTGGATTAAGGTTAGTATTTATAATGGATCGATTTGCATTTTCTCAATGTCTTAATTTTCTATGCAATTGTTGTTGAATTGTTACTGTCCTAAAAAAAAAAGATGTATTTGATAGATTTCCCAAAGACTTCAAATAGAGCTTTAAACACTTGAAAAATATGTTTCTAAATATTTCAATCTGACTTTTCCCCCTGCATTTCTTTCCAAATTGCTACTTAATAGGGAACAATTATCAATTATCTGCCATATGAGACTCAAGAAAATGACTGTCTTAATTTCAAATCTTAAACTGATTCAGATCCTCATCATTTTTGCACCACTTAAAGTCATCTGATGTTGCAGTTTCTCTGCAGTTTTTTGTTATTTATGTTCCATATTCATGTGCAATAGGAAGAGATGCTGATGGTGGGTCTAGATGGGTTGAATTGCAAATTCCTCATCGTTTACATTGCAGTGTTTCTTACCTGTAAGGCAACACATGGAAGGTTATAATTCTTTATTCATCTCAGTTCAGAATGAATAATCCACCTTTTTGAATGTTTGCCGTAAGATTGACATCTGTATCTTTAATATCTGCCTGTTTATAACTCTAGTGGGTGACAGCTGAGAGTGATTTGTTTAACAGATTGTCAGTGTCTAACCCATTCTGGTCTGTTTAAGATTTGTTTAGCCATTTTTATTGTTTCTGGGGTACAAAAAAATATAAATTAGCCCCTGAGCCCACATTGCAATAAATTTCCAGTGAAGGTGCTGGTGCTGTAAAAGATGGTATCGATTGCAAACGAATGGTTATCTGGGGAATGGGGGGTTGAGTTTCTTGTCAATAACTCCCATCAAATAGCAAAGTGGGGTAGAAAGTTCTAGAATGACCAATTCACAAAAATGACTAATGATTTATGTGTTTGTAATAGCCCAGAAATCCACAGATGTGCTGTTGGAACCCTCAGCTGTTCCAGGATTGAGCTGCCCTCAGTTCAGTGATGCTGAGCACACCTGAGGCACAGGTGACCAGCAGGGACTCAGTGTGAGCAGTGGTGGCCTGACTGGGCCTCAGAGCTGTGTGTTTGAGTGTGTGAGTGTGTAATTCTGAAGGGATTCCCCCTGCAGCCCAACCCTCCCTGCCCTGTATGGTCAGGTAAAGCCATGTGTGCATAGACACATGAGTGAGCACTTGTCACTCCAGTCACCCTAACAGATGTCTTTTGAATCAAATTGCTTGTTCAAAAACCTAACTTTCACAATTGAAAAGGGGTTTAGAACATTCACATTCCTACAACAACGTTGTTAACCTCCAATGTAATGATTTTTTTGCTATCTGTAAAATATTTTTATATATTGCCTGTACTATGGTAGATTAGCAATAAATGAAAGGGCATCATCTGCTGGAAGAGTGTTTGGTCTGTTCTTAAATACATTTATTGCCCTTGATAAACTAATATCAAGGGGCTGAGTCATCCATGTCACAGTCTTCATGTCCTCGTCACCCTCCTAAGTGCTCACCAATGGGATGTGCAGAAGGATGTGAGAGTACAGTGTTTCTTCATTAATGAGCTGCTCCATTCCCCTTTGCATCAAGATCCCAGGCAGGTTCTGTAGATGAGATAGACTGAGTCATACAGGGACAATTTTAGGAACTTCTTCATTTTCTCTCCTTGTCTATTTTCCCTCTTTTAATTTTCTATTCCCACCATCCCAATAAAAAGCCCCAAACAATCCACATCAACAGAGTTTTGACCTTAATAAAGCATTGATTCCCATCTGTGTAGATGTCCTTCTGCATCACCAGATGCTTTTTTAGAGACTGGGGATGTACTCCATTTCACTTTTGTTCCTCCAAATCTGAACACTGCACTTCTCTGCTGGAGACACTAAAAGAGACATTTTCATCCTGCTGTGCTGGAAGGGTGTCCAGAGCCCATTATGGCTCAGTAAGAGACAAGTTTATCCAGCATACAATTAAAGACATTTACCTTAACAAAATCAATATTATCCTTTGCATTCAAAACCAGAGAATTCAAACCATATTTGATGCGTTTGCTGGACGTGGAGCAAGCGCTTTGCTTTGCTTATTCACCAAAGCCTCCGAGCAGGCACCATGTGGAAGTTCTTAACTCCCAGAGCCCTGTACAAAGGCTGGGAAGCTCATAAACCAGCCAGGCCTCGCCAACAAAGAAGCTGTTACTGGCTGGGAGAGAACATTTTATGATGAGCAAATATATGGCACACAGGATTTTAGCTTTATTCAGCAACAGGAAAGTTTAAGTAACTTAACCTGGAAATTCCCCAGCGAAGGGCTGAGGACTGAGCACCTGAGCTGATCCTCTGGCTTTAATTTACATCTTGGGTCCCAATGAAAAGACTACAACAGTACCCCAGGTTTTTCATCTTAACGGGAAATTTCCTGGATTTTGTAGACTTAACTCCCTTCTTTGTAAACCTTCAACACAGCTGACTTTTTTCCCAGTTTTCAGGGTAGCAGCAAGGAAGAACAATCCCTGTTTCTAATGAACATCTGGGGCTCGTATGAGCCCTCGCTCGTCGCGTGCTCTGCTGTGTAAATATGCGATTTACAACTTCGTTTGCTTTTTTTGAATACAAATGTAATTTAGGCCATTTAAGAAACTGCCTTTCGGCTTCATACCAGATTCTTTTCGAAATACATCATCACTGGCTTGCTCAGGTGGCCACGCTCAACTGGGCTGCTGGGAGGGAGCTTGAAGGGAAGATGAGCTCCCACCCTCCCCATCCTCTTCTTCACTATCCCTGGGCCTTAGCTGGACCATCTGCTCCTGGGAACTCACCATCTCGGTGAACTCATGGTATAGAGGGGCTTCACTTAGTTCTGTTTGGGAAGGGAATGCCACAGCAGAGGATTTGAGCTCCTACTGACCTGAAGGGCAATGCTGCTGGCACAGCAAAATTGGTGAGGTTGTGAGGAACCACTTACCCTAAAATCCCAGGGGAAGAGGAGGTGGGAGAGGCTGGCAGGAGCTGCACTGCACACCAGTGGGTCAAAGCCAGGCACTGGAGGTGACTGCAGCACAAAGACAGCTCTTTGTTCAGTAGACCTCTGCAAGCAGAGCTGAAATCAAGTGGGAGACCTCAGAGGCAGCCTAGAGTAAGGAGGGCAGGCACTAAAATAAAAACATTATCTGTTGCTCAGACACACAGAGTAAAAGGATGTATTTTTCTGAGCCTTGCAGGCTGCTGGCTCTCTCACCATCCTGAGAGCTCAGCTCTGCCCAGAGGGCTGGATGGAATGGGCTCTGGGGCCAGAATGGGCTGTGGGAGCAGCCAACATTCACCAGCTTTGCCTTCCTCCAAAATGCAGCAGAGAGCACGATGGCCTTTCCTCACCCAGCTGCAGCAGCCAGGCACAACTGAGATTCCATGCCATTAAAGAAGTTATTTCTAGGTATTATTAATTGCTCTAAGGGCTGGGCTGGACCTGGTAAGAAACCAGCAGGAAGAAAGTGCAGTTTAACTCCTCATACCCCTAGACTTGAGCTGAAGGTTTAAGTTTGCCTCAGTATATTTTTCATGGACCCCTTATATAACCTTATTGAAATACAAGCAGTGTCATGAAAGCCTCCTCAGCTGCCTGGTTACATCAGCACCACCAGCCCACTGAAAACAAAGCCCACCTGATGTTTGCTTTCTAAGCTTTTTCATGTAAGGCTTCACTAAAGGAAAAGGGTGGGGAAGAGATCTTTCCCTTCTGAGTTAAGTCTCCAGTGACCAGCTCAGTCAGGAGCACCTTTCTTTCCTTACACTTACTCTTTTTCCCAGTTCTAAACTCACACAGTTCTATAAATCAAGATTCATTCTGGCTTCTATAGAGGGCTCTTACAAGAAACTATATTGGCTTCATTTACCATTAAAAAGACCTTATAGCATAAAAAATAAATGTAATTGAGTTGTGACCATGTGTCTTACACTGGCAGCATTACATTAACAGTTGGACTCAGTGATCTTAAAGGTCTTTTCCAACCTAGGTAATTCTGGGATTTTCTAGGCTTTGGTGTGGGAATGGGCAGTGTAACACTCTGCCTTACAACAGCACTGCTCCCTCTTGGCTGCAGGCTGGGGCCAAGCAAAGTTTATAGAAAATTTGCTCTTTATACTGCATGGAGACTTGTGTCTCTTTTTGTTTCTCCAGCAAGAGAAAAAGTTTGGGAAAGATGCAGGGAAGGTTTGCAGCAGCACAGGATGTCAGTGCCACCTGCAGGGAGCTGAGCTCAGCGCCGACCCTGCAGCACACCCGGGGGCCATACCTGCCAGAGGGAGCAGGAGATGGGCTGGCATGGAAAACCCTTCCCAGGGGGTTCAGCATCTGGGGAGAGGAGGAGGATCCTGCTGGCAGCAGCAGCAGGGGCTGCACCCTCACACATCCCCACAGGACCGTGTCACTGAGTTGTGCCCAGGAGTCACAGCCCACCCTGAGCCTCCCCCCTCTGATAGCAAAGGGCAGCTGAGGCACTGCCAGGCAGAGCTGTTACCCCCCAACACACACTTTTCCAAACGTGTTTTGATTGGAAAACCTCACTTTTCTGGGCTTCCATGCAGCTTGGTTCACCTTGTGCTGCTTAGTTCCCTCTGGAAAAGCAGGGAGTTCCCTGGGCTGCTCCCAGTCACTGTCCCACACACCAGGCAGGAGTGAAGGTCAGAGATGAGGCCTTTTCTGTCAAAAACAGCAGCTCTGTATTCAACAGCAGCTGCCGTGACAACTGGGCACAAAACCCACCCAGCAGAAGTCTGAGCCCAGATCAACACCCACACTCTGCTCCCCAAATTGGTGAGGTCTGGGGTGGCTGCCAGCATCCCTTCCCAAGGACTGCCCCTGGGGAAGAGTGGGGGCTGCAGGTGGGGGCTGGAAGGTGAGCAGCCTCAGGTTCCTTGGAATCATCTGGCCTGGAAACCACAGGTCACATTGACATTGTTGCTGTTGGCACGGCATTCCTGCTGCTCTAGGAGAAACACCAGCCTGTTATTCTGCTCTCCTTTGTTCTTGATTTATGAATCCATCTAAAGCAGAAGTGAAAGGTATTCGCTTCATTTATGCTACGTGGTAGAAAGTGAGATTTCAAGAATGGCCAAAATCCTGCTGCAAATACAGCAAATTCCAGGTTTATTTTCACTTCAATGGCTACAACATTTGCATACTAATCAGGAAGTCACTGAGCAGTTGTAAAGAGTAGAAATTCAAGGCAAATTTCCACCCTGTAATGACATTGGTTTGTTAATCCCTGCTCAAATCCAGACCTTGCTGGTTTAGAGGCTTGGATTACCCTCTGTATGTATTGACATTATACCTGGGCCTTTTGCTACTTCCCTCGTTGTTCCCCTCTGGCTCCACCAATGTCACCGAGGCCTCAGTAATCCCAGGTGGCAGGAACTGCAGGAGCCTTGGCAGCAGGGAGGAGAGACACTCAAAACCATGGAGTCTTGGCCTGGAGTGGCTGCAGGAGCCTCTCCCCTGGCTGGAGATCCAACTGACAACCTGTCAGCACTGGAGCCAAACTGGATTTCATTCCCCTTGGGATGAGGGACTGTGTTCCTGCAGTGGGAAGGACAGAGGGAGGTTGGGGCGAGACAGCACAACAGGGAGAACAGCAGAGCACTGGCTGTGCCACCAGGGTTCTGGCACAGGGATGGCAGCAAGCTTTGCCCATGCCCAGTTCTGGCCCAAACTATCCATGAGAAAGCCACTGGCATGGAGCCATCCAGGTGCCAGACAAGCTTCTCCCCCCAGCCCTGGGACCCCTCACCTGTGCTGTCCTTATCTGGAGGGTTGTTTAAAGGCCCATTTTTCTCATTCATCTCTGTGCAATTTGAAATATCCCCCTCCAGGATGTACAAACCCAGGTGACAGTCAAGAATCCTTAGGGGAGATGCTGCACATCATCGGGTACAGAATCACCCACTGAGAGTGGCAGGTTTTCCCAAATCTTTCTTTTTAAACTCAGCTGTTAGAAGAGACAAAGGAAAAGAGGAGTTCATACAAAAAGTATATTTCTTGGTTGCTGAGAGACTTCAAATCTCCCTAATGAATAAACAGAGTGCACTTAATTTTGTTTATGAAAACAGACTTATTGTGATGGCAAAAAGATGAGTCAGTGCCCTGGGTGAGGGGAGAGCAGCAGCTGGAGGCACTCACCGAGGAGCAACGCCTCGGAAACCAGAGCCACTCTCATCTCCAGCAGTGCCAAGAGATGTAATTTCTCCTCTAACAAGAACCACCAGGACACGAGGAGTGGGAGAAGCTTCCTCATGACCTGGCAATTGGCTGCTGAGCAAGGATTGCCATGAAAAAGCTGAGGATTTGTGAACGAGCAGCAGACATTGCACACGCTGCTCCCAGCCCAGCCCATCCTGAGGATGCTCCCAGAGCTGGACTCAGCCTGGCCTGGGCTTGGGCTCCTGGGGAACAACTTCAGAGCTGCTGCTGCTGGTTCCTCACTGAAAGACAGTACAGGAACACAAGGGAAGGTGTAGATTTGAGCCCCTCAAGCAGGAGGAATTGCTGACTCCAAGAAGCACCTTCTCTGTCCATCTCTACATCCCCTCTGATGTTTTTGGCATTTAATTTGGGAAAATATGAGCAAATTGGGATCTGAAGCTGTTCCTGTGGTGGCCTGGTGAATGTTCTGAGGCTTCACATAAGCAGGTGCAACAGGAACATTATTTCCTTTGAATAATTTTACTGTCTGTAAAAAGTGTCTCACCATTAGAGTGACTTCCCACATGCATGTCCCATCTGCTCCAAGATGTTTAAAACACACCCTGCCCTATTCCTGCAAGGAGCCCTGAGCTGTCAAACACATTGTTCCCCTCCCTGCAGCACTGGGTGATATGTCACCCTGCCACCAGCACCCCAGCAGAGCCAGACTGGTCAGATCTTCATCTGGTCCTCAGCACGTTACTGGCACTTCATAAATAAGTGCAGCCCTTCCCTCAGCTCATGGGCCTGTTGTTTTCCTTCCTCAGCTCCACTGATGTAAATCTGCCATGTCTGCACGAGGCTGTGCCGTGGTGATGAATGACCCTGAACAAGGAGCCACTCAGCCAACCCTCCCTGGACAGAGCCCCATTGTGTGCTGGGGGGTAACACACAGGGCTCTGTTCAAACAAAATGAGCCCAACACAAGTTCAATGCTTTTTCCTTCCTTCCTTAAAAAAAAAAATTAAAAAGAAAAAAAAAAAAGAAACTCATTTTGTGAAGGCCAAGCATGGAGGAAGGAAAGAAATTTCAATTAAAAACATCAAATTTCAATTAAAACCCTTAAAACCTAAAATGTCTCTGCTTGCATTGGTGCCCAGGTCAGATACACAGGTGAATATACTGGACATAAACACAAACCACACCAAGATGAAAGTTTTTAGGCACCACAGAGATACCACCATGGAAGACAGGCCAAGATATCCCAGCTCCATAAAAATGTCCCACAAAGACTGAAACAGGTAGAGATTTAAAATCCTGTATGTTCTACTTTCCACATAAGGCAGAGAAGAGCCTGTCACTGCAGTTACAATCTCTGATGGATAAAAGACAAGGAACCAGAAAGGAATGATAGATTTTAGTTCTGGGCTGTCCACTATTAAGGGGCCTTTCAAGCTTTTGCCATATAGAAGAAATCATGGGCTCCTGGAGGTTGGACTTTGCTCTACAAACACACAGTCATTATTTTCAGCTATTTAAACACATTCTGTAACAGGCCAAACTATTGCATCAGTGCTGGCAGGGGAAGGATGGGGCTGGTGGATTGTCATCACTAAAACTTACACCTTCACTCAAAGAATCACCAGCTATAGAAAATACACATAAAGGGATAACAACAACAACAACAACAACAACAACAACAACAACAATAATAATAATAATAATAATAATAATAATAATAATAATAATAATAATAATAATAATAATAATAATAATAATAATAATAGAGTGTGACTTCTACAGACTGAGAAGTCAAGTTTATCCCCTGGAAAATGGACCCACGAAGTGCCTCAGTTGCAGAGTGTGTGATACACAGCCAGGCTGACCAAGGTGCATTCTGACACTGATTTTGCACCAGCACACTTTAAAATGCAGGCACAAGGCACTGAGGTGTAACTCTTAATGGTTCACAGTGCAACTGTTGTGTTCCATTGGTTGGATTTACCTTTTATGTTATTTCTTTGTCAGGGTGATTAATGTGCTCTCTGCCTCACCCAGCCAGTGCTCCCCACATTAAGAGGAGACTCTTGTTTCAGAGGGTTATTAGTTCAGCATTTTGCAACAGGAACTGTTTGCCCAACTTTAAAAATTGTTTTCAAAGTGGGTTACATATCAAATGAAGCCTTGGATAAATAAAGGCCATCAAGCAATAGACTGTTCGTTACAGGCCAGTACTTTCTGTTACTGTAATTCACAGAAAAACTGCCATAAAAGAGTGAAAACTCTGTAATCCAAGATCTTTTCCTCTTTTATTCTGGTACCAGACTTGTCCCCTAAAGCTTAAAATGGTTGAATCACAGATGGATCCTTTTCCAGTCCCTTTGAAGTTCCTGATTAAAGAGTGACTTCTCATGTATCTTCAATACAAAGCCAATTCCTCATCTGCCACCAGAACAGCAAAGGGAAGAGGATGTGACACCAGCCCAAATAAAATGCCAGCAGTTTCGTATGAAACCTGTGGAAATTCCTCCTCTAGTTGTCAGAAAAGTCAAACTTTCAGGTTCTCTGACTCCAGAGCCGTTCCAGAGCAGAAGTGAAGGCCCCACCACCCAGCAGCATCCCTGGTTCCACAAGGGCCCTTTGGTTTGCCCTTTCGTTGTGCTCTGTGTGCCCCTGGTACAGGAAGGTCTTGGCCCTTCATAACACTCACACAGAAGAAAGTAATACAATGAAATAATAGTGAATAATAATTTTCCCATAAGATCCATTTCAAATGCTCTATAACCAAAAGTACTTAAAATTCGGGGCAAAAAAAATCTTTTAAAAGCTAATTCTGTGGTACTAAAGTTGGCTCAATCCAACCCCTTAAAAACAAACAAAAAACCCCCCTGAGCAGTGTAGATTAGTTGGCTTTTCCCCAAGCAGCTCTGATTGAAAATCAAATGCAGATGTGAGCAGAAAAGCAGCGATTTCAGCTCTCCAGCAGCCGCCTGGTGTTGGCACAGGCCCGAAAAATCTCATTTCAAACTGGTACCGGCTGGAGCCGCTGCAGCCTTCGTGGCAATTACGTGGCCAGAGAGTTCCTGCTGTCCCTGCTCAGATAAACAGAGCTTTCTGCAGCACAGAGAGCAGGGATTAAGGCAAAGCAAAGGGTCCACGTGGGAAAGGTTTGTTTCCTTACATCTAAGGGGCATGTGTGAGACTCAGCAAGAGCAGTGAGAGCTTTAGCCAGGAAATCCATCCACTGGCTTGTCCCTGAGAATGCCTGGATGGGAAAAGTCCTCCTGCACAGGGCAAAGGGGTTCCACCAACCCAAACTAACCACCAGCCAGAGAACAGCAACAGGCTGGGGAGGGGAGGACAAGAGACTGAACAGATTTAAACTCCTTTAAAAGAGAAATGAAGAAGAAAGAGAGAGTGTGATGATAAAAGATGTTTTGTGCTGTGCTGGCAGAGGAGCAGAATTGATGATGTGATGAGTCAGTTCCCTCTCCAGCATTAACAACCCTCAACATGCCTCTTCCAAAAGCAGCCTCTGTTTGGGGTCCCTGGCTCCAACAGCAGCAACACTTTCCTTGGGACAAGGATCTGTCTGCTCTCAAACTTGACTCTTCTTTCAGGGGAAGAGAAAACCACCACAGCACCAGGACAAATGATTTCAGGGCTGCAGGGGCTGCCTGTCTTCTGGGAAAGACAGAACATTTTGTATCAAAACACCTTTCATGTGAATGATTCTATTTCTGGTACAAATTCCAGCCTATTCTAGCTTGCCATAACCAGAAGTACAAAGAGAATTAAACTTGAAAAATTGAAAATCAGATCCAATTCCACATGTAGAACTGAACTTTGCAGAAATCTGTTTTTTTGGGTTTTGGTTATTGAAGTTTATAGCACTGGATACACTCCCAAACATTCCTTCCCTTGTGCAGGATGCCTGCAGTGCCTATCACACAAATGACACACTGTCTCTTGGCAAAAAGATGTGCAAAATGAGACCTGACTCAGAGACCTGCTCACCACCAGCAGCAAAAGTTCCCCTCCAAGTGTCCTACAGAAGCAGAGTCAGAAGGTAACCCTCTCTTTCTTGATTATCTCTGAAGAGTGAGGACTTGGAATATCTCTGCAAGACTCTGCAGCAGTGTGGTTTTTAAAAGAAAATAATGAAGTCTGTAATAACAGGCAGCCTTTAGAAGCATTAGTTTTATTCATTTTGTCCCTTTCCTCTACAACAAGATAATCTGAGAACAACAATGCCATTAAAGTAGGGAAAGTGGAAATAAGATCTTTGACCTAGAAAACCATTCACCAACATGGCCAGGGATAAAATATCAGCTCTTCTTCATGACTCATCTCTGAATCCATTGCTATTTAAATACTCAAGTACTTTGAATTTTATGTGGTCATGATAAACAGCAACAGGCAATTGAATTCCCATCCTCAATGTGCAATACTCAGCTAAGGAAAGCTCTCCACCTCACCATCTGCTTTCTCTTCCCCCTTTTTCTTATTTCTGCCTCATCTTGGATTTCAATCTCCTTTTTCTCCCAGGAGAGCACAGAACCCTAAAAAGCACTCCCAAGACTGCACAAGCATCTTGAAAGAAATGTGGAAATATTCCATGATTTTTACAGGAGAAGTTTAATACTCAACACAGAAAAATGCTGCATGTTTCCTACTGGAAAGGCTTTGAAGGTATCTCCATATTGCTCTGCCATCAGCCCCAGCAAAAGAACAACAAAGACAGTGCTAATTAACTGCTGTGTCACTCTGAAAACTAAGATTTTCTCTGATTTTGATCAGTATCTCCTGGAGTATCTTCACACAGGACAAGCACAGCTCCCTGGGGGCTTGTGCTGGTGCCCTCTGCATCTGCCAAAGCATCTCTGACCCCTCTGTGTGCTCAAATCCCACCTTGGAACTTCCAACCTGCCCACAAAAGGTGAATAATTTGTTCAGAAACTGCCCAGGTTGAGATCAGCTCCCCTCAGGTCTGCACAGCTGAGATGTCCCTGCCTGGGGTGGAGGCACTGGGGACAGGATCACTCCACATTGCTCCTTCCCCCAGCAGGGAAGCACACTGGCTTCACTCAATAATAAATCACAAAAATAACTGGTTTAAAGTGGCTCAGTAAGCACAGTCCTGCTCCAGAGGATTTGGTTGCTAAAGCAGCTTCAGAACTTCACAAGTCTCCAAACTTCAAATGAAAAAGGGAAGGAGTTGAGTGTGCAAAGAGGGATCTGTGTATGGCCAGTTCTGCTGGGGAGACCTGCAGGGCCCAGCCCAGGGAGAAAAGCTGGAGGAGGGCACGGAGGGGGAGGCACTGCTGGGTCAGGGCACAGGGGTTCACTGGCTGCAGCTCACAGCTAAATGTGTCAGAGGGAAAACAGAAAGAGCTGGACCTTTTTTTTCCCCACCTGTTAACTCTTTGGAGTTGAGCTCTCCTTCAATGTGCACTTACAGATTTACACGTATCTAGTGTTAGTGCAAGATTAAATTCCCCAAAACTATTGCAGTGCTCACGTGCAGGCCTGGAAACCCTACATAAATATTAGTTCACCTGCACTAACACACCTGAGTGATTTGAACTCAATGACATAGGACAGAACAATCCACTTTGAAGAGCAAACTGGTGTATCCACAGGCCAGCCACTAACAAGGCCCATTAGCACAAATTAATTAAAGCCAGGAGGCCAGGCTAATGTTCCTTCCTCTCCCAACTGGAATCTCTGCCTAATCAGGTTCTTTTCTCCATCCTGACACTGAAGTATCAGAGATTTTTCCCAGCCCTGTGAGTAACCATTACTGCAGGAAAATGAGCTTTCCCAGTTTATTCTTCCCATCCTCTTCACTTGGTTTGTGTGGGGGTGTATTCAGAGCATTGCAGCTGAAATACCCAGAGCTCCTCTCCCTCCCCACTGCAGTGGGGCTTCCCTCTGCCCTATCCCTGCATCCTGAGCTGGAGCAAAGTGCCAGTGGCTCATGGGCAGCCCCTCAGATACCCAAAGGTTTCAAGTATCATAGAAAGGACAATTGGATTTCTAGTCCTATGGACTAGGAGGAAAATCTCCTCTCTCCCAGGACAAGCCAAGAGGATTTGGTGTCACAACCTGTCCACAGGCAGATGCCACATGTGTGATAGCACAGGAACATGGGCACAAGCTCTGTGCACATAAATTTGGGTCCATTTGGTTAGTTAAAGGCCTGGTGGAAATGTGGGCCTGGTATACACAGGGGTGAGTCCCAGTTTGGGATTCACGCCGGAAAATGGAGCCCCTGCACCCACAGCCCTGGGTCTGTCTCACTGGGGCTGCCCAAAGACACCATTTGGCTCCGACCCTTCCCTGAGGACAGAGCCAGTGAAGTGCTCATGGGCAGTCCAGGTGTGGGAATGGACCCACACGCGGTCCATGAATGGCACAAGCATCCCCAAAAGGAGCTGATGTGGCTCCTCCATGTCTGGTGGCTGCTCGCCCTGAAAGCAAAAGAACCACCATGATTTCAGTGGCAGCAACCTCAGCAGAGTCATCCAGCCACTGCAGAGCTGGATTTCCAGCCTTTCTCCTGCTGCCAGAAGGGGCTTTAGTGCTAAACCCAAAGCCTCCCAACTCCTTTGTTATGGAGCTCTGTCCTGCCCTGGGACAGCCTGAGCCAAAAACCACTTGCCAGATTCTCCTGCATGGCTGGGGCCACACCCAGGAGGTTGAGGTCCTTTTCTGCAACATCCACAAGTTCTTACCTGTTTTCTTTAAGACTCCAAGTATCCATCAAGCTCCACAGCTCCATCCTTTATGTCCCACGTGTCAGAGCGTGCATCCATATGGAAGCACCTGCAGTATTCCTGACCCCATGGTTGCTGTGGGAGAACGTGTGTGGGAATTTGGGGCAGTCCAGTGCTGTCTCAGCATTAGGCCTCCCCAGTCACAGCCCCAGGTCCCATCCCTGCCCCACAGAGGGACACATCCTGCACGTTGCTCCCTTCATGCCCTCCGGGGCACTCGAGACATCTGTGATACATTATGACCCTCTCAAAGAAATGCTGTCTGCATTAAGTAGAAGTATTTAATTAGCACTTCATTTAGAGCATGTGGGACAGCTCACAGTTCCATTCTGGGCCAGAGATGATTTCCAGGGGTGGGTGGAAAACGGCAGAAGATGCCAGGAGTCCCATGCACTCCCGACAGGCACTCACTGCTCGTCTCTGTCCTCCCATCTCTGCAGCTCCACAGGAACTGCAAAGACAAAGCAAATACACAAAAACAACTCACAGAGCAACTGTCACACATGTCATGTGTCACCTCCATCCTATTTGTCACCTGTGGCTACTCAGGTGCGTGGGAGGTTGTTCCTCCTGCGGGTCTGGGAGCTGGAAGCTCCTTCCCCGGCCATTCCCTGTGCCCAGTCCTGCCTCGCCCCGGGGAAGCCCCAGTGATTCAGACACCCCTGTGAGTCACCTCCATCCCCAGGGAGGGGCCGCTGTGCTGCTGCCAAGCTTGGCACACCCGGGGCTGGGGGCGTAGGGGTGGTGTCCCCTCATCCCCAGCCCAGCAGGAGCTCCCTCACCCAGGCACACAGATTCCCATTCCCTCTGGAATACCCACCCCAAATCCCATGGGCTTGATTCGTCCTGAACAGTTTTAAAAACAAACTTCTCCAATATAATTTAATGGAACTTGTCCATGATTCAAGAGTCTGCATTGGCCTAAACACTCCCCTTTGGAAGGAGAGCCAAAGCCTCAAATGTGAGCTTCTTGCCAAGGTCAGGAGCAAGTCAAAAGACATCTCACAGACATACAAGAGGAAAATCCCTGCCCCAGAGCTGCTGGAGGGATCCAGCTGTGCACTTCACACTCCTCAAGCTGAAATCTTGACCTGGCCCACATCAGGTTTTCGCTTGTGCTTGAACCCCCAAACCCAGCTACCTACTAAAGCTCCAAATAAACAAAAAACACGTAGCAAATATACTGTAACATTATCAGGATAAATCTCTACCAGACCTGTTAAATGTTACAGCAAAGGATGAGACCAAGAAGTTGTGGGTTTGTGTGGTTTTATACATAAATGTACACACATCTGTTTACTCAGGTAGATACATAAATATAGCTATTTGTATGTATATGATAAAAACTCTTCCTTGGCAGCACCTGCAACTGCTATTGAAGTCACATGGCTGTGGTGAATGCACACATAAAGCCACTGATTGTCACTTCTCTAGTTTATGTGCAGTGTTCCCACAGTTTTCTACACTGCACCAATATACTGTGCTATCTCTCTGCAAACATTCTCACTGCTGCAAGTGGCACTAGGAATTTGTTTTTCACATTTAATTCCCTTTGAATATTCCTTTCAAGTATCACACTCCACCAGATTATGGTCATTATCATCCAGTTATCACTGGGGACAGTAAATGACACAGTTCAGGGACAAACAGCAGAGCTGTTGGTTTGATGTGAGAGACTGACACATAAAATTTAAAAGTTAAATGGAGAGAAGGCAACACACATCCAAAATGCTAACAGAATACTAAGGCTGCTGTAAAATCTGTAGTTCAGGCTATGAAACAACCTTCTGAGACTCATATTTTATACCTTGACCCTCACTGCCAAATATCCTCTCAGTCTTCATCTTGCACGTGCACAGTCTGTGCTTCAGAACCCCCAGAGCTGCCTTTGGGAAGCAGACACTGCTCAGCCTTCCCTTCTGCTGCACTGGGGCTTGTCCACACATAGCTGGACAGACTTTTCTCTGGCAGGAAGCTCTGAACACACCATTATTATGGGCACAAACTCGGATTTGCTTTGAAAATGCAGTTGCAGGAGGTAGAACTCCTAATATTGCCTCTAACACTGGGAAACCTTTTCCTCTGTGGGGATATTGGAGCTCAAGCCTCTTTGGGGGCTGTTGTATTAAGGAGCTGTTTGGTGTCTCTGGGGTTCCATATCTGATTGAAATATGCAATTTGTGTCTCTGCTCCAGTGATTGCAAAGCCCACATCAGGCTGTGCTCAGACCTGGTGCAGCGATGATATCACAGAATTCCAGACTGGTTTGGATTGAAGAGACCTTAAAGCTCATCACATTCCACCCCATGCCGTGGGCAGGGACACCTTCCACCAGCCCAGGTTGCTCCAAGCCCCGTCCAACCCAGCCTTGGACACTTCCAGGGATGGGACAGCCACAGATTCTCTGGGCAACCTGTGCCAGGGCCTCATCTCAATATCCCATCTAACACCTTCCCAATATCCCATCTAACACTGCCCTGTGTCAGTTTGAAGCCATTCCCCCTTGTCCAGGACTCTGTAAATAATCTCTCTCCATCTTTCTTGTAGTCTCTCTTCAAGTGCTGGGAGGCCACAATTAGATCACCCTGGAGCTTCTGTTCCCCAGGCTGAACAATCCCCTTTCCCCAGGGCAGCTCTCCTGAGATCTCACTGCAAATTAAAAGGTTGTTCCCAGTTTGACAAAATGTAAATGCAAAAGGTCCCTGTCCTGCCATTTGCAATGATTGTGACTTTGTGGGTGCCACAGTAAAAGCAGCTGGAAAAGGCTACAATTCCTGTTCAGAATGATATAATTCACAGTGTACACACACTCCTGGGACAAGCACAGCTGGTTGGCTTCAGGAATCAGTAACTGAGGATGCACACCAGTGGCTGCAGGAGCAGCACCTCAGCACTGAGCAGCTTTGTGGCTCCCTGAGTGTTCCCCAGAGGCAGCACATGGAGCTTCTCAGGTAAGCAAAGATGAGGAGAGGGACTAGAAGGAGCAGGGATCTCATGGGGAAAAAGCTTTGATTTAAGTTCTCCGAAGAAATAGAAACAGGACATAATGAGGAGAGGGGAAAGACATCTTAGGCTGTGCTTCTGCTGGATCTCCTTCTTCTCCTCTCTGCATATTCTCTGGAAGGTTTCCTGGTGGCACAAAGTGCTTCATGTGCATCTTGTTTATTTTTGGCCAGGATAACTTCCTTTGGAGTCAGCCCAGCCCCTGTTGGGAACATCAGATAAATCTGGATTCATTTGAAACTCCCTTTTGGAATAGGCAGGGCTGTCCCTGTCAACATGTCAGATTAGGAATGCTCCATTTGGTTTAATGGGGCTGGCTTTTCATTTAATCCAAAAGACTCCATAAACTTCCATTGTAATTTGTGCTCCAGAGCTTGGCCTTCAGAACTGCAGATTCCCCACCTCCTTCCCATTTTTATTTTCTAAGGTAGTGGCTTCCTTGTTAAATTGTGTTCCTTTGCTATGCATCAGCTCAGTCATGTCTACCAGAGATGCCCCATTTAGTCCAGCATAGGGAAATGTTTTTATGAGTCTGAAAACAGTAACATTTTTATGATCTGCAACATTTAAAAATGCATCAAAGACTGAAGGAAAACTGAAGAACAAAATATTAAAGAAGGATAGCTGAAAATCACTACAATATGAAGTGGGATCAGATTTGTTTCTCCTAACACAGACTTTCCAGGTGTTACTGGAAAGTCACTCAGATGTGATGGAACATCCACTTCTGACAAGTCACTCTAGTTGTTATTCTCTTGCCTCCTAGATGGACAAACTCCTTTACTCCTAAAGGAGTAAAAAAACAGGGTAGTAAAAGGTATCTTTTACATCAGTAAACTGTAGAGTTCTCTGAAGTATTGCTTCAGGGCAGCCAAAGTGTTCTAAATACTGAATCAATCCAAAAAGTTCTTGGGTTTTTGAGAGGATGGACAACTGTGTGCTGAGCTGGCATTCAGGACATCTGGGTTTAAATCCCTTCTGTGGCATCTCCAGCATCTGGCACCCACACATCTATTGTGTGACTTTCAATGAGGAACTGCCTTCCATTGCCCAGTGCATGGAACAGGGCTAATGACACTTCCTCACGCTCCCCTTTGGTCTGTCTGATCCACTTAGGTGAAAAATTCATCAACTCAGAGCCTGGCCCTTCACAGACACCAGCGGGCTGGTGGGACCTGGACTGGTGGGGACTCGACTCAACAGGATTTGACCAGCACAGCATGTTTTGCAGGGATTGCTCAACCCTTTTGGTGGCGTTTCCTGCTCCAGTTGGAGACCCTGTACCAAGGTTTGTCGTGCAGAGCGTTGTTACCAGTTGTGCCACACTGGAAAGGCAGCTCCTAATGGGAATGCTGCTGCATCTCCACCACAGTGTCCAAGTCCAGCATGAGGAAATTGCTGTCGTGAGAGAAAGATTTTGGACAACACCCATAAAATATCAAAAGTTCTTCAATTTATCCAAATCTGCAGCCCTGTGTTCAATAAACATAGACAACAAGAGGGTAAAAGGAATTTTTTGTTTCTGTTTTCAAGTTGCAGATAGAGAATTCCTATGGCTGTCCCATTTTTTATTTGGAATTCATAAATGCTGAATTCCAGGTTGTCTGACCTGATTTTCCTTGATAAACAGTAGTCTCAGGGTTCCTGGGGTGCTGATTCTGTGCTGCCCTGCCCAGGAGCTGCAAGGCAGAAATGTTTGTTTTCCTTCAGCCTGATACTTACGTTGATATCAACAAAAAAGAGCACACAAAAAAACCCACCACAAAACCCCCACCGAACACAAACATGCATTTCAAATTAATTTCTCCCATGATGGGCTCTCCAACAGGCCACTGTTCATGGTATTAATTCAGTCTTGACTGGTCATTTAGCTGGTAAAATAATGTTTGGTCTTATGTAAAGATTGCTGGGACACAAGAAAATCAATAAAGCAAAATATAAAAAGTAATTAGGAGGAGATAAAAAAATAAGCCACAAACTTGCCCTACAATGTGAATCTCCATAGGCAACATAGCATTTGTAAATGAAACACCTAATTAAGGGCAGCAGGACTGCTGATCATCTGCTTTTGTCAGAGCAAAAGGCACAAAATTCAAGGTGAAAAGCAAAAGGAGTTATCAAATCCTTCCAGCTGAAATACACAAATTCCAAAGTGACCACTAAGACAATCAATAGAGGGAGGTTATTAGGAAAACATTAACCTTAGCTCCTCTTCTTAAGAAATCCATTTCCCAAAAATGCACATAGGAAAAAAGGACTTGGATGTTGGCTATGGCAATGGAACTCTAAAACTCTCCGTGCTGCAGTTCTGTCACTGCTGGCTCTGGCAGGAGCACAGGTTTGTGTTTGCAGGTGCTGCCCTCACCCTTCTTCCCTAGCCCAGCACTCGAATGATCACAGGATTGGGGCTGGAAGGGACCTCAAGGCTCACCCAGTCCCGTCCTGTGCCACAGGCAGAAACACCTTCTGCTAGGTCAGGTGGCTCAGAGCTCCATCCAATCTGGCCTCAAACACCTCCAAAGATGGGGCAAAAATGATGCTGAGAAAGCTCAGCACATTCAGAAAAACATTCCCCAGAACCCTCAGAGCTGGCACAAGTAAAGCTGTCATACATTTTTAATATTTCTCAGCTATTTAGAATGTGAATATTCATCATTCTTGCAAACCAGAGTCTAATTAGGTTCATAAATTATTATTGCCTCAGTGTGGAGCAGAAGAGCAGTTGGTGTTTGAGCTCACTTCACCAGAGCAGCTCCACTCACATGTGTGGCCCTGGGCACTACAATGGGACACCAAACACGCCGTAGGTTTTACCCTTTACAGAGCATCGAGGGGCAACCCTGAAAGTGCAAGCTGGACGGCTTAAATACATCTTCTTAGCCCCAAGAAAAAGCTTTTGAAGTGGATGCTGAGCAGCAGCAATGGGTGGGGAGGGATCTGCATTGCAAGGCTGGTCTGTGTGACAGCAAGGGAAGAGCGTGGCCCTTGTTTGAACCTCTCACATCTCCAAGGCTGCTGGTTTCTATTTTCGGTGGGGATCTGAGAACTGTGCAAGCTGCTTCTTAAAAGAAGTAAAATCTGCAAAGGATCTCAAAAGCTCTTAGAATCACAGAATCACTGAGGTTGGAAAAGCCCTCCCAACCCATGGAGCCAACCCTGTGCCCAATGCCCGTCTTGTCCCCCACCCCAGAGCACTGAGTGCCATGGCCAGTCCTTCCTTGAACACCTCCAGTGGTGGGATCTCCACCATCTCCCTTGGCAGTCCCTTCCAGTGCCTGACCATCCTTTCCAGGAAAAAATTCCTCCTGAAATCTTGATCAGGATGGCAGGGTATGAGCACAGGAGCTCCACAGCGATCTCTGGTGAGCTGCAAGCTGCAGAGCTCTGGAGTGTCCTTTGCTCCTCATGGAGTGTTTGCTGAGATCAGGCTGAGTCCAAAGGCAGAAGGCTGAACATGCCTTCTCTGGAGTATATTTATTTATCAGAGGGAAGAATAAATAGCTGGCTGCAGTGTGGTATTGCTCCATCCCCTGAGAAGCCCTTGGTGTAGCTGAGGACATGCATAATGTATGTGGACTAAACACATCAAATACATTTGGAGACATTTCCAGCTCCAAAAGCTGCAGATTTTTTTTTCTCTCTGGTAAAAGAACACCCAGTTCCCTCACAGCACTGCCCTGTGCAGGTGCCTCAGCCCCAGAAAGACAGCACTGAAAATCCAGCTGATATCGATGGTGCCAAGTGGTGCCCTGCAGAAAGTGACCCACGTTCTCATCAGCTCTGGGAACTGACAGTCACACAAGTGCTGGGACTGTCTCTGTTCCTGCTCCAGCTCTGAGGCCAATTCTATTTCCAGCCTATTTTCAAGTATTTTTGAATAGATCTGGTCAACACAAGGAAAATGGCAGAGTTTAGTTCCTGAAGGAATAATTAAAAGTGAACAGTTCTACTGTATGTGTCGAAGTATTGGGCTAAATGCATCTCCTTAAAAAAATAATTAAAAAATAATGATCATGATGAAGATATGCAGCAAATTTGAAAATCACAAGTCTCTCTCAATAGAAAAATCTAGAAATCAAAAAGGGATTGTTTATATTGGAATTTTCATTAGATAAAAGACTTCCCATTTTAGCCTCTTTACACGAGGGTTAAAACTAAAATCTGAATCTGTTCTATTTGTGTTAACAACAGTTCTAATTTCAGGCTGCCTTTTTCCTGAGCTACGTTTTTCTATATTTCCTTTTGAGAGTTGTCCAAGAGCGTAGCCTTGAATCCAAAACTTTTACTGTTTTCTTGTAGGTCCAGGATCAAATCATTTCCTGGAATTTGAGTGTCTCTACAATAGAAGAAATACAGATTTAAGAAAAAAGACCTGCACATCATTTAATGTGTTTTTCTTTTAAGAATATGCAAATTTAAAGAGGAAATCGGAAATAATAACAACCAAGACTGAGGCACAAATTTAACATCAGCTATTATAAATTTAATATAAACTATTTATATACTTTTCAAATAGCACATCAGTACTGCTGATACTGTAAAGAAAGTCAAGCAAGCAGCCTGAAGGATGTAATCCTCCCAAAAGCTGGACAGTTAAATGAGTGGATGAGCTTTGCTTTCAGTAGTAACTGGTTCTTCTGTAGGAACAGAGAGAAAAGGAAATCCAGTGTATCTGAGCCTCAGCCTATCTGTGCTCAATGAGAAGGTCACTCAACACTGAGAAACGAGCAAGGAACTGAAAAAGCAGGAAAATTTTCTTTCTTCTTCCCGTTTATCCCACAAATGAGGTGTGAGAGGCTGAGTCCTGGGAGCTCCAAAACTCTGGCAGACACACTGGTAAGAAACAAGCACTTGGGTTTACTGATTTTGAGAAAAACTTCCTTTGGTTCACAAAAGCCTAAATTTTAATTGTCACTCGTGCCTGCATGAACTTACTGCTTCCCTTCCTGATGCATCCAAGGTAATTAAAGACAGCTTTTAACTAACAATTTTAAGCTGCTGCTTTTATAGCCTTTAAATTAAATCTCAGGTTTTATTCAAAAGCAGTTTCACGTCAGCTGGCAATGAAATCAGCTGTCCTGTAAATAACAGATGATTTTCAGCATTTCTAACCCAATAAAAATAGAAAACCTGGTCACCTGAACAGATGCCTACTGAGTTACACAGTGGTTTGAACATTTATCTATAAGGTCTCCTCTCTGAGAGCAGACTTTATAGAGCAAAATAAATCCAGCACATAAAAGTCAACATTTACTAAGAAAGTATTTTAAAAGAGCAAATGCAAAACAGCTTTAAATCTGTTCTTCAAGTGCAGTGTTTCTGACTGTTGATATAGATCATGACTTTTAGTTATCATTTAAATAACTTCCATCAGTTCTCCCCAAATATTTCCCTTTGCCCTGAAGCAAACAGGGAGGAGGCTGCTCAGCCCCAGCAGAGCTGGCACAGCTCCAGGCTGGGTGTGAGTGGAGGATGACTGGAATGTTATAACTTATTTATGTTTTTCTATAGCTAATGGGAGAGTACAGAGCAGAACATGCCATTTTCCTTCACAGCCACGAGAGGGGAGCCTTTTCCTTCTGTAACTTAGGGATTGCCTGCTAATAAACTGCTCAGCACATGGAAAGCATTGGGAGAAGGAAAGTCAGCTCCTTGGGTTTAGCAGCAAAGTTTGGCGTCGTTTCCAAAGTCAATAAATACATACATACAGTCAATTGAAACCAAACCAGCCAACTCATAACCACACTAATTATTTACATGTACATGCTGAAGACTCGTTGTTGCAGGGCTTTTACAGGAAATCTTGATTTCTGGAGCAGCCGACAGTGCTTCTCCTCCCCTGTGGAACTGGGGTGGCTTCTGAGCACACTGTGGCATCCAGGGGCATCCAGGGGCTCCTGCTGAAAGGCCACGGAGCTTCCAGCCAGCCCTCCAGTGACAAAGGACAGGCTTGCTGCAGGCTGGGAGCTCATTAACTGTAGGCTCAAATGTCATGGCTGCTATGAAAGCTCAGCAGTTTGTTGTGCAATGTTGTTTACGTGGCCAGGTTAATTATTCGGGGACCAAGACTTGCACTTACCTGTAGGAGGGAGCAGATGTTTTCTCTTGCTGTGGGTTAATGAGTTGGGGCCATACCTGCACCCAGTAGGGTGAGAGAAATCCTTCTGTTGAGTGCAGAGAGCTTGGACCAGCCCTCAAGTGGCCACTGCCATAGACCAAACCCCAGCATCACTGGAGGATGCCAGAAGGCTCCTTCTGGCAGCATTAGCCAGGAAATTGTGTGCCCTTCCTGGACCCCACGAAGATGCTGAGGTGGCTCTTTGGAGAGAAGGTGGGTGGCAAAGGAAGACTGATGTCAAGCACAGGCTCAAACCCCATATACATGGTTCAGGCTGGGAACCAGAAACAAGCTTTGCTCTGGTCTTATCTCCAAACTCACCTTCTTTCTCAAAAATCCACTTGTTTTAGGAAGCCTCAGGTAATTCCTGGTGACCTTCATCCAACATTCAGTGGATGTGAAAGCCTTCCTCACTGCAGGGCCAATGCCTTCATCCAGGGGGAGGTGAACAAGGATTAAATGGAGACTGGTGGCTGCTCAGGAGAACTGGAAACTAAGGCCAGAGAGGAAGCAAAAGGGATGCTCCAAGGTGTGAATACAAAACATTAAAGAAGGAAGTGTGAGCTATACAGTTTTTCTAATTTAATAAATAGACTAGAACTCAAATACATCTTCCTTTTCTGGAGAGAAGAAAGCCCAGCTTTACATTCCTGCTCCTCTGTTGTACCAAGGCTGAATCT
Source organism: Hafferia zeledoni (assembly GCA_035583235.1). Classification (NCBI taxonomy): domain Eukaryota; kingdom Metazoa; phylum Chordata; class Aves; order Passeriformes; family Thamnophilidae; genus Hafferia; species Hafferia zeledoni. The sequence continues at coordinate 13,674,917 of JAWWEV010000054.1, forward strand.
GGCCTGTTGTGTTCTCACTCCAGCTCTGCCCCTGTGTGTACCTGTAACAGGACTACCTGCTGGCTCTTCAAGAGCTCTGGTGGGAGTGCCTGGATATTATACCTCTTTATTCTACTTACAATTCAACCTTTTGATTTTAAGGACAGCTTTCTCTCTCCTCCCACTCCCCCCGCTCTCCTGAGGCTGCAGAGTCAAGAGAGCAGTTCTGTTACCACAACATTTGATAAGCTCATAAAAAAAATGAGAGAACACACAGTCCCAGGAGGGCTACAATGGGATTTTCATCTCCTGCTCTGCTTTGGACAGGGCTGTGATCTGTGGGGCACCGAGCACTGACCCAGCACCACAAGATACCTCCACAGCAGCCTGACTCGAGCTGTGGCAGATCTCAGGTGATTCTGTCAGAGCTGTCTACCCCAGAGCCCTCCCTGCCAACACTCACTGCTGGCTGATGGAGACACCAGGGCAGGGCTGGCATGGGGAATGAGCTGAGACCTCGAGCTGTCCCTGGTTGACAGCTCAGGAGCATAAATTATCTGGATTGCCTTGGGCAGTCTTGAACAAACGAGCTCCCAGCAAAGCCAACTCACCCTTGCTGGAAGCCCCAATGTCCCCTCACCACAACACCACCTTTATCCAGCACAAGTGGGGCTGGGACATCATTCTGGCAGTGCACTGCACAGGGACAACCCTCTGAGAGGTCCAATCCATGAGCTTGGGGAAGAAGAGACAAGCCTTGCTTGCTGGGTTGTCAGAATTCATGGATTAAGGTTTACCCAGGGGAAGGACTATGTTTTATTATCAACAGACTTTGTTTTCAGAGAAGAAAGTGCATGTAATAAAAAATGTCCACTTAAAACAGGTCCACAGAAGAGACAAATAACTGAGATCATGTTATTTATCACCAGAAAGGGATGAGGTTTTAAAGCTGTTTCATTCCACTTTACAGCTGCCATGAATTCTGACCTTCCCATGTAACTCATCAGCACTCTCTTAATTCTCCTTCTTTAAATAAAGGGAAAGAAGTAATGAATTTTAAAGAATTCTTATGCCTCAACAGTTCTCAGAAGTCTAAATTAAACTAGCACTAAGAAAAACCAAAGAACTTCAAATTGTTTGAAGAAAAATTCTCACCCTCAGCATTGATCAGCCTTTATTTGCAGTGTTTCTTGCTTCGTTACCCTTCTGGTTCTCCAGTCACCTGGGTAGACAGGACCTGACAAAAACACCTCAAAAGAACAGAAAATGAAATCATTTAACAAGTTAAAATGTTTGAGGCTTCTTTAAACGAGTGTCATGAAGGACTAATGAAACAAAAAATTTCACACACTTTTCATCCCTGTGGAGTCCACCTTGACAAGAGAAATGTCTTTGCTGGGAATGACGGAACCTCTTCTGTTCGTGGCTTTCCAAATGGCGTTTTTACTTTAACTAATCCCTACAACTAAGTGAAAGGTCCCGATTACACACGAGGTGACTGAGGAGTGGTCCAGCTGCAGACACACAGATGGAAAGGACTGGTTTGGCCACAGATGTGCAGGTGACACTGATTTACTGCTGAGGACCAGGTCCCCCTTCAGAGGCACGGGACAGCCTCACTTACAGGTGTAGTTTTATTTATCTTCAATTCTGGAGCCTTGGCCCCAGGCTTGGCTCCCCACACGGCTGTGGTTGGGGTTGGCCAGATTTCGATGCTCCCCCCATGGCAAAGCTCCTGAGCATCATCCTCAAGGTGCTGCTCAGCTGAAAACAAGTTCAAGCCACTGCCCAGTGAGTGAGAGAAAGTCAATCTGCTGTGGGACATCGATCCTTCTGCAGAATTAGGGACTGGCAGCTGGTGATATAAATAGCAGCAGTAATTACACCGGTATTAACAGTGCCACTAACGGTGTGAGGCTTCATTATGGATACAAATTTAATGGCTGCAGGATCACAAGTCATTAACAGAAGGAATTTGCACATCAACCTTGTCTGCTTCCCTAAGGCATGGACACAGAATTCAGGGTTTTTTCTACATTTTGAGTCCATCACCACCTTTTTCCCTGGACAAAGGCTCAGGCAGACCAACACTAAGATGTTGTTCTGCCCTACCCTCACTGTAAAAGGCTGGGACTTGTCTCTGTTTTGCCCTTTGAAGCCCAGGAAAGGAAGAATGCACTCAGCACAGACTGTGAGACATCAGAAGTAACGACCAGGAATCCCCAGTAGCTGTTTCCATGCATTTCTAACTAAAGATTCTATTTAATTTGCCCTCCAGACACTTGTTGGTCCTATTTATTTGAGCAAATAACCAGGCCAGCAGCTGGTGTGGCAGATCTCCCAAATTCACCTCCTTTGTCCATTTACACCTATTTACATTTCCCTATTAAGTGGGGTAGATACTGGAAAACTTTCTGCTCATCTTTCCCACCCAAGCACAGCCATCTCAGAGCTTCAATTTGCATAAATATCCACAAGCAAAGTCACCTCTTTGGCCACCTCAAGAAAAAAAAAATCCCATTCAGGTTACTGGTTTGTCCCACTTACTGTCAGTTCAGAAGTCCCTGTTTCTAACAATATTTCATAGTATTTACAAGTTTCTGCCTGAAGCTCTAACTGGAACCAGGCGCAAAGCAAACAAAACTCTTTGGCACTTGCAGAGATTTGTGGGGTGAGAGAAATTGCCCACCCTCAGAGAGAAACGAAAGAAATCTCATTAATACCCACGTCTGCAGGGAGGCAGAGGGTTCTGTTTCTTTGGATTTAGTCATTAATCTGTTTTTATTACTTTCATTAGTATTGTCATCCATGCTTCTGTTACTTTATACTTTACCAAGTTAATTAATGCTAAAGATTAAAATGCAGCTGCCTAAAACATCTTACCAGCATTCAAGCTGGAAAAAAAAAAAAAAAAGATTCTAGAAATCAAGTTTTGCCTTCTGCCCAGGAATACCAGATCTCCAGAGGGAAATCCCGGGGGCCCTGCAGGGCTGCAAACTGCAGCTGGAGCTTCCAGCCCCAGGTTGCCTCTGGCTCAAAGCCTGGCTGGGATTAATCAGGAGTTGTCAGCAACCCCTGGCTGTTCCCTACTCAGGGCTTGCTGTAAACACAGACATTTCAGTCCACGTGGCTCATAAAATCAAATTGTGCCTCCAATCACTGTTCGCAATGTCCCAATGTTGCAATTGTTCTGAGGTTCTCAATCTTGATGAATTAAGGAAGCAAGTATTTTGGGGATTCTGAAACCTCATAAAAACCAGGTTTGCAATCACAATTAATACTGAAATCTCAGCCTTCAGAGATCAAAAATGGTGAGATGTGTGGTTAAATAAGGATAAACCCAGACAACGCACTTGAAAAGCAGTTGTACCTAGAAAGAACCAGATAAGAATTCAGGAGGCTGTTCTGGAAGAATTCACCAGGCATTTGAACTGTTAATGAAACGGAACAACCCTGAGTTGCTTAAGGGGATGGGGGGAATGAAGAAAAAGAAGAAAACCAAAAATGCTGGGAGGAGTGCTAAGTGCATAAATTGGCATATTTGTACCTATTTCCATTCTTTTCATATTTCTGAATTAATTCAGTCTTCATTAAAAAATCATGCCAGCCTTCATGAGAGCTGCAGAGCATTTCAGGCCACAGCACAGAGCGGAATAATAATCACAGAATGGTTTGGGTTGGAAGGGACCTCAAAGTCCATCCAGTCCCACCCTCTGCCCTGGGCAGGGACACCTTCCACTAGCCCAGGTTGCTCCAAGCCCTGTCCAGCCTGGCCTTGGACACTCCCAGGGATGGGGCAGCCACAGCTTCTCTGGGCACCTGTGCCAGGGCCTCCCCACCCTCACAGGAAAGATTTTTTTTCCTAATATCCTCTGGTTTCAGGTTGGGCTCAGTGATCTCAGAGGTCGTTTCCAAGCCAATTGATTCTGTGAACAATCTGTGTGGTTTGGGGGAGCCCAAACCTGCAGAGGGGATGCATGAGCTGCCCCAGCTGATGCTCCCCAGGAGCCTCTGGCCCAGGGCTCAGTCAGGGGATGGGGACAGGACTGGCAGCAAGAGGCAGAGACAAGACCAGGGACTGTGCCCTCATCCACTGGTGAGACAGGACCCAAAGGAGATGTGTGTGCCTGCCCCAGGAACCTGTTCCCAGCCCTCAGTATCACAGCTGATCCAGGTTTCAGGCAGAGACACTGCCAACAGCCCTTCAGGACCTGTCAAGGGCTTTCCTCACCCTCCTGCCTCCTCTGAGACTCCACTGGGATCTGTGCCTTGCAGGAGCTTTGAGCTGCTTTGATTAGATACTTACACTGTCCTTCTCTGCACCAGAACTGAGACCTTGGCTGGGGCTTGGACTGTCAATTTTGCCCCCTATATTTTTCTATAAAATTTATTGCTTTTTTTCATTGATTTACCTCATATGGCATTTTCAGTTTTCCTTCCTAGTGTTCTTTTAAGAGCACTATTGATTCAAATGGATGCAATAAATCTGTTTCAAAGGGACATAGTTCCTATTTAAGATCAAATCAGAACACTGAGCCAAGTTAACTGTCTTAAAAGGTGTGCTTAGGATCAGTGCAGAAAAGTTTTTGTATTGATTCTGGTTACAGATTTAATGAGACTTGCTTGGTATGAGACAAGACAAATCTGGCCTTGAACTTTTACAATCCTTCAATAAATCTTGGCAATTAGTATTTCAGTAGCAGTAGCAAGATACACACTATTACTTACCATTAAACCTTCAGATATCCTCAAACCTTTAACATAGGATAGTTTTCCTATAAAAATAACATTTTAACTTTGATAGACAAAAAAATTAAATACTAAAAATACCTTTCTGTGGAGAACATCACTGTTATTTACCCCAAGCTAATCTATGTCCAAAACACATGGTGGACATGTGTTTTAGAGTTCTATAATTTCCATATAATTTCCATAATTTCCAATTTTCAGTTTTATATACAGGCTACATTAGATTACTGTGATGACAAGGACACAAGAGGACCCTGTTAGAGCAGAAAGGCCAGAAGAGAGCCCAGCCTGCCTTTAATAAATCCTTTCTAACAGGCAGCATGCACTGCAGCAGCCACTGCTGGCAGGGAGAGGGAGAATAATCCCAGAGGATAAACAAAAACATCCTGCCTTCTTGGGAAGCAAACCCATTCAGAGCTCAGAAAATTATGTTCTGGGGAAGCAATTAAACCTGTAAACCAGGGGAATTTCCAATGTCCTCACTCACAAAAGTGCTGCAGTGTTTCATTACCAAATGCCAGAACAGCTCCTTGTTTTCCCTGACAGTCCCCACAAGGAAAGTCTTCTAAAGAGGCCAAGTCAGGGTAAAGAAAAAATGTTTCTGAGAACATTCTTGTTGGCCAAAGTCATTAAACCTGCAAAAACCTGCCGGCACAGTCTCTGTCAGACAGTTAAAGTAGCACTTCCTTCACTGAATGCCTCTTCAAGCACAAAATAACTTAAATCCACACCTCCCATCCCACATCAGGCTCACACTGCATTAATTCAGTGCAGTAACTCAGCCTTAGAATTAGACCCTTGGTCTCCTGTACAGCATAAACACTAATCTACATTCCAAGTTTTACCTGGATTCACCCCAAACGAGAAAAAACAATTCTTTTTGGTTCTTGGTAGCACACTTGAAGTGCTTTTTTCCTGTCTGGTTTTCCCCATTTATCTATGTAACTATGAGGGTTTATTATGCGTTTTATAAAGATTAATGACAGTAAAGATACTCACAGACTATTTTCACTTCTTGTCTCTCTGCGCCCAAATACACCCAAGTTGGACACGTGCTTAAAACGCCAAAGACAGGAACCCACTGAAGCCACCAAACGTGCTGGGGTGTATGCTGAGAGGCAGAAGATAAATTCTTTGATAAAACAGGATTGTTTGCTGGGATTCAGCCTAATAAAGAAATTGCAGCTAGCCATAACTCACCCTAGGGCTCAGTCTGGGCTCAGTTTCCTCCTGGGCAGCCTCAGCCAAGGCAGGTGAAGCAGCAGGTGAGGGCACAGAGCCACATGTGCCCCAGGGGATCTGCACGAAGCACCCACACTTTGGGCTTCAGAGAAAGTGTTCATTCCTCTCACTTTTCCTCCCCTAGGGCATCTTCCCTTCCCCTCCTCCACTTCCCCTGCTGCCCACAGTCAAGGCTCTCAGAGCCACGAATTCAGGGATGTATGTTTGAACCCATCACTTGTACGGGGTGATAAATTGGAGCATCATCATTTGCAGATGCAGAAGTTCACCCAGAGAAATGCAGGCTGGGGGTTGATATTTGATACTGCCGTGCAGAACTTTTCCCTAATTTCTACTTTATATTGAACATCCCTTGAAGTTACTTCGATGGTGAATCAGCTGCCCACAGCCTTTAGATGCAGAACTTTATGGGTCATTGAGTGATTGACTGTCTTCAGAGAGCCTCAGACAAGTAATTTCTTTACTGCAATGTGCCTTAGCACAGACATGGATGTTCAACTGCACTAAAGAAATGCTGGAAATCAGAACCACAAAGCTCTATTTCGATGAGAAGCTGAAATTCTTTCAAATGTGGGGGTTTAGTTATTTTGTTCTTTCCTACAAAGCTATACACACATCCTTTCACCTGAGGTTGGGCAACTGCCAAACCCCAGAGATCAGGGTTTAACACAAGAGGAGGTCGATGTTAAATATTTCTAGTTCAGAAAACACAGTGCAAGCTGAATCCTATGAAAGCTGTGCCTCTTTTTAGTTTCCCTCCTAAATTAAAACACACACTTTACTAACAACACTAAGGTTTTTACCCTATTTGGAAAGAGGAGGGGTGTCCCAGTAGGAAAACAGGCATTTCTCTCCCTCTCAGGCAGCAGCACCCCCAGTCCAGGTTCGCTCCTGGCAGGAGCATCACACAAAACAGAGTAAACACAGTGGGAGTTACAAGAAACAGGCTGAGCAGAAAGCCATAGAGATAGGAAAAAAACCCTGGGCTTGACTTGTAAACGGAATAAATAGATACAGAATTGGTAGCTGGAGAATAAAGGTAGAATCCCAGTGTTTTAGGTGGTTTATGATTATCTGAAACTTGGAGAAAAAGTTCTAAAGGAAAATCCCTCAGAATTGCAGTGAAAATTCTCAGACCTGGGCTTGTGCTATGTGGTCCAAATGCCAAGAGAGACGTGAGATGTTATTTGACAAGGCTTTTGACTTTTTTTCATGGGGTCATCTGGAGGTATCTGGGAAGGTAGGTGTGTAAGGCCACGTTTTAGCCCATGGACCCACAGGGACACCCCTCAGCTCTCCATGGACAGGAGCACAGAGCTGTTTGTCTGCCCCTCACTTATAGAACAACCAGGATTTTAGAAAATCTCACTCACAAAAAATGCTGCTCCTCAACTGGTGGGAAACCAAAAGTTATCATTGGCTGGAAGGTGCCCAGAAGGAAAGGAGGAATTTTCTTTCCTAATTCAAAGAAAAAGCTTCTTAACAAGTGCATTCCAGTACAGACCAACAAGCCCTTGATAGCCTTGATCACATTAATTCCCTGAGTCTGGAGTTATCCCTGCAGGGAGCACAACACACTGACTTGGGGCTGAAAATATCAACACCTTTATTTCTTATCTGAAGGAGACAGAGGGTAAAAGGTGTTTTGAGAAAATACTCTCCTGTGCACTGGTAACTGAGTTCCCTGACAACAGCTCCAGGGAGGGCTGGGGAGGTTGGATGCAGGGGGGTCTTTATACTTCTCCAGTCCTGGTTCACTCCCACCCCAGCATGGCTGAATTCCCAAACTTCCCTTTTGCCAGAAATTTCACCCTCCTGGTTTTTCCATGGCTCTCTGTAGTGCAAGGAGCATTTTAATGTGTGCAATCCTTAAATGTCAGTGTAATGGAAAGCAGATGAGTCTTTTATGACAGCAATTTTTCACTCGTTTCTCTTGCTCAAACTATGCGGCGGGAATAAAAAAAAAAGTTTAGCTGGTGAGAAGTGTGGCTGAAATCAGAATCCCAGAAATTCCTGCTGCAGCCACGTGAGCTCCAGCAGCATATTAAGGCAGCAGCCTCCGTTCAGAGTGCTCTGATGCAAACCTAAAATTGTAAAGTTCAATGACAATTCCTCATTAGTGCTGGCCAAGCCTTCTGCTCCTCAGGCTTTGGTATGGGCTGAATGATGGGCTGGTGGGCAGCACTGCCCAGCCCTGGGGTGAGGGACAGGGAGTGGGCACACAGCTCCTCATCCCAGGGGGCAGCAGTGCCAAGGAAAAGCAACTTTTATCCTGTTCCTCCTCTCACCTCACTTCCAGAATTCAGTGTGTGGCACTGGCAGACCTTGAAGAAGGAGCCCAAGATTTAAGGAGCATTTGAAAGTTAAATAGTTTGTAGATGTGACTGTTGTGAAGTCTCTGTTTGCAGAAGCCAAAAGAAGGTATGTCTGTACACAGATGAAGCTGAGCCACCCTACACTTACCCAAAAATCTCTTCAGAAAGTCCAGGAAATGCCCATTCCAGATAGGCATCAGTTTAGGAAGGTCACAGACACAGGAGAAGTTGTTCTTACAGCTCCTAATGGGTGAAGTTATCTGAAATTATGAAGAGAGTGTAAATCAGCATTTAAAGGGTGGACTGGACTAAAGTTATTGCAGGAATACAACAAACTGAAGTAAGATGATACCTTGTCTGTTATATTGAAGAAGGTAAGTTAATGCTCTTTTTTTGAAAATAAATCAAAGTAACTTCATTTTTGAGTGCCATAATTCTTTAGTTTGCATTAACATTTGTTATTTAGAAAAAAGCTGGAATCCACCACAGAGAAATTTAATAAGTCCCTCCTTCAAGGACATGCAAAAATTGTTTGGTATGAATAAGTAAAAAAACCTACCCCAAACCTCACAGATACACACTTCTTTGTGTTCATGCAGCAGAAACCCCAGGACACACATGTCTGCTTGAAACCTTGTGGTACATAAAAGCTTATCTCAAACGGTCAGATGGCATCCAGACACCCAACGTGAAGGCTGCCAACATCTGAATCCCTGCACATCAATCCCTTATTGCATTCACTGTCAGTGAAAGTGGGAGCTGGCTCCTAAAGCATCAGTGACCTCTCCAAATCCAACTCTCAGGCTGTTTCACTGAATCAAACCAGGTGACCCCCAAGTAGCTGCATTAAGGGGCCTTAAGTGACTCCCCAGCTGTTCCACACCAGCTCCAGTTGTCTGGCTGTTCCAGAGCCAGGATGCTTTGGCCAAGGATCACAATTTCAGACTAAAATCTGAGCTTGTGGATGTTTAACATCTGTTAGAACTAGACCCAACCTGGTAATAAGCTTTTCAGGCCTCGTCCTTCTGGAGCTCATCTGGCTTTGATCTAAGGATACCAAACTACTGTCTAGGAGATGTCTGGTCTGTGTGAGACCAAGTCAGAGGCAACTAAAGCTGATTAAAGTGTGTCTCCTGGATCCACCACTGGGGAGAACCAGTGATCTTCAGATTTCAAATAAGTTATGAAATAAAAGCAAGAGGATCAGGATTTGATCCCAGGTTTCCAACCTGACTTTCCGCCCAGGCTCACTTGAGATCTCACCACACAGCTCAGTCACGTCTCCAAGACTTGCTGCCTTTTCAGTAACATACACTGAGGTAACACAAAAATCATCCTTAGCTTTTCAACATGCCCAGAAAGAAATTTGTCATGAAGTTACAACCTTTGAGAAGGACCAGACAGGAGCTGCTTTGTTCAAGCACAGCATGAGGGAGAACCTGCTCAGATGGCTCTTCCTGACAACATTCCCATCCTGCCACCCAGGGACAAGAGGTGTTCAGCAGCCAGTGTGCAGGGGCTTCTCTGCCTCTGGGCTCATGGACAGGGAAATTCCATTCTAGTGACAGAAACCTATCCTTGTAATGGGCTGGACTGGAGCTGATGGGAGACCTCAAGGCAGCAGGGCCATGGTTGGCAGGGGGATTCATGAGCTGCAGCCTGGACACCATAGGGGGATCTGTCACAGGAACAGGGGGGATCCCAGTGCTCAGCCAGGCAGGGAAAACACCCACAGTGACAGAGCTGCCCAGATGAAACCACCTGTCTGCCGAGGACCCCCTTAATCCCAGTGTGAGGCCCTGGAGATGCTGCTGTCTCCCAGCTCCCAGACACAGCTGGGCACATCCTATTTCTCTGCAGCACATTAAAGCTTTGGTTTAGGGTCCCAGGCTCAGTGAGGTGATTCTCAGGCAGACAGACTCCTAGAACAAGGTCACTGGATGTGGATGAACTCTATTCTTCATTCTGGACTTCACTAACTAGGCCTGGCTTTCTCAAAGCTGTCCACCCAAAGGTGGTCAAAGCCTCCTGCTGAGGTGGCTAAAAGAGGTTGTTCCTTGGCTGGTTTCCCCTAAGATGTGCCAAAGATGTGCCACTTTTCTTTCTGTTAATCAGTTACTAAATAAACTCACACTTTCTTATGCTCAGTTTACTCCAGAAAGCTAATGAAACCACTTCAGGAGGTGGGTTTAACCCCTTAGGTAATCCCTTAAGTAGTTGTAATTAAAAATCTGCTTGTAACTGAACTAATCAGCATCAATACTTCAGGCTTGGAGGGAGAACAAGACTCCTCTATTGCTTCATAATTTGAAGATGGCTGCTAAGAAAATGTCAGAAAGCTGAATAGATGATCTGTCCAACATAACAAATTTTTAATCTCCCCTGCCTTGTTTATGAGTAAGATCCGCACAGCACTGAGCCACCTAAAGCTGCAGCATTATTCAGCTGCACAATTGGAACAAAGCAGCAAACAGTTCAAATTAATTCTGGATAAAGGCAGAACAAATTGTAGCATTTGCAATGCAAATGTGATTTCAAGCTTCATTAGCATCTTCTTTAAGGTCTAGTAGTAGGATAGAGTGATGCTTCCAAGGCTGTGCCAAACACTCTGCCACCCCTCAGTTCCTTCTGTCAGGGAAGAAAACAGAGGAACACAAGCATCAAAAGCCATCAGTGGTAACATAACTTGCTTTGCTCCAATTTGGAACTAAATCCAAAGGGCCAGATTTCATTTCAGTGGAGTAAATTCCTGGTGCACCCAAACATTGCCATTTATTCTGCTTTTGCTTAAATCCTTCAGATCACAGCAGTGAATGAAGATGAAACTGGGTATTAATTTCCTCCAAAACAAACCAGATCCCTGTGAGCTTCCTCTTACTCTCAGGACTGAAAATGAAATCAGATTGTGAGATAAAACCTTTGTACAAATGGAGATGTGAGATAAGAGCCCCAGGATTTGGCTGCTCCCACCCTGTTCTGCTTCTTCCAGTGCATCCCTTGTGCTTCCAGCACAGAGGCCAAATTCTGCTCCAGCTGTAGGAGGGTGAACAGGGGTTTGTGGAACACCCAAATTGTATGGCAAGAACAAGCAGCGTGCCCATGGCAGGGCCCATCAGAACAGGTGAATCCTGTGAGGCGCAGCCCACTCAGCACACAGGGGTGGCTCCATGGGAGGACACTCAATGACTATGTATCATCTGTTTAATATTGAATAAATACATTCAATGCAAGATATAGGTACAAAAACCCCACAGGCAGTTTGAAAATCAGAGATGTTTAAAGGCCATTTTGAGAGGAAACTGTACTGGTAAACTGGTTTGTGGGTTCAAGCTGATCCAATGACAACAGATAAGCCTCCCATGAGAGTAACTGATGTACAAACCTCCAAATAACAAGGATATTTTCAACTTTGTTGCCATTACTGGAGAAGTCTTCCCTTGTAAGGAAACCCCCAAGGGGGGCATGAAGGGTCTAGGACTGCCAGAGTTCTGGTGAGTGGCCATGAGGGCTCCTGCTCCACTCAAAATGGGCTGAACCTCCCCCAGCTGAATGTGGCAAAATGCAAAGGAAAACAAGCCCAAAGTGTGCACACAGGCTGGATACAGAGATGCACATGCTAAATTTAGGAAATGCAAATACACCTCTGATTCATCTGCCCAATGTCTGCCAGTGCAGGAATAAACCAGTTCATTGGTTTGTTCAGGCCAGAGCAGCCCAAAGAGTGACTGCTGACCACGAACAGCCACCAGCTGTGTGCACATCTGCATGAACACCTTCTACCAACTCAGGCTCTGGCTGTTGAACCAGAAAGCTGAATTTCTGCTGCTGGCTTCTGTCTGGAACCACAATCTTTCCTTGGGATCACAGAACAGCGTGCCAAGGTTCAGCACAGGGCTGGCACCGGGGAGAGTGGAGTTAAACTGAGTGCAAATAACGAGCCTGTCGGGAGCCAGACACTGCCAGGAAGGGAGGGGGGACAATCCAGCCCTGCTGGCAGTGCCAGAGGGGCTGGGGGGGAGCACAACGATGCCATCAGAAGCACCTTCAGTGGAGCTGAAACACACAAATAAAACACTGGTTGCACAGCCCATGGGAGCATGTTCTGAGAGAACAAAAAACTCTGAATGGGAAAATAAACACCAAATCTATATGTAAATGAAAATTATATGTATAGATAAATACATGCCCCGACATAGTGTGTTGGACTCAGAGCAGCAGGGCTGGAGTTCAGCCACTTTGGAAGCTGAAATGGCCCCTTTCCAACCCTTTGGAAAAGTGGCCTGTGATGTTTTTTAACACAGATACCTGTGGAAAAGCGAACAGATTATGGGGTGAGTGGCAGGGGCCTGGGGGGTGAGGGTGCTGTGCATGCACAGCAGCCACTCACTGCTCCCTCACAGCCCACTTGAATGCTGCTCTGGCAGAGCAGAACAGCCTTACTCAGCTCCTGTTTTGCTCCTTGAGTCATAGCTCTTTATTTTACTGACAAAAGCAAGTTTTCCACCTTCTCAGCACTGCAGAACCAACGCAGGGAGCAGATTCTCCTGCATCCATACAAAGATGCAGCACAGCTCTCACTGCCAGGAGCCTTTTCTGAAGAATGGCAGATGCAGACAAATAAATACCAGCTGGTAGGAAAAAAAAGTCCTGGTCTCTCATCTGACACTTGACTTTTACTTTCTCATTTGAGAGGTCTCCTTTAAACCAACATGGGGCCTCCCAAAGCTGCACACATGCCATTGCTCTAAAAACTTTTATAGTCATATCTTGTGAACAAACATGAGTCATGAACAAAATCCTGAAAGCAAAAAAGACTTCAAAATTAATCCACGTAATCATCACATTACCCTCAGTGCTGCCTAAATTCTTCCTATAACTCACTTTGGCATTTTACAGATCAAGATAAGGGACCTCCAAAGACCAAGTGGCCAAGCTGCCTTAGGCTACAGAGGGGAAATATGGGAGGAGAAAAGCAAAGCAATACTGAGGGTCAGCTGAAAATGATCCTGCAGGCAGGGAGGTGCAAAAAGCAGGGGAAACTCAATATTCTTTCTTTTCCTCCAGAAAATGTTGGAAACTGAAGCATCCAGAGAGACTGCAGGAGGTGGGGGTGTGAGGAATCAGATGTTCTCCTGCCCCTGCCATTTTCATGGTATCTGTTTGTCCAAGCCCAGAGCCGCCAGGAGTCTGCAGGGCTGTGGTTACAAACCCAACCAGGCTTGTTTGCAGATCTCTGGCACAGCCACACTCCTGGAAGAGCCTCTGTAGTAGAAACAGCCACTGCCCAGCCCTCCCTGGGTCAGGGCAGGTCATCTCCTCCTCAAAGCCAAGCCCACTGTGCACCCTGAGCCCAGGAACATCCTACAGCAAAGTCACAACAGAGACATGGCAGGAACCGAGAAGGACAGAGGCCAGAGGTGTGTCACTTTGGGAGCCTGGGCTGCAACAGAAGGTGGCAGAGGGAGGCAAAGCCCAGTGTCCAAGGCAGCAGACAAGGAAAGGACAGGGGAATTATTTCTGTAACCCCACAGCCCCTGGGGGTGAGGGGGTGCAAGGCCTGCAGCCAGTGTGTGACACATTTGAGGTTCAGTGGGTGCTGCTGCAGCACAGAGATCCCGCAGTGCATTTCTGATGGAAAACAAGGGCTCTCATCCATCACTTCCAAAACTTCCAGCACACATCAGTGTGAACACACTCCAATGCTCCACCAAGCCCCATGGAAACAGGTCACAATTTTCTTGTCAGATCATACCTAAAAGGCATTATACATATATTTATTTCCATCTGTTATACAGCCTTCATCACCATAGTAACTTATCCTCCCGTTAATGCCACCCAGTATTTTCCTGGATTCAGGAGAGGTAAAACCCAGTTTTCTGTTATCAGCACTCAAGGTTACTGCACCACTTTCACAAGTGATTTCAAGAGCATGCCATGGCTTGTCAAATTCTAGTGCCTGCTGAGCACCTTGGCCTGGGGCAGGAGCGGGGAGAGGAGTCAGAAATAAGTCTGCACTGGAGCACAGAAAAGAGCACTATTAATCCTTGCATTCTCCTCCATCTCATGTCAAATGAACTGCTCTGAATATTAGATTTTTTCCTAATCCTTAAATGAAAAAAAAAGGTAAGAGAGAATCTGAGTCCAAAGAGGCTGCAGGCACCAGTTGCTGCATGTAATCACTGAAAGCTGTAATGCTGTGAATGTATTTCTGATTATGTTTCAGTTCTTCATTATTAAAAACGGGCTGCAGTTGATTCATGGTTTTGCTGCAATCAGCTGAAACCCAATTACCATCCAGCACAAACCACTCCTGAGGCAGATCTCAGGCTGCCAGGAGGAAATGCCACTGTATTCCCAACACAGCCCTTACCCTGGTGGCAAACACAGCTCATTTGTTTGGGCAGCTTGGGAATTTTCTACAAACCTTTGTACTAACAAAAAACTACATAGTCTGGGCTACTCTGTAGAGCTGGATTTTGCTTCTCAGGGGCCTTTAATTTGCTGCTGACTGTGTTGCAGCACCACCAGAGCACTAATCTTTCCAGGGCAGGAGGGAACCTGCCCCTGGGCTCCTGCAGAACCACCCACACGGCCCTGCCCACCCCTGATCCAAATCCCCATCTCTCCTGGCTTCCTTCCCTCCTTTGAGTCAAACGTGCTCTCACAAACCCACCAGTTTTCATCAGAAACACCGAGGGGTAGCAGCAGGTGGGGAACGACGTTTGTATTTTTGCCAGACGTTCAGCACGAGCAGCAGGAGCAATAATGGCTTGTCACTCCTCCCATCCCTTTTCCTTTCCCTCCCTCCCTCCAACCTGTCACTTTGCTTTGGGATTGCCCACGCAAAGAACTAGGAAATTACTTTCATTTTCCCTGAGTATTAGACAATTTCTCTGTGCTTGTACCTTTGGTGGATTCTTCCTACAGAGTTACAGCCCAAAAGGGTGTTGGTAAAGTTGTATAAAGAGAGTCATAAGAATCTACAAATTATTACACCACTGCTGTGTTCTACCTCTAATTATAGGCAATTTGCATCCACTACATTTTTATATTTCTGCCAAAATGCAGCTCAGGTTAAGAAAGAAGATGGATTTGTGCATCAGTTGAAGTTCAGGGTGCAGCACAGAGCAGTCTGGGGAGGAGAGAATGGCAGAACAGGGTTATTAGGAAAGGGGCAGGAAAGAAATGGAGCCACAGCCTTCACGTTCCTGTCCTTCTTCAGAGGTTGTCAGTAAAATCATATCTCCATTGGTAACATCACAATCGTCGCCACAGCAACAAATGTGATACTGCAGAACACTGAAATATCTATTTTTAAAAAGGTAGGAGGAAAACACAAATGTGAAGCATGTAGGGGTTGAACAGCCACACAAGTCTAATGACTATAATGGGAGGTGCATAAAAATACTCCCTGAAAGAGAAGCTGAGCAAAAGCAGCTTCTGAAAAATTCTTTAAGAGTAACATCTCCTGGAAGCCTTTACCATCTCATGGGCAAAGAGAGCAAAGAAGTCACAGAGGCAGCAGAATTCCCTGAGCTGGTATCCCTGTCTCTCTGCTGGGATGCTCCCCAGCCCACGAAGGCAAGTGAGGCAGGTGCCAGGAGAGGTCCGGCACAGCCACAGAGATGCCCAGGTGTGTGACTGGCAGTGGCAGCTGATAGAACCTGAGGGACCAGCTGATGGAAGAACAAGCCGGTGTTTTACATCAGGTTGAAGAGGAATCACTTCTGAGAGGAAGACAACTTCTTAAGGATTAAGATTTGCAACGATAAAACATAAAGGGATTAAAGTGAAAGGAAGTTTATTCTCCCAGTCTGATCTAGATGTAGCCAAAAGGCTGTAAAGAAGCATTGCCTTTGGGTTCCTTTAGCTGTTGCTACAACTCCTAGGAAATTTCTACTATGATTTGTATCATCCAAGAGTACAAAACCCTCTTCAGGTTAGCAGTTCTTGGAAATGTTTCTGACATTTTGGACTTTAATCTTGCAGAAGAACTCCTCAAATGCAAGGGGGTGTGAATCCAAAATCCCATTGACTGGCCTTGTTCTAAACCTTTCTATTCAGGTCAGGATTCTGACATGGCCGAGATCACCTTCTCCTTAGCAGAGAGTGCAATACTTGAGAGAAAAGACCTCCTCTATCCATCCTTGAGGAAACAACCTTGGTTTAAAACATGAGCTGCAACCATGGTTGTTGTGGTCATTAAAGCTGCAGGATTTGTGCCTGGGGTGCACTGAATTCTTCCACTTCTCAGGCAATTCGTCACAGGATGCAGTAGGACTTCCCACAACAGGGGCAGTTGGAGGCGCCCTCCTCTCCTCCATTCTGCCCGTGGCCAGTCCAGCACTCTAAATGACACTCTGTCTTGTGCAGGAAGAGAGCAATGGGACACTGGCAGCCAGGAGGTGTGTTACCAGGTGGGGCAGGTCCATCAGGCATCTGACAGCCTTTACTTAGATATCAGGAGAAGTTCTGACCTCAGAGGGTGGGCACTGAACAGGCTCCCCAGGGCAGTGGGCACAGCCCCGAGGCTGCCAGAGCTCCAGGAGCTTTTGGATAACGGGATGGAGTGGGATTGTTGGGATGTCTGTGCAGGGCCAAGAGCTGGACTGGATGGCCCTTGGGGGTCCCTTCCAGCCCAGGATATTCCAAGACTCTGCAATATCTATCAAAGGCCCCAAAAGCTTGGAAAATAAGAGTATGGGGTGAGAACAGATTTGGACAAACTGTGGTGAACTGGGATGCCTCCAAATCCCTTCTGGCCAACATTGCTATTCCCCACCTTTGGGAATTGCAAATTTTAATCAGATTTATGCAAAACAAAACTCTAAAAAGATGAAAAGGCTGTGGTTTAGCTTTGTATAGGAAGGATAGTGCTGTAAATATTTTTAATTGGTGTTGTGAGTTATGTTTTATGCAGCTTTTGCTGTGCACTGGGCATGTTTGGAAATCAGTAGTTTATCACTGGAACTGGGTGATGGTTTCCACTGAATGCACACTAACAAGAACCAGGATATGAGAGCACCATAAATAGTGTAGAATAAATGGGAATACTTTTCACTGCACAAATAATACATCTTTCTTCAAAATGAGTCTCTCCCGTCTGGCATGACAACAGAATTTGATTGTCTTCAGTCTGTTTGGGAAAAAACCCAACCCTCAGAAAGTGCCAATTTCTCAAAAAAAACCAGAGCAATGTATCAATTTTTAAAAAGGTATCACCTGGAAACATTTTAGATCCTGGGAGGACTTCCAGAGAATACAGGGAATGGGAAATATTTGCTCTGCTGACCAGGGCTGTCTCAACACAGGTGTAGATGCTTTTCTCTCTGGATCAATCTAGAGGAGTGTCCAAGCTCTGAGAAGAGCAGGTGGGCCCTCCTCAAAGCTCTGGAGGGATTTCAGGATTTCAGCCTCACCTCCAGCACAGCTCAAATGTTTTTTTAAGCCACAGCAAAAATATTTTTTCAGGACAGGAAATCAATTTCCTTCCCAACTCCATTTTTAAACAGCAAGTCAGAACAAACCCACCTACAAACTGTTCCCCTCGTGCTCTCAGAGGTTTCTCTTCCTCTGCATCCTGTGATCACTGGGATTAGATGGCATGAATAGTGAGGGGTATCGAGCAGTGTCAGGGGCTGCTGTGCCTTCTGCAGCAGCACAGCCTGCAGGGACAGAGCAGAGCTCTGCCAGCCCTGCTGCCCCCCATGGGGAGCCCAGAATGCCACAGAGCCCACCCTAGCCAGGCCCACGGGCATCACAGGGGTGCCCCTGCACAGCAGAACGACATCCTGCACTCAGCTCAGAATTAAACTTGGAAAAAAATCTGATCCCAAATTGTCAAATCTCTCCATGCTGGGGAAAAAAAAAAAGAAAAAAAAAAGGAAAAAAAAGAAGTCTTGTCTATAGGAAAGCAAGGTTTGGGGAACACAGCTAAGCAATGCCCTTCAGACACCACCAGTGGAGACCCAGAAAGTTGTTAAATGCTTTTAAATTCCTATATCAGGAGAGATAAATCCACTCTGCAAAATCTTTTCAATAATTCTTAAATGCCAAAAGAGTGAAACTCTGCTGAAAACCAATGGACTCTGAAGCACTTCACACATGCCTGTGTTTATAGCACCACACTTTCAGGTAGGACTGATTCTCCCTTCCTGACAATGGATATTTAGAGGTCTATATCCCTCCCAGTGACATTACTTTATCTCTTATTTTTAAATTGATAACAGAACATTAGCACACACCAGTGCAATTAATATTTTATTATTCCCCTATCTCATAAAATATAGAAATTTAAATCTCTGAGGAATTAAAGGAACAAAAGGAGCATTATGTTAAAGCAGCTACATAACGTGCTTTGCATCATGTAATGGGACATGTTTAATGCAGTTTTACACAGCAGCTTTTCCTCAGTTACATTTGCTTCTGGCTTAATAAACTGAGAGATTCTGTTTCTGTTGGTTACATTGGATGTCAGTGGTTCCCAGCAGCATCCCAGGAGATACACCTGAAACAGGGAAACTGGGATGTACTTTTATACATCCCTGCTGTGCTGCCGCCTCTCAGCCTCAAGCTCTAATATTTTGTTTAGGAGTGTGCCAAGCACTTCCATTAAACCTGATGGCCATCCATGACACCAGAGAGTGGAAATGATGGGAGGTTTGAACCTTCTCCCTTGGAGTAACATCTTGCTCCAGAAGTCACCACGCTGGTGAGGATACACACACCCTCCTAGTCACCTAAGGAGATAAAACAGGGTCTCTGATACTTATTTTGCTGTTACTAAAACGACTAAGTGTCCTTTTCCACAGAAGGTGATGAAATCAGAGACTCCAACAGAGCTCACCCCCAGAATTCCAGGAACTTTGGGTACAGACAGCAAAGAGCAGAGGCACATTCCTGGAGATGGTTCATGTGGGAGGTCACCCTTCCCAGTGAACCCTTTCCTCTGTGCAGGACCCTCCAGAGCTGAGCAGTCCCCCCAAACAGCCAGGTTTGAATGCCTGTACAGAGCATCATCTCAAAGAGACTCGAGCTCAACCTACAGTCAGATCAGTTGACTCAACATGTATTTTTAAGTCTCCAACCACAGTATGATTTCACAAGACAGAGATTTGCTGCACATATGAGGAAGCTGTCAGGAAACAGCCCCCTTCACATTGCAGCATCCTTCGGGATGCTGGAGCTGTGGGAAGTGCCAGGACTGGCAGTGGGGAGCAGGGAAAGGTCCCTTTCTGACCATTTCAGGGCAGTGTGTCTCGGGTTTTTCAGCACAGGTGGACAAGTCTGCTGCACCAGCTGAGGCAAAGCCTTGCTGCAGGAGCTGTGATGTGTGTGAGGGCACAGGGATAGCTCACAGCCCCAAGAGGAGGAAGGGAAGGAGATATTTGGGGGCTCCATGGAGCCCAAAATGCAGCAGGGAAGCTTCAGTAGGAACAGGCAGGGCTTTTCCCAGGGGCATCACCAGGTGCCACCACCAAGGACTAACCAAATACTGCTGTTCACATTCTACAAGAGAGGAAAGTATATTCATGCATATTTCTGCATCCCAGTCTGGCTTCCCTGTCTTCTCCAAGCCAAGAGGCATCTAAAGAGACAGCAGGGACTTTGTCCCATGGGCCCACCTGAGCTCAAGGTGCTTCCCAGCCTGAGCACTGTGTGTGATACCCGAGACACCAACCACACACAGGTACTGCTCTTCTAACAGGGGAACAGCAAGTCAACAGCAGTCAGAAAATGAAGACAGATGCCTTGACAACCTCTGTTTTCCAGTGTAAACATGATTCCAAGAGCATACAAGGAGTATTAGATTTAGCACCCAATAAAACAAGAACAAACATTGTGAGGATTTCTTTAAAATCACCTTTCACCGGCATTTTTATGCAGGCACAGTTTCTGATGTATAGAAAATGTTCACTTTATGAAAGAGATTGCAAGCACACAGATCTCTGATCTCTTTCATCATTTTTTCATTAAAAATCAGGAGTTAAGCAGGGTTGAAAGTTCTCTAAGATTTTATTAAATTTGGCAATGCCAAAGGAGAAATAAATATGTTCACAGGGATAAAGTTTTGCTCTCATTATAGACTTCACACTTCCCTCTCAGTTCTGGGTTTCCATTCTTTCCCTCCAGCACTTTCTAGCTCTTGTTCATTTTGATGTTCATAGTCTTAATTTAAATCTGGATGCAGTGTAATCTTTGCTATGCCATATCAAATACAAATCTTGTTTGGAAGTTGCTGTTTTTTCATAGGCATGCCAAGGAATGCCTTTCATAAATTTCTACCTGAAATGTTCTTCACTCTTAAATAACAGAGTTACAAAGTCAGCAAACAATGGCAGCAAAAGAGGGTGAAAGAGGGAAAGGAAAAAAAGGAAATTAAACAGGTAATAAAAGAGATTTTCAGATGAGATTTGGAATCAGAAGCAGTGCCAGGAAGGTATTTCAATGGAAGGGAATTGCAGAGAAGATTCTGGTATAAATCTTGCAGCAAAGTGTGCAGGCAAAAAAAAATCACAAGTTATAAGAAAAGCAGCAGGGCCAGAGTAATTTGGGGATGAAAGAACTGCCCAGGGAAGGATGTGGCTGCACCCCATGGCATGTCCATAATGAAAGGGGCATGGGAAGTGTGTGGAGAAAGGCAAGAGATCTCAATCAGGCACCAGTACTCATTGGCAATGTCCTTGGGCACAACTGCATCCCTCTCCAGGACATCATGGAGGTGGAATTTAGGACAGGAGGATGTTCAGACTCCAAGTACCACTGGCAAAGGAAGGAAGTCCAGAATGGGCAGCCAATAAAACTGTGCTTTTAGACTAATTATCCTCACAAGGAGATTATTGTACTCAGCAACTGCATGGATGGCTCCCATTCACAGAAACCTCGTTTAATTCAATAATTATGACAGATCAATGCCAGGTGCATTATTAACACATGCACAGCTATCAAGGTGAGGGAGGAGGCCAGAAAAAACACAGTACTTGTGTGACACTTCCACTCCTGCAATCACTGCAGTGAATCCCCAAGTCCCTTAATCAAAACTCATCATGAAAACGGAGTTGATGAAATCAGAACGAATATTACTTGAATAACTCTTGAGATGGGATTGGAGATTTTTGCAGCACTACATTATTAAAAGTGATGGGCAAATCCTGATCAGCTTCTAATAACATCAGGTATAATAATTAACATGTTTTCGTAGCTCCCTTTATCCATTTTAACTACAAAATTGCTGATAACCATAACCTGTCAACCTCAAGCAGGTTTGGAAACCCCACTGAAACAGAAAGCAATTCATTAAACCTGTCAAATAACAACAGAAATAAGTAAGGAAATATTTTGGACTTGTTCCCACCAACATTTCCCAAAACAAAAACAACCACAAAGTGGAAGACACAATTTGAAAAGCGTAATTTGACCAGCAAAGTGACAAGTGTAATCAGTAACACCTTCACTAGACTTCCAGGTAAACAGAAGAGCACCCAGGTCAAAGAAGATGTAGAGAAAGTTTTAAAATTTCTTTTCTTTCTCGAAGATTTGCTAAAAAATCCACCACGGCCTCCTGCACTCTGAATCTTCCCAGGGTTTGTCAGGAGCTAAATCACATATTTTCCAAGACAACACTGCAAGAAATACTGTGATACATCTATCCTACATCAGCATTGATGCATTATATTTGTGATTTGGAATTAGAAAATATCCCTAATGCAGTACTTCATTGCTTTTATAAATCAAATTTAAAGTGACATTCCATTTCTGGTAACCCTCTACACAAGATTCTGTTTTAGACAAACCTGTTCCTGTGCACAATGTAAGGTGTTCCTATCACAGGTCACAAAACACACTGCCAAGAACATCTCCAATACCTGGAGTTTTCAGCCTGCTTTTCTGAACACTGGCTCTTTGTGGCTGTTCCCTTTCCAAAGCAACAATGACCTGCAGTGCTCTAGAACTGCTTTTTCACACTCAACTCAACCCAGCGACAAACTTGGGTTGTGAAGATGGAGATTCCAAACCTATAGAAACCCAGGCCCCCTCTGAAAAGCCTGGCCTTCAAATACTCCTATTTTTCAGGCAGGTCTCAGAATTGGAGTAGGTTAATTAAAGGATGGAATTGCTGAGCATGGCTATGGAGGGAGCTCTGCTCTGGAACACTCACAATTAATCCATGCATGTGCTGCTGGAGGTCCCTCCAGCTGCATTTCCACTGTCACATCACTCAAATCATACTGAAATAAATACATTTCCTTTACTTGTTAACAGCAGGGGCACTAAATGACCCAGTCCTTACAAAAACCCCAACTTTTCAGCACTTCTAGGATTAAACATTTTATACAATGGAAGAGGAAAACGGGCACCAGCACCTACAGAATCCTCCTGGGAACAGACTTTATCAAGTTCTATGAATTTTCTTCTTCCAGATGCATTGGGAGCACAGGCTTTGCTGTGTTAGAGGATCTCCACTTTCAGCCTGGGTAAGAATCAGGGCTACAGAGAAATGTGGAAATAATTAAAGTGGGGAAAAAGCTACTCATGTTTTAATTCCGTGCTTAGGTTCATTTGGAGTTTAAGATGAAGGGATGAGTCATCAGTTCTTATTTTACTCAACCCCAGCCCCTGGGGAGTGTTGGATCACACAAAGATACAGCCTGTGCTCTGGCAAGAACCAGTTTTGTTGTTGGCTGCCATTTTTCTGATCCCTCCTGTTTAAGACTGAGCCCAAAGTCCAGCAGCCCAAAGCCGAGCCCAGGTCCTGCCCAGCCCGTGCCCTCCTACCTGGGCTACCCTGGCCAGGGACCTCCTCCCAGGGGCTCCCAGCAGTGCCCAGGACAGGCAGGACTGAGCAGGGCTGCTCCCAGAGCTCAGGCTTTAGGGTCACTGCTGGGGACAACTCAGAGGGAGCCCTTCGAGCAACACTTGATGTGAAAAGCAAGAGCTGTTTGTCTGTCCCACCAGAACCCTTCCTCTGTCTCACTGCCTCTGGGGAGAGAGAAAATGCTGGATGTTGCTTAGAACAGGATTAACCACAACTTCTGGAGTTCACAGAATGACCTTTCCTGAGAGCCACGATTTTCTGACCGAAGCACTTGTAAATTAGAAGGGGCTTGTGTGTGTTTAAAGGTTTAGGTGAGGTCTGGGTTCATTGCCACAGCCCCAGAACACATCAGATTGTCCTTCCCAGCCTCCCCTCGGGCAGTAGAAAGACTGATGGGCAGGGACTGATGGGCTCCTGCCTCTGCCCAGCCTTAGCACACCCAAGGTGGTCCAGTCCTTATGTGCCAGAAATGCTCAGTTCCAGTTGCTCCCCAGAAAACACAGGGGATTATACCAAATTAAATGCTCAGCTTCTGGAAGTCTCTCAAAAGCAGAAAGACTGAGTTGTCCTTTTTATTCAGATCTACAGGCTTCAAAATTCCCCTCAAAAATACATCTGCTCTCTCATATCATCAGATTTAGCAGCGAAAATCAGGATTTCCAAAATGGGAAACAATTTATTTCATCATTAGAAACTTGTTCTCCAGTTTGCCCTGACCACCTCATAGAACCTCTGAGCACTTTACACCCAGCCCCACACACTCATCTGCCAGTCCCAGGTAGGCTTTTCATCTAACAGACCATTAACCCTCTGCAGCGAAGCACCAGCCTGATTTGACTAATGCACATAATGTGGTTTTGAGTTTGTTTGCTTGGTTGTTTTCCCCCCTCCTCTCTCTTTTCATTCTCTCCCTCCAGCACAGTTGAGAGTAAAGTGATTTGAGCACTTTTTAGAGGAGCCTCAGCTTCAAGGAGTGAAGACCTGGCTACATCTTGCCATCCACTCATCAAGTCAGACATCCCATCCCAGCCTGGCAGTGAGCCTGAGCTCCCTCTGCATTCCAAAAGGGAAAATCAGCACCTTGAAAAGGTAATTCATCTTTTCCCCAGACAGGCAAATGGATCACCCTGTGGAGACTTCATTTCTCTGCATGGTCTATAGATGGAACTCAAGGCCAGCTCCGCTGGGCCAGCCTGTGCCTGGAAGGTGCTGGGGAGCTGAGTGAGCAGAGAACACACAACTCCAGCTGAGTCCTGTGGCCCCCAAAAATGCACCATGGACATGCACTTTTCAGGCAGGACTTGTGAACCTTCCTTCACAATTTGGCACCTGAGAAATACCTTTGAAAATCCAACTCCCTCAGACAGGGGATAAGAGAATTACCTTGTGTGCTACTGCAAGTCAAGGAAACTACTCAGCTGTGTTGGCAATTCAATGGGACAACATGGATCAGCATATATATCATTATTGCATGAATAATTCTGCACCTAAAATCCCAAGAGAACATTTAAAATAAATGAGATAGAAGCAAGTGAAGGCACTCAGATCACCCAGGAAATGGATGAGGAGCCCCTGAGGTTTTGGGTCTCATGAGACATTTTTGTTTTATTTAAAAGCTGGAATTCTTTTAAATTGGCCATGCATCTTAGTTTCAAATACCATGTAATCTAAAGCCAAGCAGCACCAATAACAAGCACTACAAGAGTCAACTGGATCCCATCCAGGTGATAATCAATATAATGAAGTTTAGCAGTGACAGGAGTCTGAGCCACCCTCCAGGAGAGGTCACTCACTTGGGAGCC
Source organism: Hafferia zeledoni (assembly GCA_035583235.1). Classification (NCBI taxonomy): domain Eukaryota; kingdom Metazoa; phylum Chordata; class Aves; order Passeriformes; family Thamnophilidae; genus Hafferia; species Hafferia zeledoni. Next base: position 13,699,819 of record JAWWEV010000054.1, read on the forward strand.
CAGACTCAGGAACAGCAATTTCACTTGAGCAAGAAGCAGATGAAAAAGCAGCCACATATTTCAGAGCTGGAAGTCAGATTTACAATTAGAAGATATAAAACAAAAAACAAGATCAAAGGAGATTGAATGTGGAGGGCTCCTGAATGAGTCATATGCCAAAAAGACTCCAGTCTAGGGAGGATGTGGGATGAAGCGCAGCATTGCTGATTTCTGCATCTTCAGCATTATAAACAATTCCCACTGCTGCTCAATACTCAAATGTGGGCTATAAACCTAAGAAGACCCAAAGGTTGTTGATACATGTCTTATTAATTCAGAATAGTCTGTTTAAGTTCCATCTGCCCAACAGAACTGGATAAATCAGTATAGATCTGCTGATGCTTCATTTGCATCATCATCACGCTGTACAGACTGTTGACTCCTAGGGCAGGAAGTGAATTCCTGAAAAGCTCAGCAAGTGAAATATTAAATACAATATTCATCACAGCCATTATGTGCCAGCACCAGTTCCATCCACGGGGCACCACAGGGACACTGGGCAGGATGTTTCAAATTAGTCAGTGCTGTGGCTTTTTGTTCCCCTGATGAATGACATTTGCAGGCTGCTGAGGGATCCAGCTCAGCTCCCACTGTGTCACATTCATGTCTCCAATAAAAATCCAACATGCTGCCAAACCCTGCCCTGTGGCCCTCTCTCAGTCTGTTCTTTGGGCAAAATTCCAGGAATTGGGGACTTTTCCTGACTAAGCCCTTCATTCTCTGATCCTTTACTATGATACCCAAGAATTACAGGAGTAACGTAACTTCCCACTGACACTGTCCTACAGACACATCCACGTGAAGTTCTGCTCCACATCTCAGTGTAAATTCAGCAACAACCAGTGGAATGAGGGGTTTGGTTCCTCTGGGGAGCTCTGAGCACAAACATTCCAGCCAAACTCATTCTTTGGCTTTTCACCAGTCACTTGAGCAACTTTCTTTACTTTTCTCTACCTGTGGCATGGGAGGAGAGGAAGGCATTGCCCTGTCTGCACAGCAGCTTAAAAAGCAAAAAACAATGAATGGCACAGCGCCCTGTCAGGAATTAGCAGTACATTTACAAGCACAAGAAGAAAGGACTTCATTTAGAAATGAAGAAAAGCATAAGAGATGAAGGGATGTCTTCTAAGGGAAACTGAAATGTTCTCCAAATGGAGTGCCTGCATGAAAGGAAGACAAGATTCCAGTGCTATAAATACATATTAAAAATAAATATGTCATATACATTAATACATCAAATATATTAAAAATAAGTACAAGTGTATGTATATATATAACCCAGCTGCATACAAACAAACTGACAAGTCACAACCTGAAGAGCCAAAAGCAGCTTCTTTTCTGGCAAAAAGGGGACAAATCCTGTAGGAAGATGGGACAGAGATGCCATTGGAGTAATTGCCCCTGTTTCCCAGGGGGAAATATATAAATACAACCCCCCAACTCTTACCCACGTCATAAGTTCTCACAATGATTGCCCTTAAATGCAAATTTTGGGTTTCATCTTCAAAGTGAATGAGGAAAAACACCAAATACATCAATGACGTAAGAGATAGGATCCATTTCAGTCCAAAGCCCAGGAACGTCCCAGATAGGCAACAAAAAGAGAAGAAACAGAGTTTTAGGAAGAAATCCTGCCATGACAAGCACTTCACTAATGCACTGATGGACCTTCCCAGGCTCCAGGGGGATGTGGAGTGTGGCAGCAGCTCCATATGGACAACATTTGCTTTCTCCAGGCCAGGAATTCACACAGCCCCTCATCTCAGCTGCTCTTCTTTGCTCACCTCTGTGCAACCATCAAACCAGTGAGGTTTTTGTGAGCAAACCACTCAGACACCACTTCATCCCACAGCCTGAGATGCCAAAGAATTCCCTCTTCTCTAGGGCACAGGAGTCAGTGCCCTCTGGAGTGCTCTGCCTGCCTGAGATGGCTGCACACACAGGCACCAGCTGAGGAGGAACAACCAGCTTCTTTTTTGGCAGAAGAGATGCCAAATCATCCAGGAGGATGAGAATTTAACATCACAGTAACACTGTCTCTGTTTCCCAACAGCCTTCTGAATTCCGAAGTACTCAAGCATGAGAAAAGACATCTGAAATTCCATAGTCTGAGCCTTAATCTGGCCCTTTACTGAGAAGAAAAAAGGTATTAATTAAAATATATCTGCAGAAAGCCAAAAAAGCTGCACTTTAGAAGCAGAGACCTTGAATTATACCGTTAAGAAGAGGCAGGCGGAGCACATGGGAAAAGGGTTAAAACTACAGGTGGAGAAAAAAGGATTGCAGTGGTCCTTTGCCTGCCTGACTCAGGGCCTTGGCCAAGTCACTCCATGTCAGGAAAATGAGGAGCATTTTAGCTATTTTAGAGGAATACTGTCAATGTTTTCAAAGCACATCACAGAGGGTAACACAGAAGGAGCTCAACCAGGATAAAAGTAGCAGCATTCAATTTTCTGTCATCAGCAATACCATAATTCCTGTTCCTAACTGGCCAGTGTGTTTGGGGGTTTTCTGTTCCAAATTCCATAATGCAAGAGAATCCTCGGAACAAAATAAGGGCTTTAAAAAATCATGGCCTGCTTAATCCAATCATTTAATCAAGTCAGATGAAGCAGAAGAGCAGCAAAACAAGGAACAAGAGGCTGAGAAAGAATGAAGACATTAAAAAAAAAGACTCCCACCTTGATTGGGGCTTTTCTCAGCTGGTTCCTGTGTGTCCTGATCCCTGGCCTTTTCCAAAGCAATGCCACCACAGATGCCCCACTGCAGATGAAGGTTGTGCTCTGTGGAGTGAATCCCAGCAGGTCCTCATCACTCTTCCCTTCCCACTGGGCAGCACAGACAGCCCAGAGCATCACCCACAGCAACATTTGGGCTCCAATGACACATCACTGCATTAACAGCCAAGAGCTGACCTTGCAGCACTGCCCTTCCCTGTGGAGCCCGTTCAGGAGATTCCTAAATGCCTTTTACAACAAAGCTATGAGGACACCTCTCATGATTACAAGAAACTAACACTTTGAAGGGTAACTTGTAGTGGCTCTTGGTGGGAACTTGCTGCTCTCAGCTGTGTTTGAGGGTCTTTTGAAGCTTCTGCTGAGGAGGAATTGGAACTGCTCAGTGGCAGAGGTGCAGCCTCAGCCTGCACTACAATGTCACAGCTGCACACAACACAAAAAGCCTTGAGCAAACTGCACATGCACTTCAGCACCACCTCTGCCTGCTCTGTGCTTGGCACACCAGGTGTGCTCTGAAAGGCTCAGATCCCGCTGGGGAATGAGGGGGGAAGGGAGGACAATTCCACCAGGACTCTGCAGGGTGAGCTGAGGTGTCAGGGCTGTTCTCCTTCCCCAGCCACCTCCCAGGAGTCCTTCTCTTCTCCCAGAACTCCAACTCCCCACAGCATGAGCCATGAACATGTTCCTGCAGCACAGCCCTGCAGTGCAGCTCCTGGTGATTAACAGGATTTGCATTTACATTGGGCAGAACTCAATTACACACTTTACTCCATCACAGGGCCCGTGTAATTCCCTGCTGGATGGCACAGAGGGGGGATTCCTGTCCAGTTACTGGGTGGGCTAATCCAGGGGCAGGGTGGCACTTTATCAACCCAGGGACAGATGGCTGTAGGGGCCCTGCCATCCTCTCCCAGTGCTGCAAAAAGTACCCAAACCCTTCAGGTTTCAACCTTTTTTCACCCCTTTTTCTCTTATCCTCTTTTTCCCACTTCTCCCCTCTCAACATGCCCATTATTCCCTCTTCCTTCCCAGTGTGTTTACACCAACTCACTGAACATGAAACATTCCCATGGTGTTCCACAACCCCAACCTGCTGTTCCCCACACCATTGGGCAGAGACAGTCCTGCCTCTGACTCTTCAGTTTGAAATCAGAAGAGTAAAACAGGAATTAAATTTAATGTCTATAGAGGTCCTTGCCATTAGACAGGCATTATTTTTGAGGTCATAGAGTCCTAGAATGGTTAAGGTCAGAAGGGACCTTAAAGCCTTAAAGATCATCTAATTCCAACCCCCAAATATCTTCTTTTCTTTTATTCCTCCACTTGACTGAGAATCTTTAAGTTGCTTAATTCTTCAGTGCTGGACACAGCTTTAGCCCTGAACAGCAGAGTATTTTCTTCTGCTCAGCTTGAAAGGGTAGTTTTAACTGATTAACTCAGACATGCTCCCAGAAAGATTTCCTTTTAATTCAATTTTTAAATGAAGAACATTGTGCTCACATTAGGATCAGCTATAAGGGGGGGGGTAGGATGATTTCTCAATAATTACTAAAAAGACCAGAATTTCAATTAAATTCATGACCAGTAACAGGAAGGGTAAGAGAATCCAATTACAGCAACTCTTGCTTCCATCAGATGCTCCGTGGGAATAAAGAAGATCATATGTGTGAGTAGAAATTGCAATATGAGATCCCACATTAAGATGTTGGCTCTGAACTGCAGCAAGAAGCTTTGATTTTCTGCCACTTTCCCTGACAAGGGAGGCACTTCTCTCCCCTATTTCACACAAAATCAGTATTTATCAACAAAGTTTCCCTTGGGTTAAGAGATACCAAGAACCCATTACAAGCACATTGTTCTGTATCCTCTCACTGTGCATTAAAGGTTTGTGAATTTGCCATCAGCTCAGCTGGATTGTGATAACTGGAAGCAGAATTGTGCCAGCCATTCTATAAATGGAATTTTCAATGCAGGGGAAAAAAATAAATAACCAAACCAAAATGACAATATATGCTGTTCAATAGGATAAGAAACGGGGAAAATTCTTGACTGTCAGAACAACTGCCATCGTGAGGAGAACAGGGATGTGTGTGTCCAGTGTTCAATGATTCCATGAAAAAAGAAAATAAATATTTCCCTTTCATATTTGTCTCATTGCAGGGGTTTCCATCTCCCTGCCCCAGCCTGGGATTGACATTGAGTTGAAAGGCTCTGCCTGTTGCAGGAGGGGATGGGCACAGCCCCACACAATCCCTGGGCAGTGACATTTAATATCCTACCTGGGCGAGCAGGAAAGGCCAAACTAAAAGCACTTCTACAGGATGAAAGGGGTGAAGCTTAAGAGGTTGCAGCTCAAGAAATAAATTTATAAGGCCAATTTTCTGCAACTTGAACCTTTGTGTTGTCACACACACTTTCATGCATTGGTAAAGGTGCTCTCCAACACCTGCAAACCAAAACTGCACTTGGGAAACACTGAATAAACCTCCTCTGAGGTTCAAATATGTGATGGGGACTCACTGTCACCCATCTGGCCTACTCTGCAGCCCTTGCTGGTATTTTCCTGCACAAAGGCAATTTCTTCAAGGGAATAAACCAGCAAAAACATCTCTGGTACAATATTAGAAGTATAAAATCCCTTACTTTGGCTAAATAGCCGTGCTCCAAAAGGCAGTATTTCTAATACAGAGATCCTCTCTAACCATGAGGATTTACTGATGCTGCTCCTCTGGATCTGGAATTTCCTGCACAAGATGACAGGAAACCTGCTCAAACTTTGAGGTATTTAAAGCCCTTCCATTCCCAGGTGCCAAAATAGCATCACTATTAAAGTCTAAATGCAAGAACTCCAAGAACAACATTTTTTCTGCGAGGAAACAGAAGAATATTAACTAGACAGAATTGGTTCACACTGGAATTTTCCCATGTTAAGGCTGATGCTCTGTGCAAAAACAGCCACCTGTCCCCACACAGATCATTCATTTGCAAGAGCCACACTGAATAAAATGGACACACTGACTTTGGAAATGGGACATTGCAGATGTTGCATTTCCAATATGATGAAATCTTTTATTTGCCCTTTACTCATAAACAAGCCCAGCAACTTTCTGAGGATCTGGCTACACCAAAATAATGGTGCTATTATACTGATATTTAAATTATGACAGAAGCCACAAAAGTCACTTTCACTCCTTGAGTTTCCAGTACTCCTGTAAGTAACTTGCTGTAAGTCAGCCCACAGAGTGAGAGGGCTTGTTCTCATTCTGTTTTTCTCTATTTCAGAAAGCAACATAACCAACCAAACTCTGGTATTAGGGCTCACTCAGGCTGTGACAGCAGTAACACATGTCAGCACTGACTGAAACAGTCACTGACCACGAAAAACAAAAGATTTTTTTTCCCAACGGAAAATATTTGTTTCTTCATGAAGGCAGTCATTTTATATAAGAGAACAGGGGAAAAAACTATTCATATTGCTTGACCCCAAGCAAACCCAGGCAGCTACAGCAAGACCTCAATGAAATTTAAAGCATCAGTCAGAGCCTTTTCCCTCCAGCCCACTGGGAATAACTGAGCATAAGCAACACGCATAAAGGTGCTCAGCACTGCTCCTGTCCTTGCTTTAACTCAGGAACAGACTGACACAGACATGCCTTTGGAAAGGGAGAGGGCTTTCCAAAGGACAAACACACTTCACAGGAAAATATCTACTTCCAGGGTTTTTTTAGGCTTTAAAATGGATTTTTAGACAAACAATGGCAATTCACAATTGCTGTCCTCATTTTCTCCTAGAGGTGCTACCACTGATGCGAGGGCTGGAAAATCAAGTGAATAGCTGGATAAACCAGAGTCAAAAATATCAGCAGTGGAAGGAAAGGGAGATAGTGAAAACCCATTACCTGACAGCACAGAGATACAGAGCTCAGCGTTTTTATCAGTGTCTGACTAATGGAACTTCAAAATTGGGCACAGGAGAGGGGGAAGGAGGTCAAGGCCAACCAGCAACCCTGCAAAGGATGCTCATGGAAAACACTGAGCTGTCAGCCCCTGCTCCTGGCCCCAAGATGCTGGGAAATGCCTGAGTTCAGGCACTTTGCTGTTCTGTGTCACACCTCACCCAGGGCCTATCCAAACTCCACAGAAACCAAAACTAAATTCACATTGTGCTCTGATACACAAAACACACCCCCAGGTTTTAGTCTCATCTCCCAGAACAGGCAACAGTGATGATTCTCAAGGGACTGGTTGTTATGCAGCACATCAATCCTGACCTTCAGGGAAGCAATCCCATGGGATAAACAGCCATGGGCATCTCCTCAGGAGCCTGGGCACCCCTGCCAGAGGCAGAGCAAGGCAGGTTTTGGTAGGAGGGCAAGTTTTTGCAAGTGGCAAACAAGACTTTCTGTTCTTAAAGCTGTTTCTTAATTGAGCAATTCAAAAGTCCATCAAGTTATACGTCATACTTCCCTGGCACTAACCTGGCCCATGCCACACTATTCATCTTCTTGTCTCACCCTTCTCCCCTGGTTTGCAGACATAGTGACATCAACCCTGCCCTCAGCAGCTACCACAACAGAGGGAAACCACTTCCCACCTCATTCCTGATGCTTAAACAAAACCACCTTTCTTCTTTGAACACCTCTAATTTCCCTTTCTCATTTCTTGCATTAATATTAAAACAAATATTTAAGAAACTTGGTCTTAAAGGCAGTGTTAACTACAGCAGTTTTAGAATTAACAGGCAACTCATTTGTGCTTTTAGTTTGCTGGAACAGACACACTAATGAATTATGCACTGACCAGCACAGGCACACAGCAACTGTACCCTTTGGAAATTCCAATTTTTTGCAAAATGGGAAAAGGATCAAGGTCAGTAGAGGGCAGCCCTGAAACCTTTTGCCTTCACAGACACTCTGGTGCACATCCTGCAGTCTGAGATCTGGTCCTTAACCAGCAGAACCAGTGACAACTCACAGACTTAACTTTAAACCAGACAAATTCAAGTACTGTGATATCATTGCTAAAGAACCTCTTAAGCACTACTATTCCCCTCCTGGGCTCTCCATCCCTAAATTGGTATGACTGGGGAGTTTAGGCTGCTTCTGAGATGCTTTGATAGTCTTTAGTTTTCCATTTTCTTCCCTTACAGAGCTCTTCCCTCTTACTGAGTCAATAGAATAATGAGGAGACTGTTCTTAGGTTTGAAGCTGAGGAAGTGACATTTCTATTCATTATTTATCTGCCTTGAAATTCTCATGAATACCACCAGTAATCATCACCTAATTTCTATCAATTTATTTCTAGATCACCATCACATACAAAGTGTACTGCAGGTAGCAGCTCAATCCAATATTTATGAAGTGATTTCTCTTTCAATGAACATATAGAGACTCAAGTGTGGTTACAACCACAGCCATTCTTTGAAAATCCAAACTGGGGACACACGGAGGAGAAACACAGCTCCGTTTATTGGCACTTACACAACTGCTTGAAAACATCATAATCTTTCCAAAAAAGCTCCAGTGGATGCAGTCACATTGTGCTGTGCATAATGAGCTCTACACAAAGGTTACTCCATGGAGTAAGCTCTTTCTGTGAGCAGTGTAACAGTGCACCAGCCATACTAGCAGCATCCCCTGGGCTGAGGGCACCGTGGCCTCTCCAACAGCCACACAGAGAGATTGCAGAGCTGACAGCAAAGAGTTTAAGTCCATGCACAAGTGAGCAGTTGGCTCAGGGGGAGGTTTGATCCAGCTCAGCACAGCAGGAAGTTGGGCAGGTGTCACTTTGACCATGTCAGAGATCTCCAGGGCCAGCTCAAGGCACAGCTCCCAAAGCAGAGCTCTGCAGCAGCCTGGGCTGGTCTCAAAGGCATGGACAGGTCAAAGCTCTACTTGGATTAAACCTTGCTGGGAAGCTTTCCTGGGTTGAACCACGTGGCACTCCACCTGCTGCCCTCACACACTGCAGTTACAGGGTGTCCATTCACAGCAGTGCCAGGAAAAGCCTGGGGAACTCACAAAATTTGGGAGTTTTAAAACTTCCAGTAGAAGGTCACGAGGACTGTGATCTCCATGTTGGATTTTGTTAGACATCCTGGGTAACTCCATCACATTCAGCAAGTCTAACCACAGAACTTCATGGTCTTCAAGTCCTGGTTTACAGGACTTTGTTGTAGGTCATTGAACAAGTCCATGCAGTTTGGGATGCCTCAGTAAAACACAGGGCAGTGACCAGAACGGACACATTTTAGGCTGCAGTTACTGATAACTAACAACAAGGAGGGAAATACAACTCTGTTGTACAGATAACATGGGGGGGAATGGTGCAAAGCCAAATAAGCAGCAGCATTTAATGACTGCTATGACAACAATGCCATCTCATTTAACTCTGGTTCAAACTCAGACCTGAAGGAAAGGCCGATGCACCTCTGAGTGCCACGAGCCCTGCCCTGCAGCGTCCCTGCCCTGCACCCTGTCCCAGCTCTCCCCTGTACAATCCCTGCTCTGCCCTGCAGTGTCCCTGCTCTGTCCCCTGTCCCAGCTCTGCCCTGTAGAGTCCCTGCTCTGTCCCCTGTCCCAGCTCTACCCTGTAGAATCCCTGCCCTGCAGCCTCCCTGTCCCAGCTCTACCCTGTAGAATCCCTGCCCTGCAGCCTCCCTGTCCCAGCTCTCCCAGCTCCTCCTGACCCCTCCCAGGAGCAGCAACCAGCAGTGGGCCCAGGCAGCTGGGAGTTATTTTCCTCTGAATCTGACAAACTTCCCTCTGAGTCAGCCCGATCTTTGTTCCAAACTAGGGAAGAGGAAAGCAGCCAAGCTGAGGGGAGGAGGAGTAGGAAAGGGAGGAGCAGGCAATGGATCTGTTTTTGGAAAGAAGAGCAACAGGAAGCTCGGATATCTCCTAATCTCAGGCAGAACTAGTACCCCATTCTTGATCTTTTGCTCCCCATTGAGTTCAACACTAACAGGGGCCTTGGGATAACAGTGGAGCAGAAAGAATGGGCACAGCATTCTTCTGGCACGAGGGCAGAAGGAGTGGGTAATTACATTAAAGATGTTTTTGGCACACACAGTCACCACCCATGAAGAGCATGATCAGAAATCCTGGCAGTGAGCACAGCAAAGATCTAAAGGGGAGAATTTCATCCTAAGAATGCCTCAGTCTGTGGCAGGATCAAATGGAAGAGACATTGCAGCAGCCCTTATTTGATCTCATTTGCTCTTTTCTCTCCCCTTCTGAGCACATTACAAGAGCAAATCCTCCCTCTCTCTGAGTAATTTGTGTAAGAAAAACTCAGTGCCCAGCTCTGCAGTCACTCAGCATCCAAACCTGGGGTTGCTGTGAGCTGGCTCTGGGGCTGGATGGAACCTGGAACCATCAGCAAGAGAAATGAGCTAGAAAATATCCATAATGAGCACATGAACAAAAATAACATATAAAACCAACAACCCATCCATCCCAACAGGAAGGCAGCCACAGAACCCCGTGAGTGCTCCTCAAACCCCTGCAGCAGGCAGTGCCTGCTCTCTGGAGCTCTCCTGCACTCAGGATAATGTTGAGAAAACCGAGCAATGCTTTGGAGTTTGGCTCTCGTTTCACATCTGCCACTCACTCCCCTCTGTGCCCACAGAGATGCCAACCAGGCCCTGCACAAAACCCTTTAAGGACTTGAAACACATTTTTCTTGTCTAAGTACCAAAGCTACTGTCCATGATCAGCACCTGCTTCCTTGGGAGCCCATTTTTCCAGGGCAACAGTGCCCTCAGCCTTTACAGGGATGTTTCGTGGGATAAGGAGGGGCATGGAAAAGTCTCTTGCTCTGTTTCTCCCTGTAGGACCACATGAAGGGTTTGTGAGGCAGCTGAGCCCTTCCTTCCAAGGGAATGTTGATCCCACCAAAGCTACAGAAATTCATGGGTGTTGGCCTGGTGGTCTCAGGGCCAGCAACTGAGTGGGTGTGATTGGATTTTGGACCAGTGTCTTCCAGAGGGATGGGTGGTAGAAAACAATGGTACAAAAGAAGAGAAAATAAAGAAAGGGCTTTCAGAGGAAAATCCCTGGGCAGAGTGTCCAGGAGGCCAGTGCGGAGAGGAAGGAGCACAGAGGAATGTCAGTTCAGACCTTGGAACTGGTGGTGGAAGGAGAGGCCACAATAAGGAGCTGGAGATGGATCTCAGGACAGCACAAACACCGAAATTCCCTGCTCCTCAAGTGTGAATGTAAACAAACCCCACTCACACACAGCTTGTGGTAGATGCTCAGCAGGAGCCCAAAGCTGCCTTGAACACCAGAGGGCACATGTTTGACCCCAACATTCCCCATGGACAGAAGGACGTGGGAAGCAGGAGGGGCACCAGGGAGGACAACACCACCCCTACACTGCCCCACAAAATGGACCATTCACTGCAGGCCTGTTGCCATAACAACCATAAGAAATGTCCAGAAATAGAATATTCTCTGCCAGAAGGGTATCATATTGGCAGAGAATTAGCTTCAGCTTCTTACAACAGCTCCTTAAATATAGATATAGATACACATAGATGTAGAATCACAAGGTGCACAAGTGAGTACATGTATATTCACACAAGAACCACAGCCAGAGGCACTTGCAGCTGTGTCACTGCCCAAGATGTGAGGACAGGTCTGAGGTCCCTGCTCCTCCTCTGTGCTGAGGAAGGCATTTGGGTCAGGTCTGTGGCTGTGGAGCTCTGTGTAAGTGCTGTCAGCTCTGGCCACACACATTCACCAGAGCTGCTCACTGCCTCTCTTGTTGGAGCAGCACAACAAAGAAAGGGCTGTCCCACTTATTTCAGTAGAATGTCAAAATAATACTGAGACTGCCCAGATAAGAAAGCAATTTCTCTGGCAGGAAAGAAGCAGGGGATTCTTGACTGTACTTGCAGATCCCAGACACAAACAGAAGGGTTCTTTCTCAGATTGCTCAGACGCAAGAGACTTTTACCACATCCTTTCACTGAATATCTGCATCTTAAACCTCCTGTGACAACTCAGGGATTTAGTCAAAAAGACATCTATTACAGAAGTCACATTACTTTTTTTTTTTTACTTTACTTCAGCACTTCAGTTGTCACCGCAGCAGGAGCCTTTTGAACTACACTCCCCTGGTAACTGTAATAGCTCCATCCAGTCCCGGCCATCAGGGCCCCCTGAGAGGAACTGCACAGAGTGAAACTCAACCCCCTTCCAACACAGTGACATTGTTTTCAATCTCACCTATTGCCAGCACTAATGATACCTCTGCCTTCCTCCACCCACAGAACCACCAGAGCTCCCTGCAGCCCTTTACCCACCTGTGACACAACCCCTGGGGCAGCAGAATAACCCACACATCCCCAAATCTTCACGTGGAATAAATATACACTTCTGGGTCAAACAGACGCTGAAGAATAACCCAAGAACAAAACTCCCTTCAACCCCTGTGTGTGGAACCCAGGTACCCCCAGCCTCAGCTGGAGGAGCTGCACGGGTGAGACTTTGCAGCTTTGGGACCACCGCGACTTGTTAAAGGGTGGGGTTGGCTTTCACAACCAAGAAACCAGCAATGCAAACAGATTTATGAAAAAAAAAAAAATTATGGTTAAGCAAATGAAAATTCTGAGCTATCCAGGCTCAGCTCGAGCTCAGGGCTCTCCTATCAGGTTCCTCTCATCACACATCTGTCTTATGACCCTGTTAAAAATCAGTGAAAACTCTCAAGGGTCACTTTATCTTCTTGGTTGTTTAAAGTTACTTCATTAGGTGAAGGAAAACAGTGCCATCAGTGCCCTTCCTCCCACCCCAGATGTCTCTCACAAATGTAAATCCACCCCTTGGGCTCTATTCCTAAGGTTTATTGTGGAGACAAGTGTCACAACCCAGGGCACCCGGGGGAATCTGAGGCACAGGGACTGACTTCACATGTCTGAAGTAGGGTCAGCCCATAACAAAGTCGGGAATTTCAGGTCTACTGACCATTAATATCATGTTTTACCCCCTGGATCACACCCCTCACCAGCAAAACTCACCTCCCAGCTGGGATTGTGATGATCTCTACTGTGACTAACAACTCCCTCTCCAAAGTGCTCACATCTCACTGCACCAGGTAACACACTGGGGTAAGTGCAGATTTAAAAAAAGCTTCCCCAGGACCTGAGTGCATCTCTAATATTTACTCTTGGACTCCTGCAGCTGCTTTAATCCTTCTGATGTTGGGCTGAACTTCAAAATAAACAACACAATGCATTTTCCACCACCATTAAATGTAATTAATGGATACAATTAATCAGCCAAAGACAAATCCTCTGGCAGAGAGTCCATAGCAATGTAAATTTTTGTCTGTTTTTGGAAGGTATTTTATTTACTTGGCACCTTTGGCTTTGTTTTTCATTCATCATAATCTTTTTATCCCCCCAAATCGGTACTGATTCCATTTCAAACTCTGCTCTTAATCTCATTTAATACATGTAGATGTTAGACCATTTCTTATTTTAGTTGCCTGGGAAGTTGACAAAACCAGGTTTTTATAATCTCATTTTTCATTTAAATATTTGTCAAATTCTGTTTCCAGCACATTCACTCATCTGGTTTTTTGTACTCTGAGTCTAAACAAATGTGGATCACGATCAACCTGTGACCACAGGACAGTCCAACCTGCCAAGAGCTGATGGCCAGACTTGTGTGTCTGTTCTGGAACCTCCAAGGCCTCCAAACAAGGGTTCAATATTAGCACAGGCTACGGCACCTCCTTTGTGTGTCCAGTTTCTCTGGATGCTACAAATGGCTTTTTATTTTCCCCACAGCAACATCACTTATGTATTCAGTGCCTATAACTCCACTTGTTTAAGCAAGGAATAATATGTATGTTTTACAGGAAAATTGCATGACAAAAATCAGAGCACAGGCATGTGAGGAAGGGAGACTAATGGGAAAAACCTGAACCCTCATTTTTCAGGCAGCTCCAAGTGGCATCAATGTTTAAAGGCAACTGAAATCAAACATGTAAAGCAGCAGCAAAATCATTTTTCTCTGTGTTCAAGAGCTTTTCATCCCAAGGGCTGCTGAGGAGCTTTTCCAAGATATATATAATGTGACCTCAAAAAAGAGCAGAATTCTGGGCTGAAACTTGATCCCTTTAAGAGAACCTGAAAGTATGGACACAATGTGCTGTGCATTAAACTTGCCATGAGATATATTGCTGGGACACAGGGCTGGTGTCACAGGGCTTTGGAAAGGCACCTGCAGAGCCACAAGATCCTTGTAAGGCCAAGTTAAAATTAATTTTCAGCTTTAAATCAGAGCTAAAAGAGCCCATTAGTGCCATGTGGTTCTCTGGTTCCTGGAGGGCACCCAACCCATCCTGTGTAGGTGGGGAAGGGCTTCAGGTCCTGCCTTGACTCTGCCCTTCTCACAGCTCAGCTTCCCAACTGGGGCACAGGGAAGAGAAAAAAACCTAGCTGGGAACTGGCTCTTGGGTGAAAAATTGGTAAATAATGGAAAGCAGCTTTATCCCTCTTCACACAATGACATTTTTGTTAACAGATAATTCTCAGATTCTTCAAAATAGAAGTTTGCACTTGAGGGCTGAAGTGACTCCACTGGGACAGAAGCAGCAACATCCTGAGTTATTTGTCAGCAGCTAAACAGACTTTCTGCCAGTTCTATAATAAAAAAATCAGAAGCTTCATGAAGAGGCCTCCTCAAAATAGTGTGGTACAAACTTGCCCTCTGCAGTTAATGTGCTGCAACAAACTTCTCCTTCCAAACTGACCTCAGCAGGGCCATTCCACGGGAGAAGCAATCCCTGAATTCCTGCAGGGATCCAACCCTGACTCCTTCACAAACCTCCAGGCTCACTTCAAAGGTCACACCTCATTCCATAGCAATCAATCAACTTGAAAGGCAAAGTCCAAAACATCAACTCAAGGTATAAAAATTATATACACCAAGTAGATGGGTTAAATAATATATTTATCAACAAAAATTCTTGCAGAGAAAGGAAAAGAAATCATGGTCAAATGTTGTTGTAACAGCGGGATAAGTTTTCCCTGACTAATAATAGATACATGAACTGAAAGTGGTGAGGAAACAGTGACCAGAAACAGGTCACAAACTACAGGTCACAGCTTGGGGGAAGAGAAAAACTTTCACAGATCAATATCAGCAACAAGTAAAACCCATGTCAGGTTTGATTTTGCAAAACCACTGGTAATCAGATCAAGAGTTCTTCTCGTCTCAGACCCCAAAGTTCAAAGAAATATTCTAATATTGATTTGTCTCTAAGCATCTCCCTTGAAAGACCAACACAAACAGAAGAAAGCTGAGTACATGAATCCATAAAAATAAAGGAAAATCTTCAAAGAAAAAGTCTTAATTCTTAACAAAATGAAGATAAAACAAAACAAAAAACCTCCCAAAACAAACAAAAAAAGAAATCCCACCAAAATCCCCAAATCAACAACAACAACAAAAAAAAAAAAAAAAAAAAAAAAAGAGCACAGCCACAGGGTAGCTGTT
>JAWWEV010000054.1:13715207-13802282 GCA_035583235.1 Hafferia zeledoni
TAGAGATGGACCAAGGGTTGGACTCGATGATCTCAGAGGTCTTTTCCAACCCAATCAATTCTATGATTCTATGATTTAAATTTGTGCCCTCCTGTCACCTGTTAACTACTGCCTTTCATTCTCTCTGTCCTTCCTCCCATTACCACTGTATGTGCCTTATTTCTGAGGGCTGAAAGTGGATTCCTCTCCATGAATTCCTCTAATCTGTGTGGGAAACAACACAAGTGCTCTGAGTGCAGGCAACTCAAGGACTACCTGGGCAAGTTTTGAGCAATGCCCATCCTTGGCTCTGTATGTGGCTTTCTTGAAGGTAAGCCTGTCAGGGTCACAGATGTGTAGTGAAATTAGTCCTACATGTAGCATCTTGCTGGATTTTTGATTTTTCAGTTCTAAGGAAGAACTGACCAGGACTAGTTGCTTCTTTTTAAGAAAAATGGGATTTGAGAGAGTCATAATGAGTACACAGAGGTAGCTGGAAGGCTGCAGCTGAGAGAAGGCTGTGCCAGAATATCGTGGAAATAGACAAAGGGAAGACTTATTACAGAAAAACTAAAAACAGAAGGTAGAAATTAGCAGTAAAGGAGACACATTCAAGAAGAAAAAATACAGTGTTTATTACAGTCATTGTGAGGGAAAATTTAATCTGGTGGATTACCTGATGAAAGAACTTCAGATAAATATGGCATTTGGGAAAAGTAATTAGATAATAAATTAAGAGATTGTATAATAGCAAATCAGAGAAAAAAATCCTGTTGTCAGAATGTCTGATGAATAATTTCCTAATAGAGGTTTTAAATCTTTCCTAAGCATATACATCTTCTAGCATATGATTTCTACAATATACAGTTGAACAGCATCTATTTCTGTTATGTCTGTAAATTATGCCTCCATAGGTTTGAAGACCCTTTGGTAATCTAACAGGACTGCACTTAATCTACATTAGTCTGAATTCCAATTTGCTAACTTTGGTTAGACCAGCATTTCAGCTGTAACATTACTAATCTACTTTCATGCATATAATGTAAAGAAACTTTCCATACTTTGTAAAAGAGAGGTGGTATAAAATGTTCACTAAACCCAGCTAAATCCTCCTCAGTTACTCCTCACCCATTTTGTGTGATTAGTAACAGGTCAAGAATAAAATCTGCACATGTATGAAGGAGAGGAATGACTAACTAGAATAATTTAAGGTAGGGAGCTAGCTCTATTTAAAATGCATTAACATTGATCTTGTGCGTTCACCAAATGACAGAAAAGTGTGGTCCAGAGCATCTCATTTACCCATTTCCTTACTTTTACCAGTCTGACCTAATGCTTTTTTTTTTCAAAACAAAGCAATTGAATTTGGTTTCTGGTAAATAAACTTTCCTGGACTCATTGAATGGTAGTTCGCATATCAGTCATTGCTTGCTTGTTAGGTTTGCCTGTCCTTACCAGTGTGATCCCATACCTTTGGGTAGGACCTAAAAATGGTCTGTGTCATATTAATAATACTATACACTAGTGTTACACCGCAGACCCACGAATTAAATACATACAGGAACCAGTGAAGCGACGGACATACATCAAGTTCACTTGTGTTTTTGTCCTGAGTGGGGTTTAAATATATTCACAAGCACAAAACTGACTGCGTGACTCAGCCAAGTAGAAGGTTCTACAGGTTGGCTGAGTCAGTAGCCAAATAAGGTATGGTGCATTTGTCATGTATGTTTTTAAACAATTGATTTAGCTGTGAGGACTTGATTAATCACTTTGACTTATAAACTGAACTCAAGAGAAAGTCACATGAGTTAGAGAGAAATGCCACTGCACCCCCAAGACAGCAGGCAGCAGCCCTGTCTAGCAGAGAAACAGTCCCAGAGGAGGTCAGAGTCCCTTGCAAAGCCCTTAGGAATGTCTAAAAATACAATGCCTAGGAACAGTTTTTTTGCACCAAGAAAATACAGACTGACTTCTCAGTACAAGTACTCTTGCACCTAGTAGAAACCTGCAGCCCTGTTGATGTAAGAGGTGTATTTCCATCATTATGACTGTGAGGAGATATATCTGGCTGTAGTAGAACTTATTCGTAGCTCACTAATTTGGGGGGGGGGGGGGGAGGGTTCACCTTCAACTTTGCTCCCCATGTTTCCTGACCACAGTATATGACCAGAGATTTATAGATAAATTAACACTACTGACAGCCATTCCCCTGCCAGCCTCGCTGTCATTAAGTGGTGGCTACTTGTCAAGAGTTCAGGAACAGTGACAACAGTGTGGTGGAAGAGAGGGAAAAATAGTCAGTTCAGTTAGACTGCTGGAGTTAACTGCTGGAGGTTCTAATGCAGCAAGAAGATGTGAGGAGTGTAGAACAGTGCATGGTGTGGGTCTTTCTTGAGAGATCATTACATCAAACACTTGAAGGGGTTGACAAAAGAGGTTCTTATAGTTCATTTGAGCTTCCTCTTTGCCTGACCTCTTACTGTGTGAAGAGGTCCAGGTGAGACCCAGAGGTGGAACAGTCCCACAGAAGATGGTGTAATGCCAAATCCTACCAGAATATGTATGTTCCTTACAATATCTTCTCAATGCTTTGTCCAGATTCAGAAATCACTTATTTCAAAATTATCTCCTGCTTTTGCTGTTTAGCCAGTTTGTGTGATTGCAGTTTGTTACTTACCAGCCAGCATGAATTAACCAGCCTGTTTTGCACATACCAGATATGGCCTTAGCCCCTCCAGGTTGACATGAAGACCTAAAATGTTTATAATCTTCATTTGACTTAGAGGGAAGCTTGAGCTCGGTTCCTAAGATCTCCTCCTTTCACTGCACCATAACAATGCCTGAAAAGTTTGAGTTATTTCATGTAACTTAGAAATGTGAATGTGTTACGAGTCAGCTTTGAATATGGCCTCGATTCCAAAAGGTGTTATCATCAAATCAAAATTATTCACACATGTCAAGTTAACATTTTATTTTTATTCCTTACTCAATTTTTGGCAAGCTTACAGAAGCTGTCACTGTTTCAGTATTTTGAGAAGAATATTTTAATAAAACAGTGATGTGCTGAAAGGGGTTCACAAGAACTCACTAGAGGCCCTTGTTAAAATTCTGCCACCCTTCAAAAAATTATTCCCTTGCCTCTCAAGTGGTTCACCCCCTCTCTGGATACTGCTAAATCATTTCTGCCACGGATGAGTTTCATCCCTTGGGGCTCATAAAGATACTTCTGAAGAGCAAATTGTTTGCCTTTGAAATAGACCAGATTGCATGAAATAGCAGACACTTTAAAAATAAATTCCTGGGGTAGCAACACTTCCCCGCTCCCCCCGCCCAAGCATCCGATCCCATCTCCACCACCCCTACCTCTCATTGTGTTATACTATCAAGTACTCAATCTATTTCTCAGGAACAAAGTATAAACAGTTCCAGCAAGTGCACTTAATATAACTTTTTTGCCAAGTGGCATTGCCTCCCTGCTAGGCTATGGTTATAGGAAAACATTTGTATTTAAAGGTAAAAAGCAAAAAAAAGCCAGGTTCTTCCCCGTGGTTACACAGGGCTTGGGTTTATTTCAATTCAATTGACGAAGTTTTTGTAGGACTCTTGTGTTAAATTATTTTAGCATATGACTGTAATAAAATAAAAGACCTATGAAAAAATACTCAAAAATGGAAAGCCTACTAATCTTGCAAAAATATGTTAATTGTTTATTCCTATTGCTTAATTTGATATGATTGAAGATAAAAATTATGTCTGTGTGGACCTAGATGAGCTTGGCCTGGAAGAACTGGTGTGCTAGTACCCAGATACGCCAGAGATTATTTTTAATGCTAAACTGAGAGAAAATGTCTGAGTAGAAATCTTCTTCCTACTGAGTGCAGTCTTGCCAATCACTGAAAAGTAGGGTCTTATCTCTACAGGATATGCATGATTCACATTCTATGAAAGTTTCTTCTATGATGATGGTCTTTGTTTTAAAACAAAAGTAAAACCTTGCCTATGTATTCCAAGTGTAAATTCATGTTGTGGCATTTCATTAGCCAAAAAAACCCCTGGAACCTCTGGTCCTTTTTTGCTCATTGGCTTGTTAATTCTGGAACTCAGAAGTGACTGCTTAAAAGGGAATATTATTAATTCCTTTCACAGAAAAATTTAAATGACCCTTCTGACACATAGTGTAGCTTTGTTTGGATTGCTTCTGCCAATTCAATGGCTGTGGCAACTGAAAGGAGAACATAGACCGCCATTTAAAATGAATAGGTCTTAAGACCCTGTTATATTTATATATAAAGTAACAAGTATAGCAGTTATTTCCACTGTTGAATTCTTTGATTTCATATCTAAAAGATTCATTCAATTGCTTTTTTTTTTTTTTTTTAAAGTGCTGCTGTGAAACTAAGCTTGCTATTGACATGAAAGAGTAAAATAATATTTAGTGAATCCTTGCTCCTGAGCAAGATTTAGGTTCACCAACCACTGGTCTCCACTGCCTTTGCTGATGTTTGTCCTGCTTCGAGGGCCAGTGTGGGAAAATAGCACCAATTGGTGCTATTGTGCTTTCTGTGATCTGTTGTCACTGTATGAAGATGAACCAACTAAGCAAGATGTTGTTAGGGACTAATACTTAAAATCCGTCGTAATAAAATGTTTATTGCCTTTGCAACTCTGGTATTATTACAGGTTTACTGGTTTCTTAGGAAGGCATAAGGCAATATAGCATTATTTTGGTGGAGCACCAAGACTAGGCTGTACTCCTGCTACTCATCCACTGAAAGACTTTGGAGAAGATACTCAGCCTCCTTATATCTTCATTTTTCTCTCTCTCTCAAATAGGGTAAGATACTTACCTCCTCTATGAAGTGTTCTCACATGAGTTTTGGTGAAAAATGTTATAGGAGAGATAGGTACTAACAACATTTCAACAGTTCTGCAGAATGAAAAGGGGCTGAATATCCCAGAAAATGAACGTGCCCCTGAGTAGCTCACAGTCATAGTCACAGTAGCTTTTGCTGACTGGCAAATGGCTAAAGCTTGAAATTTCTGGCTTATTCTGAAGATTTGAAATATGTAATTACGCCCTTAGAAGAGTTAGAGTTGAAGGGAAATGTATAAACACATATCAGAAGATGCAGCTTCATATGCAGTTTAGAGTAAGAGGAAAAAACTTTTCCAAAGGAAAATAATTGAACATGCTGATACCCATAAACCCATAGGTCATGTAATTCTGTGGAGCAAAACATTGAAAGATAATCTCTGCTAGTTTTGTACAAACATTTTTGGTTTTGTTGTTGTTAAGATTATCTTTGGAGCTACAGCTGAAACCCTGTATGTAGCTCTTCTTGTATAAAGAAGTTTGTAGTTCTATGGGCAGCAGGATCCAGAGGGGTGTGCACTACCCTGCTGGTGATAGGGGGCAGGGAGCAAGTGTTCCGGCACCACATTAGAAAAAAAAGTTATTAGCAATACTTGTAAACTTACTTTTCAGTTGAACAGCCTTTTCTGTTGCCTACTATGATAGCTAATTTGTTATGTGGTTGTTGCAAACAAATTTTTCAAGTACTATTTGTGATCTTCAATTGATCAAGAGTTGCACTGATTTTGCAATGGTGGCAGTAGATCTTGAAGTGTGAAAATTTTTAGTGCAACATCCAACCAGACACCCAAAATTCTAGAAGAGCCCTGAAGTGCTGGTTTCCTTGAATTTAAGTAGCTGGAAATATTTGGGATGGTGTAATAGTCTGACACAGAGCTTATCAGTGAAAACACGCACAACATGTTACGCTGGTGAGCAAAGCATCCTTTCTGGGAGGAAGTGTAACAGTAGGAGTTCAGATGAGGAGAATCTGCAGATTTTGCAGACGGACCTGGTATGAGAATCAGGCAAATCCTGACTGAGGATGTCTAAACATCTATTTAAACAGAATATTTAATTATTTAATCCAGAGAATACCGCTGAGAAAAAGAAGTGCCTGTGCTGAGGATCGCTATGGACCATTCAGATGAGTCACAGTTACAAATAAAGAGAAGAATTTTTTGTTGTTTTGACAGTACTTCTATTGAACTAGCTTTATCCTGACTTTGCATGCTTCTTGAGACATGTTAACCAGAACTGGTAAGCATTAGATCTGTCCTCTGGGTCAACAGAGATTTTAAGGAAAATTGAAAGGTGATGTTAATTTAGAATGTTTTGGAATATATTGTACAAAATGCCTAAAACACAGAGAAGAATATAAAAAATTTCAAGTAAAAAGTCAGTAAATAAACTTTACCATTAAGAACTTTATAGGCCAACTGCCCAGGGTACAGCTTTTTATTTTGGAAGAACAGGTTTTTGCCAGCCCTAGCTGATTTGAAGTGTGCATTTCTTCAAAATACAGCTGTGCACACATTCAGTTCTGCATATGTATTTTTTTTTCATTTGTTGTCTGTAGTTAAAATCCCTTGTAGAAATTCTGGGATCAGTTATAGTTGTTGAAAATTACATAAGCTACTGAGTGCAGAGTGGTAATGATTTATGTTGGTATGTGGTGCAAGTGCTATGAAGATTTGCGATACAATGTTAGATGACGATTGTTACACTGATGATGCAGAGCATAATTTGCCAACTTTTCAGATATTACAGGGAATATGATGGAGAATATTACCAGGGCTCTAATAATGAATTTAAAGATGAGTCTGTTCCTTTGATATTAGCAGGCAATGCACAGTTCCAGTCTGACAATAGACATGAGAATTATGTGTATTTTATTGCTGTTTAGATGTTGCGTTCGTGAAGCATCACTTTATACTAGCAAATTGAAGGAATATGTTTTAGTAAAAACTATTGTTTTGGTAAAATAAAAAGAGAGATACTTGAACAGGTTTCTCTTTATGTTTTAATTGTTGCTGTCCTGTATAAGGCTTTGCTATTAGAGCCCATTAGTACTGTGCCTTTACACCTTGGTGATGGATTTTTGGATCAATTTGACTCTGCAGACTTGCTGGTTTAGGTGTGAAGTAACCATAGGAAATTCAGAGTCTTACACGACAACTTGTACTGCCAAAACCCAGGAAGTAATTACAGTAGCCTTCAGCAGAGGTAGTTATACTAGTTTCTTCTTGAAGCAAGGAAAGAAACTATAAGGAAAGTGTCAAATCATAACTAACTATTGTTTGTAAATTCTGGCCATCCAAGAGTGAAAAGTGGAGTAACTTAGATATAAACAATTACTTAATAATTGAAAGGGTATATAGGAGTCTCTGATAACACTTCAACTACAGTGCAAGTAGAACATGGGACTTATAGCACAAGGAGAAAAGACTGAGATGACACATGACACTGAGTCAGAGCTGAAATACCTGTCTTACTCTGCTGCATGGGGAAGGTCCTTAGGCAAAGATCATGTTTTCTTATCTCTACTGTGTGATGCTTTATTCTTTTCCGCTTTCTTTTTATGCCTTGAAATGCTTTCCTTTACAGGTTTAAAGTAATTGATTTCTTGTAACTGCACAGTCTCTTTTAAAACTATTGCTTTTGTGAAAGAGGCTGTTAATTCTCAAAAAAAAAAAAAAAAAAAAAAAAAGAGGAAAAAACCCCAAACCTAAACCTTTCAGTGCTGTGGCCATAAATTTCCCAGTCATGGCTTATTCCAAGAAGAAACAAAGAGCTTACCTCCATACTTTGGCTGTTCTAACTGAAAGAGAAGCCAGTCATGGGCTAGGACAGGGCTGCTGGTTGCACTGCAACATTCCCAAACCATTTATAGACTATGTCAATTTAACTTTTCAAGACAGTGTCTAAGAATGTTTGAGGGACTTGATCTTTCATAAATAATTCCCAATAGGAAGTGTGGTGAAGACTCATCAGAATAGCTTCCCTTCTCTGTACACCATCCTCCAGCCAGACATGTTAGACAGAGACAAGAGAGTGTGCAGACATGAAGTTACCTTTCCATTTGTGCAGCTTGGTCAAGGAGAATTCTTTTAAACACTGATGATGCATGCTCCTGTAGAGATGAAATAATATATGGCTGAAGGAAGAAATGACAAATAGCAGGTAAAGGGATGTTGCAAAAGTAGCTGCAAGTTACTGGGAGACTGCGTTGATCAGGGTACTTAGGAGCCAGGAGCTGGAATCAGCATTATCCAATATATTCATTAGTGACCTTGAGGACAAAATGAATTGCATGTTGATTAAAATTTTGAAAAACAGGCCTTAAAGGAAGAGTAAGTAGAGAAGATGGTAAGTTAAAAATCCAAAAGGGTCTGAATGCTTTGAGGGTGGATCAAAAGAGATGAAGTTTATGTAAAGAAAAGCAAAGCAATACATCAGAAGAAGTGTTTGAAGTTCTTTGTTGCTGTAAGCATCAGAGAGTTTGGGTGGATTTTTGCACCATCAGTTCTTTCATTTTTTTGACACAGGACCATTCTTTGTCCTTGAGTTCCCTGTAGTCACACATACAGACCAACAGGACAATATAGTGCAATGGCATCCCTAAAAGGTCTGAGTAGCCTAGATACCTTTGTTGTGTGTATGGACTTTAATCCCAGACCCATCCCACCTGACTCCAAGAATTTAACCGAAGTACCTAGATTAGATGTCCTGCTATGAAAGTTAGGTAGGATGAATTCAAGCCTCACAGGTGACCATTACAAGAGCACAGACAAGATGACTTTCATCCTCATCTTCTCTCTGAGCAGTGTCCTGAGCCCATCAGCTATCTTGGCAAAACATGTTTTATTAGTAGGAGAAAATAAAAGAGAACAGAGTCATGCATCCACAGAGAAAACTGCAAGGAGCTGGAGCACCGTTCCCATTTCATAATAAGGAATAAATGCAGTAGCACCAATTTCTTTTGTGATCCAAGTGTTCAAATGAATTGAATCATCAAAGGTTATATTGAATAAGTGTTAAGCAGAATATGGTTTGAAAGAAATTAGTGTCTTGTAATAACTGTAAGGATAAAAGAGTCTAAAATATCCAACTATATATAATATCTATGAAATTAAGCTGCATAATGTAATGACATGTTATGCTACCATTAACACATTATAACTATGTAATTTGGAAGGCTAATTTTTTTTTTTTGTAAAACCACTTAACTACATAAAATTGAAAATAATGATTATTGTAACTACTTCCATTTTTTGTCTTTAGAAGTTCAAAATTAAATATGCCACATACAGTTATTTTATGGTGATGTGTAATTTTATGAAATGGTCGTATAACATGTACAGTAATTATTGGCATAAAAATCCTAAATACATAAATCATCATGTATAAAATCTGTTATAACACATTAACTTTACCAGCTGCCAAGGTAAGTCATTCAGCATCTCATTGACTTAACACCCAGAGTTGACCAAGGAATCCAGATAAGATGTCAGGAAATTGCAAATCTCTGCAAAGATATAAAATAATCATGTCAAGGCAGCCTTGGATCTGAAATTTCTCCATTCTGTTTTCTTTGGACTTCCTAGCACCTATTTATTTCAATTCTTTGAAGACCAGGATCGAAAAAAGTAAAACCTGGCAGGTCACCCAGGTGGCCCACAGTACAGTTGTAATGTATCTTGCAGTTGGGTTCCCATCAGTCCTTGGGAGACTATTCAATGATCTAACAGCTCATTTTCAGGAAATTTTTTCTAACGTTCAGTCTAATTTTTTTCTCTATCGTTCTTGCTGAAATGCTTTAAAAATTTAGACTGTTATCGTTCTCCCCATATGTCTTACTTATGACTCTGTGAAATTATATGTATACATGTCTTCTAGCCTCATAACCATTTCTATTAGTCTTCTCGGAACTCCCTGTAAATTGTTGCTATCATTTAGAGAGGTCTTCTGCTCTCACTCATAAATCCACATATATTTGGCTACTTTAAGGAAACCAACCTTTCCTGCTAATGAATCAAAATTATTAAAAGGAATATTTATTTTATGTCAGGATTACATGAGAGGAAAAACTCAGTTGTCAAACCACCAGCAAAAGTGTGAGCTCATCATGAATCACAGTTGATCAAACAATATCTGTTCGCTCATTTTAAAGTTTGCCTTCATTCTGAAGAAGTAAGAATTTTTTTTAATATCTTCCTTGTAGATAAAAACTTGGAGAAACAAAAGAAATATTTTGAAAGGTAATTGGTGCTAATAACACACTCTAGTCTGACTTTGTAATGTTGTTGCATTTTTACATTTAAATAAATCAAACTGTAAAAAAGATTTGCAGTAATATAATTATATATTTTTATCAACACACTTTGAAGTTTTCCATTTGAAATTCTGACAAACCTGTGCATTCACAAGGAAAAATGTTTCACATAAATTTTTTGGTCAACTAATTTTTGAGGAGATAGAGGTAAAAAAGCTGAATTCTCTCACATATCTCCTTCATTGCACAGACTAAAAGATGATTGGCAGTTTCAAAGTGCTTCTAATTCTATTATACCATATCCTCAGAGAATACAGCTGATGCACCAACGGGCACAGGGCACGTTACAGAAAAATACAGAAAAAGATTTTATGTGAGCTATCTCATGTGTGAACTAGGCTTTGCAGTCTAACAAGAGGGGTAGATTTTACATGTTCTTTGTAACCTAATATTCTTAGGAAATGAAATGAGTTGTGGCAGGTATGGGCAACTTGTTAATCCTGGGAGTATGGAATAACAGAGTAGGACAGAAGAACAGAGGAATAGAAATACTCCTCCCATCTCTGGGCCTTGTATGAAGGTGTGTGATGCCAGAAACTGTCTTCTGCTACTGCCTTGCAAAGCCATGAACCTACCCAAGTAGACATCGACAGGATGGGGGAGACACGAAGTGTAGCCCATACTCTGTGGTTGAGAAGATGGTGATAAAATGATTATAGGCCTCCTGCAGGCATCCTATAGTGGAAATTGCCTGGAATGATGAGAATGACAGGCTTTTTGAACCCAATTTCCTTTCTTTCCACTGACTTACTCTGGTCTGTAAACTGTACCTTACCACAGAGGAGGTGTATCTCAGTCTCATCCAGTGTGCAATGCTGAGTGATACAACAGAGTTAAAGACTTCCCCAACAAGCGTATCTGTCAGTACAAAACCAACATCACCAGCTCAGCATAGCAGGGTCACTGTTTCTCACTGATCTAAGAGGAGTTTGTGGTGTGATGGAAACATGAAGGATAAGAGTATTGTGCTGCAAGATTTCTTTACCATCCAAAGTGTTTACAGAAGCACTGGCAAGCCCAGCATTCCCACCTAGCAGGTGGTTATTTGCTGCTCAGGAACCTCTATCTGTAGATTTTTCTTCCATAAATCTGGTCACTACCTCCAGCATATTTAGAGGATCTTTAATCTGTTTTACCAGGTATCATTTAGGTATTTACTGAGGCCAAGTATCAAGAAAACAGTGAAGTATTTATATGGGATCTTCCATTAAATGCATTACACACATTCAGAAAAATCTGGTCCAAGCAGTTTTACTAGCATTCTCAAACTTTTATACACCTGAATAATTTATTTCATCATGCATGAACTTTACTCCCAACATTTATTTCTTCAAGATTTTATTTTCAGCATGCCTCTGTAAATTCAGCTGAAATGGTAGAAATCAGTCAAGTTTCTAAACTGTTAAGTTCTCCTTTTAGAAAAGAAGAAGAAATTATTTAAGAATCTTCCAAGAATGGAAAGATGAGGTGTTAGCTAAAAATAAAAACCACAATAAATAAAACTAAAAATTAAATATTGTTAAAATGTTGGTAGAAGCAGAATTTATTGAATTGAAAATGAATGTTGCTACTCAGAATTACTAGCCTACAGGTGTGGAGGTGACAGTGTGTTTATAATATTCATGGTATTTTAATACTAAATTTTGTGAGTATTAGTCCTGAACATCAGTGGCTTGTTTTCTTTTCCCTCTGCTGTGTGCACACACAAGTCCCATTAATGTCAGTGAGAATTAGTATCAACAGGAGACTATAGATCCCTGAGATACTTTTTCATAATTTGAAGCCTTAGTTAAAGAAACTATGGGAGATCAATAAAGCACTGAGGACACGTTTTCTTCCTAGGTGTGACATACTATAGGTTTTTTAATGTCAAGACTCAGATAGGAAAGAGAGGCAACAAGAAGTGGAAATAACAAATCATTTGGCTGGCTTATTTCAACTGAATAGCTTTTCCCAATGACAATGTGGAGCATAATACGAGCAATTATTACTGATTCCTGTTACTACATTTTTGTATTTCTTTCAGAGTAAATGTGACATCCTACTGCTAACTGGCAATGTTATCTAGTGTCTGTTTTGCAAGCCTGTCTCTTCAGCTAACAAAATATTAAATGGCAGGGTAACCTCTAGGAAAGCCCAAAGGGAGATGGGTATCATCATGATGCGTTATGTAAGAAGCTTGGATTTGAAAGGCGTCCTGCAGTAACTATTCCATTTATACAGAATTTCTGCAAACAGAGTTAACTAAGTGTTTTATACCAGTGTCTGGCCAGCTTTTGACTGTAGATAAAAATGCTGAATGTGGCGCCTTTGAAATATGGGCTCTAATTTATGCAATCTGCATTATTTTTAGTGTCAGACAGCTGCTATATCTTCTTTTCCCCCCACTTTTAATAACGCATATTTGGGAATTTTTTAGATGTTATTAATATTAGTTTACCTTTTTTTTCATATCAAGTTCAGAATGCATGATTTTGTTTAAGGAGGAATAAGCTTGAAAATCTGGAGAGCTCTAATATGCTATAACAATTATGCTATTTGATTTCCTTAAATCAAATCAAATAATATTATGGAGGGAAAACCTTCTTTTGAAACTTGCTCCTTTCTTCCAAAGACAGTTATAGCTGCTATTGAGAGTAAGGTCAGTGCAAAAAAAATAAACCAATCCAAAACAAAACAAAAAGAAAAAGCCCCAAAATAAAAATGTGAAGTAAATCAATAAATAACTAAATTATTTAAGGACCAAATACAATGGGGTGTCTTACTGTCATGCACCATACCCTGCATTGAAGAGCAGACAGGTGGATTGTCTACAGCCAGTGCTGGGTTGGGCACTCTCTCCAGCATGCTCATTAGTAGCTCTGCGCCTGGGCTCCCTGTTAGTAGAAAGGCAGGGATCACAGCAGGGAAGTTAGATCTCAGGCTTCTCACATTCCTGCTCTATCTTAGCAAAGCTTTGCAAAGCTTTTTCTGGCAGCTCATTAGTAGGTGCACTGATGCATAAGAGAAAGTCATTAGAAGTGTTTTTCAACATTGGCTTTTGATCAGGTGACTAGTAGCTTCATAGAGACATTTACTTACATTGTTTTCTATAAGAGATTCTGTTGCTGTATTGAGAATGACACACATATAAAATGTGGAAAACTAGCTTGACCTTTCTACGACAAAAGAAAAAAAGCTCCATTAGTTCCCCGAATCTTGTCTTTATATTGTCAACTATGACGTAATAGAAGCATGGAGTACTCACTCTTTTAACTTTAATAATCTATGCTAAGTTCAACTATATAATTTGATTTAAGGTTATGACAAGAAGGACACCGGTGCGAAAGAATACAGCTGGCATGCCTTATGCTTTATGATTTACTTTTAACAATAAGCATTAGCTACTTTCTTTCTCCAAGCATACTGGCATTTTTAGCATTTTAAGACTAAATCTATCTGTAGGGCAAAGTAAAACGCACAGTAAAATTTTATTGGATCAGATAGGGTGGACTGGTTAAGTGCCCTGAGTAGTGTCTCCACTGGAAGGACTCCTTGTTGCATGGAAATATTTTAGCTAAACCTTGAGAAAACTATGCAAGTTTAATTGGAAATAGTTCTAACAAACTATAACTAGCACCCTATTTTTCCAAAGCTGCTTAAATAGACTGTAGAAAATGAACTTGTGCACAGAAATCGAAGAAGTATGGTGTAAGAGTTATGCTTTTGATAATGACCTTGCTTCTTTTGTTACTGGCCCTTTCTAAATATTTGATTGTTATGTAATATTGCACATGCCACTATGACAATACTTCTCCAATCCAAAATGCCTTTGATGACTGTCTAGTGCCTTTGGTCTGCAGAAAAATGCCATGTTAAGCACATGTGATGATGGGCAACCAAACAAGAGGAGGTAAAACAGCTTTTGTAAAAGTTTACTGAAACAAAATGCATCAGCTTAATCAGGCCTGCTTCTGGCTATGTACGAACATGACATGCCAATTACATAAAGTTCCAGCTCAGCTAAGACTCCTGCTGACTAATTCAGTGTTGATTGTTTTCCACTACACGGCTTTGAGTGCTTGTTAAGGCTAAAAAAAAAAAGGGAGAGGGGCAACAATTGTAGGAATTCTTTGCTTCCATCAAACTGTCTTATGATTGCCAGCAATTAGTTAAGCTCCTTGGCAGTAAAATGACAAGATGGGACTTGACCAAATACAATGTGTGGAGCACATAGGCATCTGCCCCAGCTGAAAGACATTACAATGTTTGTTAACCTTAAGGGTCATTCCTGATTCACTTCTGCAGACAGAAAACAAGATTTATATAACACAGATCAATACAGCCCTAAGACTTTCGCCATTGAGGATGCTAGATTGAGGCACTTCTCTTTATCAGTTTACCATGACACTAATGTATTTTGCCTGTTTTGCCTGGGCAGTGATGAATCTGTTGGCAAGAGAAAACAAATAAGTTCTGTTGTTGAGAGACATGTTGTCTATGATTTGTCTCAGCAGACATGCCAACTTGCTGGCCAATTCATTTCCTATTTAATTTAAGTGGCATATCTGTCTTCCCCTCTCTGGTATGTCTTTTGTCTGCTGTGCACCCATACTGGCATGGCAAGAGGCGCCAGCAGTAGATCTTTTCAGGTAAGACTGATACAGCTGAGGCAGAAGCAAACAATCAGAATCCCTGAGTATGGTATTTTTCTTAAATGATTCTTTTCTATCTGTTTGCAGTCTAAGACAATCACTTTAATCATCTATTTCAGACAGATCATAGTGATTTATTTTGCATACTCATAACCCAGTACCCTTTGAAAATATGCCCTGTAATGTGCAGTACTAGTGTGAGGTTTATAATGCAGCAAAAGTTAATAATTATTTTTCTATTTGTGCAAGCAACTTTTTACAGATGATATTTGCTTGGAATAAAATGTGCATTTAGGGGTCAGTGTAGCCTTTACTGGGTGGAGAGAAGCTGAGTGCCTAAGGACAGTAAAATGAGGTCTGCTGGTTGCAAGACTGAATGTTGTTTACAACAAAAAGTCCTTTCTCTTGCTTCAGAATTACAATACAATTCTGAAGCTGGTATTTCCTGTCTCAGGTTTGTCATTTCTTCATTAAAGCATTTAGTTACACAGGAAGCTCACGGTTTCTGGAAATAAGACAATGTATAATTTAAATGTAAAAAGAATGTATCTTCTTACAAAACCTACTAAAGTGAATGTATGTTGAACAAATATTTCCCTGAAGAGGCCCTACATCTGGAGGGGTGGGAGCTTGTATCAGAGAGGGCTTTCTCAGCTGAATCCCCTTCAGCCCTGGAATTTTCTTACCCAGTTTGTTAACCTCTAGGGCAGGGTGCAGAGACCATGTGCTCATTCAGGGCCAGATCCTGCCACTCTTATTTATTTTGAGTGGTAGCATACTCCAACTGCAGTTAGATCAGCTCCAATGGGACCATATGGTTCTACTCAGTGCAAGGAACAGTGGCAGAATCAGGGCCTTGGGCTTTTTCCAAAAATCCACTAGATGTAACAGATACGCATTTTGTTTTGAGAACAATAATTTTCTTATAACTCCATCCTTGTTGTGGTAATAGATTTTAGTAATCTGCATTCCATGGGTAACATCACCTTTTTTGATTCAGGATATTATGGCTGTGGGTGCAAGGTATCACAAATTGAATGATAAAATAAATAGAATATTTGAAATGCTAAAAGAGGGAGGGAGAGGAAAAGCAAGTTATCCAAGTCTGAAAATTTTTGCTAGCAGGTTTAACACACACTACCAAGCACAGCCTTATCTACATCAGTGTGTCCACTGTCCACCTACTGCTGCATACTGCAAGGTTCTGATTTCTACAGGAGCCTCCCCTAAATGAAGAAAAAGTTTACTGAAGATGAGAAAGCATCATAACTTAAAACCATCAAACAGTATC
The DNA here is from genome assembly GCA_035583235.1 of Hafferia zeledoni. NCBI lineage: Eukaryota > Metazoa > Chordata > Aves > Passeriformes > Thamnophilidae > Hafferia > Hafferia zeledoni. The sequence goes on from JAWWEV010000054.1 coordinate 13,731,302, forward strand.
ACCATTTAGCGAGGACAGAATTAAAGCAGTGGAATAGTTAACATAAACCACACTTCTCAAATGTGCCAGCTAAATATCTGTGGCAGAACACATTAATTATAGCAGTCAGTTTACCTTTATCCTTCACAACATTTCTGATTAAAATTTCACACATTACAACGATATGTGTCTTTTCTACAAGCTATGAAATTTACTCAACGTCAATAAGTTCTTATTTTGTTATTGAAAGAGTTGATGTATGTATTAAAAAAAAGACTTTTGATCTCTGACAGTGAAATCAAAAACTTAACTTCTGTTTTGGATATAGTCATGCTACCTGCATGTATTATGTGCGTGTGCAAAGCAGTCATTACTAGCACTGGATAAAAAGGAATAAAAAAAGTCCCTAACTTTGCTGCCAATAGAGGGTATGTGTTTTCAAATTTTATATTTGCTAAGCTTAATTAAGCCGTAGATTATGTTTTGAAAGGTATGTTCAATTAACTGAATCCCTCATGAGGAATTACATACTGGAAGAGATAATCACAACATTTATCTGGTTTACAAATGTATATGCTTAGGTTAAAAATGTTCTAGATTTTTATTCCATAGAGATATAAAGATTGATAGAAAAATAATGTAAACCAATAATTGCTAATACTTACACATTAATGTGCATAAAAATTTCCAATTATATTCATTATTAAGCGTATAAAACTATTTTTATTGGTAGATAATTACTGATGAAAATCTCTTATTTAGCTTTTTATTTGCATCTAATTCAGGAATTCATATTTTAAATAAAGTTGCATGTTTACAACAGGGAGATCCAGTGAGGCACGTAAAGTATCTAAATCACCCTGCAGAAACATATCCCTGCAGAAAGAGGAGGCACAGAGTGTAGGTCCAGTGTAAACCTTTGTAATTAAAGTGTAAGCAGTGCTTGAATTTGGTTTGTGTGTATTCTCCAAGCCAGCTGGATAAGTCTAAAAATACATTAAGCCAATCTAAAAGGCAAATACATGCTGTAATATACTGGTAATCTCCTGCATCATCATGTACTTGTTGAAAATGAATGTGTGAGTCCGTGTGTAATGAGGGAAGTTTGACAAGGGAGCAAAATCATATACTGTCAAAACAAGTGTCTGGACCTTGCCTACACATACATTTTTCGTTAATATCCTTGCTTCCAAAGTGACATTTATTTGGTAGGGCAGCACCACTCTTTCCTGACAACGCATTGACTGTTTTGATTTCACTGAGAATAGTTTTGACTGTGAACATTTTCTTTTACTGAGAATGTTGTTCATTGACATAAATGAGATCTGATAGCCAAGGCAGGCTCTTGGCTTGGCAACAAGTCACTGGCTTGATTTTTGGAAGGATAGAGCAAAATGTTACAGAAGTAGTTCAGTAGAGAGAAATCCCTCCTCTCTCAATGGCATCCCCTGAGGAGGGACTGCGAGTGCCCACCTCTGGCATGTCCCTCCCTCTCTGCTGTCTGGAGAGTGATGGGAAAAAATGTGCTTGGGCTGTGCTCAGCTCTGGAGGACTGAGGGGGCTTGAGACACAGCACAGGCACTGCTGAAGGGGAAGACAGTACCAAGCATCCAAAGAAAAATGCAGTGGTTAAGGAACACGTTCATTATAAGGAATTTTTTGGTTACAGAGCTCATTGTGATGAGAATGTCTAAGGCCACATATGAACGTATTTCACTATGAAGGTCTACATTACTGAGACCTGAGGTGGAGTTCATTTCTCCATAGCAGTCCTCAGAGTGCTGTGCTTTGCATTGGTAGCTAGAAGTGTGTTGATAACACACCAATGTATTGGCTGCTGCTGAGCACAGCACCAGCACTGTGACATTCCTTTCCTAATCAAGGACAAGATTTGTGGAGGGGAAAAACGTAGGTCAGTTGACCCAAACTGACTAAAAGGATATTCCGTACCATATGATGTCAGCTCACATATAAAGGCTAAGGAAAGAAGCAGAAAGAGGGACATTAGTGGTTTCCAATGGCTGCATGCTAAGAAAATATTACACATGCTGAAGGCCTGCTTCTTGAGAAGTGGCCAAAGTCACTGCTGTTTGGCAGTTGGTGCCCACACTGACTTACAGGCAAGGCTGCACCTGGACAACTGTCCAGTCTAGTGCTGTGCCTAGGTTACTGTACTAAAAAATTAAGTGTTACGACAAAAAAGAAGTAATATAAAATGAACTCAAGTTCCTAACATTGTGTAAAGGCAGCTTGGGGATGTAACAGGATCATATCCTGGTCAGAGACTGATTATTACTCAATTTTCCATTGAGTTTCATGGTCTGCTAAGTGAGGAAGTAAAGGCTGAACCTTTGCCAGAAAAGCTGGAGAATGCCCTGCTCTAGTAATTTCCAATATAGTGACTCCAGCTCAGTCTCATGGGCAGCCAAGGTGCTATTCAGCTGATAAATAAGCAAGGTAGTTCTTAATCTTACTGAAAGATAAAATGTTATTGTTTTCTGTTCTGCTGTTTTGTACAATCACTGATTGCTTCCAGGAAAATGCACAGGTTTTCAAAAGCACTTTAAGACTTTCATTTATAATGAGCTGAAATACTCCAGTAAGATGAACTCTCTTGTTTGAATGAGTCTTGCATAAAAATAGTTTAGATAGAGTTCTTCATTCAAAGCCTCTGAGAGTAATGTGTCTGAATTAAATACCTGAAAGGCCACCCTTCTACTAAGTTCATAGTCTGTATTATCCTCTCTCCATAAAGCATTGGTGTTCTAAATGCTTCTGAGTTTCAGATTAGCAATTTCATAGTGCAAATTAATAAAGAGTTTATCTATAGAGTAATCCTCTGCCTCCCAGTGTAATCAATGCCAACCAGTTGAATGAGTTGCTTTTGAGTACATAAACCAATATGTGTTTAAACCTCTGCTTATGTGAATGTATAAATAATAGTATTAGAGAAAGATTTGAAATTTGGCCACATCAGAATACAAAACCAAGATAAGCACTTCTTTTTTGTCTCTTTTCAATAGAAAGCTCTTTCTGACAGGTAAATGAAGTCATAGTCTCACAACTCTACAAGGTGGATGCTGTCCTAGTATGTAAGAGTGTTCTCCATGATGAGGTTAAAATCTCATATAGAAAGATCAGTATTTTATTATGACAATGATTTTTCCCCTTTTCCCCAATAAGTGTCTCTGTACATTCCTGGAACTGACCCTGTCACTCTGCATAAGGTGGAGGTAGTCTGAACTAGTATGAAAGAGGAATATACAGTTTCATCTCCCTGCAAGTACTATGCTTCCCAAATTGCTCAAAAGTAATATATAATCCATTGCAAAAATAGTTGTAAGTATTAGCTGCTACTCTGCACAGCATGATATCATTCAAGCTTTCAAGTTCTGTTTACTTAGCAAAAATCCATACATTTTCAAGATCCAAACATGCTGGTCAGATTTTTTTTTTTAATATTCAGAGTATTTGTGAATATATAAAGCTCTGAGAGAACATTTGGAGTTCCAATATAGTGGGCTGTTTTGGTGACTCCCCTTCTTGCCTCCCTCCAGGGAAAATCCCCTTCATAAGCCTCCTGACCCTGCCAGTGTCTCTGCCATGTACCAGGGAGCCAGAGCAGAACTCAAAATTGGACCTGCTCTGTTCATGTTTTGAATACCATTGATGTTTACCTCATTTCAGAACGCATGTATTTATTTTTACAAGAAGAAAATATGATCATGAAACAGAGGTGTGAAAATTTAGATAGCAGCTAATTAGTTTCAGTCAGACTGTTACAGAGTATAATGGATTTTCAGCTTTCTCTATTCTTTATCCTCTGACTTAAAGCAACTATTTAGCAGTGCTGGTGGAACAAGTTATTGTTCACAATTTCACAATGTAGAATGCACATGTAAGACCACACCAATTAATTGAATTTATATGAAAATGTTTATTCAATTTCAATTAGATTGAGCTATATTGCAGCCAGAATTGAATTAACTTAAGCAGTGGTTTCTCAGTTTCATTGTTTTATTGCAAACAATGTAAACATTGCTGTATATTTCCCCCACTTCTTACAAAAAAGGAAAACATGCCTCATGCTCCAGGTAGCTTATCGAAAGGCCAGGTTGATTTTGATGTCGTGTGAGCAGATGTTTGAGGGGAATGTGGAAGTAATATTTAGTATCCTCCATACTGGGTTAAGCTGGAGAGTAGAGGAACAGCCCCTGGAATCTCCATCCCACTGAAAAATTACTGCTTCTGCAGCTTAGTGACTACAGCTGCAGCAATGCCCCTTTTCTTGTTTATGCTGATCAGTGGAGCTACAAAAAAGCTTCTCCCCTAGGGCCTCCCTGTGTCACTCCTATCTCCTGCCTTCCAGCACGGGGTTCCTCTGGCAATGGTACCCAAAGTGCACTTGCAGAAACTGCCTAAATGTTATAAGGAAAGTCTTACTAAAATCTGGGAAAACCCTGTGCAGGAAGAAAGTTTCTGCAGATCTAATATGCAGATTTTTGGCATTTGGTGCCCTGGTGGATCATGGCTTAGTGAATAATAGGAGTACAATTTGAAAGTGATTATCTCCAGAGAATGACATTCCCTAACACATTTGTGTAAAACAGTTTTTTACTCTCCATTTAAATTTGGAATGTTGCAATACATACTACCCTTCTTTGGCAAGTAAAAAATTGAGGTCCACCTTTCCTAACTCTTGCTCAAAGCTCTCACTTTTATGGGAAAAAGATCTATTGCAATCTGTTATGCTGATTAGATTTACTGTCAAGGCAACTGAAAGGCACAATTGTTTATTTGTTTGTTCTTTCAGTGTAAACATTTGACTGGGTTGTTAGCTCTGTTTCTTATTAAGGTTTCCCAGCAAGTCCCTTTCTAAAACTCTGTTTCCCAAGTGTTTGCCAAATTTGAACCATCTGAGGTGCATTTTGCTATGACAACATCTCACAAGATTCAGATGTTTCAAGAATATGGTAAAAAAAACAACAAAACAAAACAAAAAAACCCAAAAAACCCAAAAGAACAAAAATGCTGGTGAAACCTGGCAAGTTCCTTTCCTAGCAGATCCATCAGCTTTGGATTTTAGAAAAGCAACTTGAAATTTGGCAGGGAGGCAGCCTCCCCTATGTCTGTGATAATCTGGGCACGCTGCAAGCTTTGAGGAGTTGCAGTTGCACAGGGTGAGAGACTCCTTCCATTTTAGCTGCTAAAAGTCCTGGAGGGTCCCGCCACATCGTGCGGGCTTTGTGTCCATGCCCCGACGCCGCCGGTGTGGGCCGGGCAGGCTGCACAGCCCAGGGCTCCTGGAGCAGAGCTGGATCCTCCCTGAGAAGGCAGTTCCAGCACGGGGAGCGGGGCTGGGGCACAGGAGCTGCCAGCTATGAGCCTGTCAGTGCTGTGTTCACACACCATGACATGCATTACTGAGTGGCACCCGGGCAGCATGGAGGAAGCTGTCTAATTAAAATTCAAAGATAACAAAGCCAAACCAGAGAAGGAAATAAAGTATGAGACTGGTACAAGGAAGGTGGTGGAACTGGAAGCAACTGGACAAGGAAATTATGTTCACTGTTGGTGATTTAGATTTAATTAGCTGATTCCCCCCCTCCAATTCCAATTCCCAGCACCTCCTGTCAGTTATAAAAACAAGTCCATTTGGTTCATTAAAAATGTGTGTTTCTGTACATTGAGGCATTTGGGAGTTCTTAGAATAAAAGATCATGGAGAATATTTTGAATTTTTAATAATGAGATCCCTTTCAACATGTTCAGTGATGGACTGAAATTGTTATAAAGTTGAAATTAAATGAGAAGGGAGGGGGGCTACAGTTTGTATCCTACTTAGCTACCATTGCACTTCTGCTTGGGTATTACTTCACTCAAGAAACATCTTTCAGTTACTACAGTGCTTTAGAAATTTTGAATTCTATTTACAAATTTAGTGCAAGGCATGAATTGTCTTTATTTCTGAGAGGGGTTTCTGTTTCTTCTATGAACACAGAGTTTCCTGCCTTTCAGTTATATGAAAAATAGCCTTTAATTTTCAGTGGGTAGCTCTGCAAAACTCCTGGGGTTTACTTCTCAAACAGAAAGAAAGCAAGCACCTTAAAATGCCACATATTTTAGGCAGTTTAAAATCATGCTACAGCATGTCATTCAGTTTCACTAACTTCAGCCTGATTTAACAGTGCTTGAATAACATGAATTTCACTTCAACTTAATTAAACAGAGGCATAAGCATTTCAGGAATGATTTTGATTCAGTCTGGACACTTGAAACCTCATTGTAATCTTACACACAAATGAGCATGCAAAATGTCACTTGAAAGGCAGAGATTTAGATACCTAAGTTGTAGAGGCAATTATCCATTTGTGTACATCAGTGCTGTGTTCAAGAATACAAAATATTTGTGTGTATTCACTGAAGACCCATTGGGAGGAAAGAGCTCTTCAAAGTAATTTTCAAGCCTTTATTTAAAATGCAGAACAATGAATTTAAAACTCAGGATTATGAAATGCTGATAGCAGAAGATCAACACTTCCTCTTTTTATTAGTTAAATAGGAGAATAGGAATCTGAAAATCAGAGGGCAGCATTGTATGTATCTGTGCATGATTAACTTATTTATTCAGTTTGAAATAAAAAGGGGACAATTATGTCAGACAATATGCCGAATTTCATTGTAAAGGAATTTTCACCGTATAAGCTTATGATGGCTCTTTGGATTCATTTTACCCCTTCATTTTACACAGCTAGCAGAGATAAAAATGGAAAATGTATCTGTTATAAATCATGTGATGGAGCTAATTTTGCAAACACAGGCCCCCCAGCCACACTTTTAGCCCCACCTGGGGAAGATGTGACATGATAGTGCTGGGACAGTCACAAACTCGGTCACGTTAAACACATTTGAAAATTACAGTGGCTTTTCCCATGTATTATCATGTGGCACTGCCTCTGTTACCTGGACCAGAAATATTTCATTTCACTAGATCCCAATCTTGGAAGACAGCCCTGTCATTTGAATTTGTCACTCTTTGTGTACTGCATCGCGCAGTAGTTTCATTGCCCCAGCCAAGTGCCATAGGCTACTGCTCAGAAGACAAACCTGTCATGGGGGATAGCAAAGGTAAACACCACAAAACAGAAAGTTTATGGCTGAAATCACCACCCAGGGCTCCATGCCCCCAGGTTTAGCAGGTGGTGTAATCTTCGTGGAAAGATCCACGATTTCAGCTGCAATAGGTAGGCACACATCTGTCCCAGCGTTCCCTGCCTCCACCATGGTCCCTCTGCAGCCATGTTGCCACAGGAGGTTGCAGGAGGGGGCAAATGTTGAAATTAAGGTATAGGTGGTAGGAAGAGAAGTTGTGATTGACGTGAAGCCTGAAAAAAGCTCCAGGAACTGTAGTAGAGTTGACAGAAAAAGTCTGGGAGAAGAACAAACAGACAAGGGACAGTCAAACATGTCTGAACCAGCCAAGTGATCCCAGATCACTGGTGCCAGCAGTTCCAAGTCTTTCTCCAAAGAAGGCACTGGCACAAAACAAACAAGACCATGGTTCTGTCAGGGGTTTTGGCATTACTTTTAATAGTGTGATGACTCTTCCTTACAAACTGTGAGAGAGTCTGAGGGAGTGAAGACAGCAAAGGTTCATAGCATGTTTACTAAAACACAGAGATGGTGAAGCACAGTTCTGCCTTCCCTGATGTGGATTTTTGGCTTACCCTCTGGTCCACCCTCGCTGAAGCAATTAATCAAAATAAATGAGGCAGCAAACATCTGATACTAACTCACTTCAGACTGCAGCACATTAACTGTCTTCGGGAATTTCATTTACCACACTATGCAGAATACACTGCGGGCTCTACTCCAACAGCTTCGCTTCTGAATAGTATTATGAAATATGTGTTATTGGTAGACTACTGACTAGAAGAAAGGAATAGTTGATCTTTGGTTTCATTGGTTAGGATTTGTGGAATCTCTATGTAGTTATACAGATGTAGTGAAATCCTAGGTGGTGTTATCAATTGTCATCTGTGCCAAGATCTGCGCCCTTCCATTTTGTGATGGGAGAAGCCCTCCTCTAAACAGATGTAAATCTAAGAATAAGAGTAAAAACATCTCAGACCTAGGGATTAGTAAATGCTTTATTATAAAACTGTGAGTTTACTGTGAGCCATGAAACCAAATATTTTAGGGATGAAAACTGGTTATACTCCAACAGATAAACCAAAGCAGCTTATCAAAGGTGTTACTTTGGTAACACAAATTTGGAAATTTGAAATTTAGAGGGAAAAATGGTTCTTTTTGAGAGACACACCAAACAAGTAGAGATAGAATTTTCTGTGAATAATGCTGGTTAGGCATGACCATATAATTTTGGGGTTCTTTGGTTTGATTTGTCTAAAACTCTTCACTGCTAACATGTGTAAGTAGGGTCACTGCCTTCCTGTCCTTGTATCATCTTTTTGTGTTACTGGTACTCTCAGAGCAGAAGATAGCTACAAAGTGTCCACACCTGCAATGTCTTCAGCATTCAGAGACCTGATTCTGGCCTCTTGAGAAAGTCTAGGAAATGAGCACAGGCTATTTTCTCTTTCCTGTTCCCGAGTGATTTGGCTTTAGTAGAAGCCTATGCATAAAGAGAAAAGGGAAAAAAAAAAGATACATCAAATAAACAAGCCTTTGTTTCTTCTCCAAAACTGATCCCTGGATTTCTGCTGTAAGCTTTGTCATCCAGAAGAGCCTTCAAATCCCTAGAACAGTTAATAAAACCTATCTGCTAATATGACTTAAAGGTAATTAAAGAGCACTTCTATGAAAGTTTTAAGAGCCTTGTATAAGAATGACACAACAGTGTCCTTATGCAGATTCCTAGGCTCACTGTCATTTTACAGCAAATAATTATTGAAGAGTTTCTGAGATTTACTGACTGTTCAGGAGATTTCAATATCAATTCAAACAGGTAATTTGGCAAATTGTGCAAAGAAATTATTTAAAGCGTAAGAAAAGGTGTGAAAATTAGTCAAGAACAGGTGAATGAGAAGTGTGGAAAGGGTATAAGTAGATGTGAAAATGAGAACTTCAACTCCTGTACTGTACAAATGGGGGAAGAGAAGCAACTAGTTTTAGTGATTTCATTGAGATGACAAAGGAAGTCACTAGCAGAATGAAGATTTGTAACCAGGGGGAATTTGAAATGAAATATTTCATTTCAATAGGATTTGTCCAATCAATTAACACTTAATGCCTTTGAAAATGTCCCCCCAGTGCTTGGAGGATTTTCTTCTTCTTCTGGTTTAGTTTGCTTTTTGATTCTGAGAGCAAGATCTGAAAGAAATAAATTAACTATCTTCTTCTTTCAAAAAGGTTGACTGAATCCCAGCTCCCTTTCCAACAGATTCATGCCCCTCTCCCACGCTGCTGTGGCCAGAGGGGTGCTGTGTTCCCTGCACCCAGCTCTCAGCAGCATCCTGGGCAGGGCTGGCTGCATTTGACACATTCCTCCTGGGTCATGTCCCTTCAGACTCTGGATATAAATACCCCTACCAGAGATATAATAACTTCTCTACTGGAAAGAAAGCAAAATAAATGCCCCATTTTCCATGTTCATCCCCCTTACCAAACTCCATCTGAAAAGTAGAACAAGAGTTATCCTGAACACCTTCTGGGGTTCCATGCCCATTTGCCTCTTCTACACTTCATGCTCTATAATTATGCAGCAGGAATGCTGTTTCTTTGCAATGGAGAACTATATTGTAGAAATATAATATGAATGTTAAAATATTAAATGATTAACTGTTTGTTTGTAGACCTATGAAACACTGTGTAACAGGATTAGACTGGATCCCTAAAGAGTCATTAGCTTGCATTATATAGAATTATTTATTACTGTGGCATATGTAATGGATAATATTTGTTTATGTTTTTAATTACTCACATTTTCAGCCAAGAAAATCTCCAAGGATAATGTCTCATTTGCAAGTGTCCTGGCAAAAGACAACATAATGTAATCACACATTACCAACGATTCCATGACAACCATGAAATGGTTTAAATATGAATTTCAAGTAAGGACATAATTATGGTAAACAATAAAAAAATATACTCAACACCATGTATATGTGTATAAAAAAACCCTGAAAAACTGAAATGAGGTAAACTTTTCTCTAGCTGATGTGAATATAGAGCTTGTTCCACGGCCCAGTGAAGTCAAGACAAAAAAAAAATTTGCTTTCATCAACAGTCTCTAAGCTGACACCACAATTAATGTAGCAAGTAAGTGGCAATTTTTACCTTCAGAATTTCCAAATGCATTTAGTCCTATGATTAGGATGGGGGAAAATTTTCTTTTTCTCACAGAAACTGAATGAAATAAAAGCAATATAAATTAAAGTAATTGAAAAGCTTCACTTTTGCAAGGTTTCTTCAAGAACTTGCAGTAGACTCTGCTTGGATGATAACCTCTCCCTGTCTGAACCAGCCAAAGAATGAGCTGTATTAGCCCACAAACTTAAATCAACCATGATGGGGCTTTGCTAAGTTTCTCAGAAATATTCTTCACAGGGCTTGATGTCAGTTAGAGAATTGATCCAGCAGTAGTCAATAGACCATTGTCTAAATCCTTGTTTGCTGTAATTCCATTTTGTCTAATTTCAATATTTTGCAAGCAGACTTTTGGTAATAACTTGTAGAAAAAAAAAAAAACTTTTGGGTATTAAATAGGAAAAAAATTGTAGCTTTTATGGATATCCATCAATGGTGCAACAGATAGTTTCTTCCTAAAAAATGCAAGAATATTTGTATTTTAGTAGAAGCATCATGGGGATTAGGATTTTGGAAAACATCCTGAAAGTGAGCTTAGCAACATTGAGATTTTTTGTAAACTATATCAAATCTCACATTCCTTAATTGTAAAGAGTATATTTCTTGTGCTTGCTATGGACACCTTCCTTCTCCCTTTCTTACTTGTCACCTTCACTCCTTCTTGGTAGCTCTTTCTAGACTTTGTAGAAGATTCAACCATACTGATATTGTTCTGTGTGATGGGTGTTACCACATGACAATAAGACATTATTTTATTCTTAGTAGCATATTCAAAACTTGCCATAAACAAGGAGGTAAAATATATATTTGATCTTTGTGAAGCTGTGTTTGGGTAGTAGAAGCCTTTAAGTCCTACTCATAGCATTATCAGAGCTTAGAAAATTGCAGCCTATCAACCAAAAGGTTGGAAGTTGTTTACCATCTTTTCAGTTCTTGCAATTTAGATTTCCTGATTCCTCACAATGGCTTTTTCTGCAGATAAAACTCATAATTTCAGATTGAAAATGCTGTTGCAGTCCTTAATATTTTCATAGATTAGCAGCATTCTTTGGAAGTCCCATTTCAACTACTAGAACAGGTTTCCCAGGGAAGTCGTTGAGTCATCATCCCTGGAGGTACTTGTAGATCTGGTGCTAAGGGAAGTGGTTTAGTGTTGGACTTTGGGGTGTTAGTTTAAGGGTTGGACACAATGAACTTAGTGGTCTTTTCCAACCTAAATGTTTCTATGTTTTGATAGGAGACATCATGGCTTGGGCATGAAGTGTACTACAGTGTAGCAGGGACCAAAAACTAGTGACAGGTGTGAAGATTTAAGGTCCTGTCTATAGGACATGATTATGGAAAAAAATTATTTAAAAGTGCACAAAAGAAATTATTTTCAAAACAGTTCTAAGAACTTTGTAAAAATCAATTCTCTTCAGTCTGCATTTTCATTTCACTCTGTTTCTTGTGTTAACATAAAATATAAAAACCAAATCTTCATTCTGGAGGGGTAGCTAAAGTAGACACTTTTTAGTTAGATGAGATTTTTTTCTTCCTGTGGCAGAATGTACCTTGTTATTAATCTGGACTACCAAAACCAGTCAGTTAGTTAATTTTATAATGTATTTTTAATTTTACATAGAGAAGTGGACCTATGTAAGTGACATATCTTTGCAGGAAACCCTCTCTTCATTATCTAGTTGCAGTTATTGAAAGAAAACAGCCCAGCAGAACAAAACACAAAATGTGCCTATCACCATTTGAATAAAAAGATCCATGCATGAAGTTCAGTTCATAGTTGCTGCAGTTGAAGGAGTGTATGCCATACTACTTAATATCTTAGAAATCATACTCATGTTTTTAAAAGAACATGTAATTCTCTCATTAATTAATTGCAATGGAGTTTAGTTTGCCCATTGAGAGGAGCATAAACCTTTTAATTGCTGCATTCTAGAAGTCTCCGAGCCCCCATCCAGCGGTAACCATTTGATGTGTATCATGTCAAATGCAATACTTCAAAATTAGTTTGATTAAAAATATGTAAAGTTAATGAATTGTCAAAAACCCAGTGTTTTTTAGAAGGCATGGTTTAAAAAAATGTCTATTTTAATCTTTGTAATATAACTGTCTCTGGTATTTCTGTCATTTGGTAATGCTTCCAGACACATTCATGGTGGTCACCTTTGATCATATAAATTCAAGAGATTCCAAGGCTTTTTCTATTTGCATAAAAAACAAAGAAAGCATTGTCAGAAATCCCCAAATATGCATTTTGAATCAAGTTTCACCTAAATGCTATACAAAGGCTCAGTGTCTTGATGCTAATTTATTGAAAATGCCTTGGCCTTTAGGAATTTCCCATTGGCACTTAGTAGAGCCAAACTCAAAGTGGCAATGGCAAAAAGCAGCCATCAAAACTGTGTTCATGCTGACATCTAAGCTCTAGTGCTCAAATTATGAGTGCCCTGAAACAAAATACTGCAGAAGGAAAAACAAAGCATTAATGCTTTAGGTGCCAGGATTTCACTTGAAAGGGGCAGAGAGGAAAATAATTTTGGGGGTTTTTTTAGTGAAATCTAATGTGCTAAAGACTTAGCACAAAGAAGGGATTTAAGGATAGATGTAAAAGGTTCGATGTTTAATGCAAAGCTCTGAAGTCAGTGTTTTATATCTATAATTTCTGCATATACATAACCATATTTAGATTTAGACATATGGTCTGTAAATAACATATGTAAGCCAGATCATTGAGTGAGATGATTTTTTTTCCTGCTGAATGTACGTGTTTATTTTATGAGCAGAGACGTGAAAAGTTCATTCATGTCAAAATGTGTTGCTAACTATAAACATGCTGCTTCACTTTAGGCAGGATCAGGAAAGACCCTGGGTGTGTAATCTCTGAATTGACTCTATGCTGATGTTGCCCAGGTTTTGTATTACTAAACTATGGCTCACAACAACAACAAAATTTTAACCTTTAAATAGAGGCACCAAAATAATTTAAAACAGATTGGAGGGTTTAAAGGGCTCCAAGAATAAGCAGCTCATATTTCAGTTCCTCCCCTCTAGGGCCTACCTATTTGGTGTTCAGAGTTCATCTCATATTGCAGCTGCTTATGTTCACATTTTCTGCAGTGTATGGATGAAATGTCCAAGGAAAAGAAAAAACAACAACAACAAAAAGTAAAATATACAACATTAAAAATATCTTCCCTAAAACAATGGTTTGGCTGTTATTGGGCAGGGAATAGGACAAATCACCCAGAGGCTTTTAAGTAAGAGCAGGGGAAAGAAAAAACAAAGAACGTTGAGAAAGTGCGAAGATTTTAAAGGGACTTTCGGTTTCAGGGGACATTTTTTATTCAAAGTTCTTTTCAGGTTATGGAGTCCATTATTTTTTCTTATTTTATTTTATTTTTGTTGTTGTTGTTCTTTTATTAAAAATATCTTTATAATTCATTTGGACTTTCTTGCCACTGGGCACAGACAGATAGCAACAACAAACAATGAAACTCTGTATTTATCACTTTACTCTGTTTTACAGTGTATCTCTGATTATAGAAACAATACATTTTTTGCACCTTTCTTTTGTTACTATTTGTCAAGAGTAGCCTTTATAAACAATATATTTTTCCATTTTAATAAAAGGCTAAAGCTGCACTAAGTCCATAGGATGGGATTTAAAATGAAAACCCACCAGACTGCTAGAGGAAGGTTACAAGGCCTTCATTTACACCACCCCACCTTATGAGTTAAAAAGCCTTCCATCTACTACATTTTCTAGCCCTACTATTCAAATTTAACAACTGTGTATCTCTTTAACCAATGAACTAATTTCATTCCTTTCACCAGAATATGTTGCCATGTGGTCCTGCAACCAGTGATTGCTGTTACAAACACCTCACTGACACCAAACATTTTGTACTAAATATCCAGGCTCTGATGACATTTTTTTTTTCTTACATATAGTCTATTCCATTTTTCTTTAGCCTGTACTTATGCATATGTAAAGATATTATTAAGAAGGACCCAAGATCCTTTGATGACTGAGGAAAATCTGGCTCCTTTAAATTCTATGTGAATTTTCCTTTCAGCTGCAGCAGGGGAAACTTCACCCCATCTGCCTAAATCTCCCTAAGTAATTCATGTGGTTTGGGTTCAAAAATAGGTTAGAACTGTGTTCAACAATGGTAACCTCACCAGCCTCTATAACTGGACCCAACTGTAAATCAAAAAAGGGTTGTACCTTCTCACATGGTCCTTTCTTTGAGCCTGCTTAAAGCCCTCTGTTTTTCTCTTCTATTGTACCTCCCCACACTCTTCTTACAGTAGGGAAGAATTTGCATTATTTGGGGCATCAGTCCTTTTGATTCCTTTCAAGGCTAGCCCAACCAGCCATGGCTGGCACTCCTGAGGTGCTCAGAACCAGTCCTGTGGATTTGACATTGATAACGCCAAGGACTTGCTCTCCTTTTCAGCTCTTCTACTCATTTCTTCAGAATTCTCTTCCTTCTGACTTGCATTAATAGAGTGGAACATATGGGCCAGGGCAACTCATCTACTGTAGTAATATTTTAATTAATAATTAGGTACAGCTTATTCTCCTCAGATGAATATATTTCTATTATGCTTAAGTCTTTATTCTAGAAAGGCCTAAAATATCATGAATTGTGTTTTGAACCATAGAGGGAGTAAAAAAGATCAGGCATTTAACAGGGTAAATCTTTCAACAAAGCAGAAGTATGTCAGTGTGTCAGTGGAAAGGGAGTCCAAATTCCCATAAACCACAATAAGGCCAGGATTCCACCTCAGCTGTTCCAGCTCCTGTTCCAAGGCCAAGTATCTCAAGACAAAATCAGCTTGCTTATATATTCCCCTGAAACTTGTATGTAGTGTGTTTAATATTTCTTTCCTAGATCATGTCTGTGCTATATCAGCTATTAACAACTGACTTCAAATAAGATTTGCTACCATGCCAAACCAGGCTTTGCATCTGACTTTAAATTCAATACTAGTTTGGGAGGAGTATCATATGAGAGTCAGTTGATCTCATTTCATTTTCACAGTGTTTCTAAATGTCTGGCTGATGATTAAAACACTCATGAAAGCAGCTACAGAACACAGCAATCATGATAGCACTAAACAGGTTTATTCCTGATCTGCAATATCATTAGAAAATTTGGGGGATTAGTGTTCATTACATATGGTATATATTTGTCTTTATTTTCTACATACTTATCTGAAAGGTTAATGAAAATGCAGATGCAATGGTTCCTTTATATGGGTTTACCTTGCATGAGTGCCAGTTTTCAGGCTAATTGATTATGTCAGAAGCTCTATAAATATCAATAGCATATGGAAAGGTTAAGCTGAGGTCTCCACATAACTGGATTCTTACTCTTTATTGATGGTACAACCATTATCCAACCATAATGGAAGTGCTTTGAGTGTGAAATAGAGTAGAACGTTGGATAATTTTCACCAGTGACTGACTGGAGGACTCAAACTGAGTGACTGACTTATGAGAACTAATGAGCAAATGTATGTTATACAAAGTATAAACTATACTAGAATTTTTAAAAATCAAGGATAATATGTAATAAAATGTATGTAATAATTATTTTGCCCATTATAGTTTAATACTATTTGGGATGCTCTTTAATTTCCTCTGAAATAAACAGTAGGAGGCTGTGTTAGGATAACGTAGGAGAAAAGGTAGTTGACAACATGTGATAGTTTTAGTATGGGTACATCCTTCCATAGAAGAATATTAGAAGTCAGTTCTAAAACATAATTTGATGGTGCTATATTTTGTGGGGTTTTGGTTGTTTATTTTTTGGGGGGTTTTTTTTGGTAGGATGCAGAGGAAGCAATCCAGTCCCTAAGTGTCATTTCTCTGGTAGGCCTGGGTAGCATAGAGAGCCTGAGAGCAGTGTGGCAATCCTGCTGCCATCCCCCCTCTGCCCCTGATATATCTGGTGACAAAGCAGCAAAGGGATTGCAGCTTCACCAATTGCTACAAGGAAAACTATGTTAGTTTATTAAAAGTCTGAGCGGTTACTAATGTATGTTCTACATGCTGTGGAACAACTGGAGAGGCATATTCAGTCTGCCAATGGAGTCATAAAGCTATTTTCATACTCATGCCTAGATTACACTTGCGATGGTTCACCCACCACCCTGTGCTTTCCTCTTTCTAAAATGATTCCTGTGTCCAACAGGTTTTGCAGAAGGACCCAAGCCTGTGTGCTTCCCTGCAGTTAATATTAAAAGCTGCAGAGTACACAGTACTGGAAACTTGGCAAAGTTTTCTAACCAGCTGAAAAATACAGCTAAAAACCCTATACATCCTGGGTCAATATAGTGCTTATTTCAGTGAGTGGTATGGGACAGTGGGTTGGCTGTTTGCATTAGAAATGAAAACAAATGTTATTGTCTTGATAGTGAGTACAGTTTCTTTGCACAAAGGAGTGAAGCAATTGCAAGTCATTATACTGTGTTTTGCTCTGATAAGGGGTGTACTTAGACCTCAGAATGTATTATTTTGCCATATAAATTTCCCTTAAATATAGTCTACACCAGCATTAGAAAATGCTGCCTTCTTTCAGTTTAGAAGGATGGAGAGAGAGAATTTAGGGGGAATCTTGGTATAATCAATTCCACCTTTAACATCTGTTTCTAACTACATGAAGCTTCGTGTGCAAGTAAAATTCCCATACTAGTGAAATCAACAGCAAAATTCCAGTTGAGTTTATCCCAATTGATCAAACTATTCCTGTAGGACCAGACTTCACCTCTACTCACACTCTCCACATCCTACACGATTCTGACCCAAATCAACGTGCAGGAAGATATACCTCACTGTGATCCCCCAATCTCGAAAATCTACTGTGTCATCCAATTGATAGTTTATATCTGTCTTAGAGAGATTGGTTTTCCTACAATTGAGAAGTCATGAGTTACTTTATGCCAGATTTACTTATATTATTTGCTAAGCATTGTCTGCAGCAGCCCTTGAGCTTTATCAGCTAACCACACAAGAGGTGACCCTGGTTAGACTATTTGCATGAGAAGGACAAACTGCTGCAAGCTGTGACATGTGCAGCCTGTTCCCTAACCTGGACTGGAGGAGACCCACATCAGCTGTGAACAGCTTTGGTCACACTGTTGAGTGGAAACAACCGCTAATGGGTCAGTTCCAATAGGAGAAAATACAAAAAATCTTGATGGATATGGATGTCTTAACATTCCTTCTGCCCAAATTTTCATTGATGTTTTCCACCTGGAAAGTGGAGAATTTACAGTGGACACACGGGAGGGGAAAAAAAAGACAGCTGTCTTGCCTGCTGCTAAGAGTGACGGAAAAAATATCTTTTAGATTCTGACATGAATATAATATGATATTCTTTATGATTGTGATCCAGACCACTCAAAAATGAAAGGTCAATTCCAACCCATTTTAGTCATGTAAAGAACATTACAAAGTAAGTTTGACTAATGTTCTTCAGGGAGAGAAATTTAGCTTTGAGCATTATCTGGAGCAAAAGACAGTATAAAGCCATTGCTTTCTCAGAATTGCTGTTAAGGACACTTAAAAAAGGGATTTACAAATGGCTTTGAATTCCTTCGGTTAAAAAGTGCTAGAGTTTGACTGAAGTAGCTGAAGAGTACATTAAGACCTAGATTTTCCTGAGGTCCAGCAAAACCTTAGTTCCAGTAGTAACACCATACACTCTCAAGGCACATAGTATGGTCCCGTGTAGACTGGCGGGTGCCTCATCGACCCTCTAAATAGGAGAAAGTTGCTGGAAAGTACTTCTATCTAATACACCAAACTACAAAAATTGTCTCTATAAAAAGCAACTGTTTTATTAAACCTGCTGCTGTTTCCCATTGAGAAATGTGAAGGTCATGAAAATAGTCATTGCTTTTTCAGATTTTGAAAATAACATAAAGACATTACTATGACAAGAGTCCCTTGATTTCTGAAAGCACCCCCAAATCCTTATAAATAGATAATGCAATTCCTGTGTTATTATGAGAATGTCCCTGCTTATGAACTGTGCTTAAATTACCTTGTACTACCCCAATTAGTTTCACAACATACCTATATTGCAAAAAGCTGTTTTCTTCCTCAATTAGTAGAAAAGGATTAGACTCTCTGATAGATAGTACTAAATGCTAATGGGTCAGATCCTAAAGCCTGTTTTTATGCTACATTCTGCTGGCATTGATTTCACTGGAGTGCTGAGGAAAACCCGAATATGAACATCAGTATGCAGCTCAATATTTTATGGGTTTTCTTGTCTTGGCTTTTAAAAATATTCTCCCTCTGCTATTCTTTAGCCAGAAGAGCAAAATGAGCTAGTTCCAGCCCTGACTTAAAAAAAAAAAGGCTGACTGACAGTACAGAGGCTTGAGGAAATACAAGTTTATATGTGGGCTTTTTTATCATCTCTAATGGCAAAATTAAAATTAGTTCCCAATTAAAAGAGAAAAGCACAAGTACAATCTGAGAACAGCAGATAAAGGGTGGCATGAAGGGAAGATTATTAAGCAGCATAGTATAACAGGACCCCAGGTGCAGAAGGGCCTCATTATATTCACATTCTTGTGCTGCAACATACGGACGTACAGTAAACCAAAAAAAAAAAAAAAAAAAAAAAAAGAGCACAGCCACAGGGTAGCTGTTCTTTGAGACCTGAATTAATATGTGAAAAATTCCAAGTCTTGTTGCACCAATTCCTTGTAAAATATGTGGCTTTATCTGCCTCTTCCTTGGATCCCAGACTTTACACCAGACTGGTCAGACCTACCTGGCCTTCACAGGAGTGTTCCAGGCTTGGAAGAGAAACTGCCCCAAGTCGCAGCAGGGCTGGGAAAGCACCAGCCCACACGTGTTCTGTGCATGTCAACATGCACAGGGGAGACACTTCTGATTGTTAATGTAAAATTCTTCCCTAACACTCTGCAGCTGAATTATGCCCCTGCAAGAACTAATCCATCCTTCATTTTGAAGAGAGAATGAAATCAGAGGGAAATGTTTATTTCTGTAGCACAAATCTGCAACATCAAAAGTCAGCTGTAATTTAATTAGCAGCTATGGCAGATTAGAAGATTTGTGATTCCTCCAATAAAGAGAGATTTTTTTTTTTTTTGAGCAATTAACACAAGATCACATGTGAAGCCTTGAAATTTAGAGAGAACAAAGGTGGGAGGTGGAGATGAAAATAAAAATGCAGGAAGTGGAAACAAGTAAGTTGTTTTCTAATTTTTCCCACAGTTGTCCTTGCCTGGGGGAAGGCAGGTTGGTGTTCCAGGCAGAGCAAAGGGGCAGAACTGGTGCAAGGCTTCCTCATGTGCACAATGGAGTTCCTGTTATCACTGTCCCTCCATTTGCAGAAACATTGTTTATTCATTAAAAAAAAAAATTACTGGTAGCAGCAATTTGGGGGTTCATGAACTTTCATTATTTGTTGCATTTAATAAGCACAGAGAAAGAAAAAGGTCGTGTCTTGACTGGAATAGCTTGTAAGTTAATTTATCAGCAAAACACAGAAGCTGAAGATAAAGACAATCTACTTTTAGCTGCTGTATTTGATTGTTTTCCTTATGGCTTAATAGTGTAAATTAAAAGAGAGCTTAAATGTTAGCACCACTGACAAGATGGCACATCCAAAATAATAAGGAAGCAAATAAAATGATTCATGTGGAATTTTGAAATCTCTCAAAATATGTCAACCACCAGATGTCACAAAACCTGCAAGGGATGATGCACTGCAGGGAGAAGGGCAAGGCTCTGGCAAAGCACAGCAAGGCAGGAAATTACCCTACAAGTCTCTGTAAATCTCAGAGTCTTGGAACAAAGGGGATAAAACACACTTAGGGCAAAACAAACTGAGATTTTTCTCTGCCACCATTAGCTCAAAGGAGAAGTGGTGTGTTCAAAACCAGCATCCTGAGCATGACAGAAAAGAGAGGCCACCTGTGCACTAAAACAGAGCATTCAAAACTACACAGGGCCAGCTTGACCTCACATGGGCACTGCCAAGGTCAGTGTGTTCACCACCACTCACAAATTCTACAGAATTCCACATTCCTTTTTACTCACACACATAGATATACACAAAATGCTCACTGTATCCTCCCTGCAACAAACCCCATGTGAAAGACACCATTCAGAGCAACCAGAAAGTACTTTTCTGTTGCCTTTGCCAAATGCATTTTCATGTCCTCATGGAAACATAGAAAATAAGTATGAATCAATTTATATCAAATCTTGATGCTGATAGCAAAATCTTTTAGTCTAACAAGTTCTCTGTAGAGAACTAAACAAAACCTGACTCCTATTATTAGTTCCACAAAAAACATTTGAAATTTTAGCTAAAATAGAGATTAAATCCCATTCTATACAATAATAGATCCATTTCAAGCACTGTGAAAAAAATACATTCATTTCCCCAGCTAAAATAATGATGTAAATCAAGAACATCTATCAAGGGAGAGATCACAGTAGGTACGAGTTGGAGAGAAAAAGGGATTCTTAACATTCTACCTTCAGAAAAACAGCCATTCAGAGCAATAAATAACTTTGTTTTGTTAATATAACCCCTGGTGCTTTGGTGTGATGCAATAATCTCCAGAAGCTGCAAAGATAGGAGAGAAAACACTGAATTTGCCCGAGTAGGCAGCAATTTATAACCTCTGATAGGGCTGTCCTACATTTGATCACTTTTATTTACTTCTTGTCTCTTTTGGAAATTAAATTAAATGTTAAGTTATCTCCTGCCAGTACCAAACCCTTGTTTGCTGCATGTCAGATGTGGAAGGTCAGTATTTATGCTCTTACACTGCACAGACCATTAATCATCAGTCTCCACCTTCACCCAATCCTTGGGCAGAAAGTTGTTGTTGTACCAAGTGCTTGGAATGAATAACAGGGAGGGGGAGAGCAACCCTCGTTTATCTGCCTGGAAACTACTGGAATTTAATATAATTTGTGTTTTCCACTGTGGTGGGACAGATGGGGCAGCCACCTTTGCTACTGATCTAAAGCCTCAGGTTAGGAAATCAAGTATCCCAAGCACATCAGAGCTGCACAACACACACTGCAAATGCTTCCCTAGTTTGGAAGGGAAGGGGCTGTTCCTGGAGGGAAAGAGCATCCACAACTCCAGAACTCACCCCTTCAGCTCTCTGCTTTTCAGTGTGCCCACAGGTACAGCCTGAGCCAGGGCAGGGGCAGCCCCAGAGCAGGGACACAAGCAGCACATTCCCAGGATTCATGCAGAGCTCAGGTTGCTCACGGGAGCATAAATTCAGGATATGCAATTGGAGAGCAGAGCCAGGAGGGAGGAACTGCAGTGGCTCATGGCAGCAGCACCAAGTTCTCAGTCCAACTTAAGTTTTCCCAACTAAATAAGAATCACATCCAAGGCTCTTAGAACACAATGGTCCTGCAGGATTAGTACATTTAAACCTGGAGGCAAAGGGCCCAGTCCAGGGCTGGGACCTCAAATGCACAGCAAGTGGGGCAGAAGCCCCAAGAGCAGCCCTGCACACAATCCACAGATGGCCCTTTGGCCAGGAGGGCTGGAGAACACACCTGACATGGACAACATCAGGCCACTCTTTCCTTAGCCTGACTTGCTTGGAGAGTGGAAAGCTGAGGGAGATGCAAGGCCCAGAAGGGACAAGTGCCTGGACCCAGTTTAACCAGAAGTAAGGCAGCAAAGGTACAAGCCAGCATTTCCCCTGTGCAGGAAAGAGCCCCAGAACACAAATTCTCTGTTAAAGACTCCTGAACATTTATAAAGGCCCTGGAAGAGATTATTCCTCCTGCCTCTGGATTTATACACTTGGATTGCAGTTACTGAAGAGCTCTGAGGAAGCATCTCATCCAAACCAGGGATGCAGAACCTTTGGCATGGGAGTGCACCACAGTCACTTCAGAATGTTAAGGTAGGAGTTGAGTGCTCAAATTAATCAAGCTAATTAAAGATCAACAGTGAGAAAGGTTAATAAAAAGAGACTAAGACAGATTTTCAACTGCTTTGACCTTGAGCTGTTAATGAAGTGCAAAGCCTCTCTCTAGGAAATGGGGTTGCGTGGTGGAAGCAGGATAGTCTGCAACTGAACCTGCAACACAGCCACATACATCCTATTTATCTGCTTCTGGTCCAGGATACAACAAGGGAAATGTGGAGCTTCTAACTTGAAGCAGCTTGTGACATATAGAAAGGAAACAGAAGCGGTTTTTCAGTCAGATCACCCACTACGTCCAAAATAACAA
This sequence comes from Hafferia zeledoni, assembly GCA_035583235.1. Lineage (NCBI taxonomy): Eukaryota > Metazoa > Chordata > Aves > Passeriformes > Thamnophilidae > Hafferia > Hafferia zeledoni. The sequence goes on from JAWWEV010000054.1 coordinate 13,753,883, forward strand.
TCCACCCTATCCACTCTGACAAAATAACACATAATAGATCTAAAACTGTGCTGACAAAAATAGTCTGTTAAGCTTCCCATTCCTCTGAGGCCTGCAGTCTATTTTTGCTGCTGAGAGCTGAAGTTACACACGCCCCACCGAAGCCTGCTCGCCTCAGCCAGTTGAAAGAAGCCGCTTGCAAAGCATTAATAATTCATCTGATTTACTTTAGCTGGCACATTTCAGCAACCAAACTGCACCAAACTCTCCTCCAAGGAAAGAGAGGAGTCATTTCAGGAGGAGCTTTCCTCTTTTACAGCATGTTCCTTTTCTTTAGGTTTTTCTTCTCCATGTATTTATTGGCGATGAAAAGGCAATCGAGGGGAAGGTGCCCATGTAGCATCAGAGAAGGAAAAGCAGAAACATCAAGAAAACGAATTTTTCCATGTCAACCATGACCCACCAATCCAGTTTATTTCTGATAATTTTGTGTTCGCTGATAGTAATTTTGAGAAGTTTTCCCTGGCATAGGAAGAGCAGCAAAGACCTTTGGCTGCCATCTCTCCTCTTTCCAGTTGAAAAAATGAACAAAACTTAGAGCTCACCTGGGAAACATCCCACTACTTGTTATCAATACAAGACACATACAGCTTCAAAAGCAAAGTCTCTGTTGCCACACCAGCATATCAACAACAGTTTTACATTTATGTCCATTCATTTTACTTTCAAAATATTTTCTAGACTGAATTAAACCTCTGGCTGCCTCCAGGTTTATTCACACTATCGATTGCTCTGGAGATGAGTGGGAGTAATTATTTTGAAAAGGTTTTCTCAAGAGTGAACATGGAGGGTGTTAAATGTATTCAAACTAGTGAATAACATACAGCTGAAAGTGAGAAAAATGAAAATCTGAATGAATGAAAAACAAATACACCAAGGCCTGGGGTCTGAAATGGTAATGTTTGATGACCATGATGGCATAATGGGGATGTTGAGGTTGACTCAAAACAGAGATTTCCCTCTTCTGACTAAGCAGATGAGAATGGAAAAGGCCCAGTTTCACTTCTTGTCAGACCTGATCCCTTCCATGTGATGAAGGGAAGAGCTGCAGTTGTTTACTCTCACAAACAGTGCCCTGCACACCAAAGTCTTGCCCCTTGCACTGCCACCATGGCTCCCTGGTGACCCCTTCTCATCCTTCCTCACCATGTGCCTCCAAAGAGCATTTGCTACCAAGGCTAACCTGTGCCTCTGTTGCCAGTGCCCTCTGGGGGCTCCAGGCAGAGGACATTGCTGGGAGTTGCAGCTCAGGCTGGTGAAGGTGGTGCTGGTTACAGCGCTCTGGGCACGACCATCTCCACTGTTCGCTCCAATGAACAAAGCTGGGACTGAAGCCACCAACGTGCCAAGGGAAGACCCAGCCCCACCAGAACCTCCCAGAGAAGAGCCCAACACCTTCAGTGTAGGGCTGGGCAGGAAGAACCATTCCCTGCCTGAGAGGGTTTGCCACAATTTAGTAGCAATATCAGGTTTCAATGTTTGGCAATGAAAGTGGGTCCTGTGAGACCCACGATTACCTTTTATAGCGTAGTTAAAAGTGTGGATGTCAAAACCTGAGAAAGATTATAATCAATGGACATTAATCATCCAGGCACCTGGGGACTCAAAGCTCTGCAGGGGAAAGGGCACAATGTCTGACAATTCACCTCCAAGAGAAAAGCTGAGACAGGCTGGGGGTTCACGGGAACAGCTGCACCTCACCAATAATTCTGCTTTCAGCTCTCTGATTATGTATAAGCTTATATATATAAGCTATAGCTTCTTAACAGATGGGGAAAAATCCATAAATTGGGCCTCTCTGGCATTAATTTGTTGGTGATTTTTCATTTGCATGAAACCAACTTTAAATAATTTGTGTTCATGAAAAAAAACCCAAGACCTTTCACCATGTTGAACTTCACCCTCTGGTGAAACAGGTCATTTTTTGAATCATTATTGAATTAACTTTCAGTAATTAAGTATCTTCTGTAGAGTAGTCATTTATTTGAGTACATCTTACATTTTACAGCAAGAGAGCATTAGAGGCCACTTCTAGAAAAGTCATTTAGTCTAAAAAAATAGAATGTCATTTGTCCTTCCCAGTATGTTATTCCAGCCCACAATAACATGCAGCCCTCAGGTACTACTGGATCAAACATGGAAACACTTTCTCACCCACACAGGAGACCAGTTTTCTCAGAAAATTCAACATTTAACCAGAGTGCTCAATTTCCTAGGTTTTTTTCAACTACTTGTGCTGTGCTGATAGAAAGTGAACAGCCAGACCTGTCAGACCCACACTGGTCATCACTTCAGTACCTTGGGAACAACTAAACCACAGAATGGGTTTATTTTTGCAAAACAGAAATCTCAGATCACCGGGGGTAGCTCATTGTGAGGCATTTCAGTGCCTGGGAACAGATCCAAGAGGTTCTGTATAAGAAAAGCAGCACCAATCTGATACTGCAGAGGTCCTGGAAGCTTTGTAGCATGGATTCTCCCTTGGAAGGGTGGAACGGCTACTGGGCAGGCTGAGAACAGTCACAGGAGAAATAATCAGGGAGAAGAAAAAGAATAATCCTGACAGCTGTACAAGGAGCAGTGGCAGAGGTTTCCATGTCACCAAACTTGGTGGCAGGAGAGTCAGCTTGGGCCATTCAGAACTTGTGGACCAAGCCATTCTCCTTAAAAAGACATCCAGTACATTTTGACTGATTTAGCCTATTTTTCAACAGAAAACTTTGCCCATGCAGAAAGAGAGGAATCTGACAGTTTGTCTGGGGATTTCCATGCCTTCAGCAGCAAATCCCAGGGCTGCAAACATCACCCAGGCCCAGACAAATTGCTGCTGAATAGGCTCAGTTTATCCAGGGCACAGCACATGGTTGTAAGATAAAAGCACTCACAGTAAACCCAAGAGCAGAGCCACATCATCACTCATACTGGCTATTCCAGGCTCTGTGCTCTGGGAAGAGCAGCCTCCAGAGCCACCAGTGCTGGGACACAGAGGCTGCTCCACTGGGCTCTCAGGGGGTTTGGTGCTCCAGAGGGGTGATGCACTCATGGCATGGGAACAGCTTATTTGCAAAAAGCAGATGTTTAAACAGCTTTTATGTGCATGTAAGCCAAGGATTCCAACTCACAAAATTACAGAGCCAGAGCAGAAATTTCATGCATGGAAAGAAGAACTTTAGAAAAGCTCAGGAGCAGTTGCAGGTTATTGCAGGACAGCTCCCTGCAGGCCAGGCTGTCTTTGAGGGCATTCACAAGACAGGCAGGGTCTTCCTGCAATGATACTGCCAGTCCTCATCACATTCTGACTGATTAGGACAGGGAAGCCAAACAAAGTTGCCAAGTGACCCAGACAATCTCTGGGACCCATCACATCCCTTATTTGCTCCCTGTGCTTCTCTGTTCCCTGCCCTTTCAGCAACAGGCACAGATGTATTTCACACTGGAGCCAAAACCCCATCTCATTCCTGTGCAGAAGTCATTTATTAGGAAAAGAAATTCACAGTTAACACTGAGGGACTTATTTTGCTTTTCTGCTCATAATTCAGGCTGCCTGATTTTGCTGGTTTCTGCAATTTCAGATATATATGAGCCTGTATTAAAAAGTTGCCTGGCACAGAGCCAGCATCATTTGCCTATTCTTTGATGCCAAATGCTCCTGCTTTTCACATCTCCTTCCAGCATCTCAGACAGCCCAGCAGCCATCTGCAGAGCTCTCCCCTCCTCCCCCAGTTTCAATTATTTTGCCATCCAAGCAGCAGTTACTCCAACACTGAGCTGCAATTCCCAGGAGACTGCAGCTCTCCTGCAGTTTGACTGTATTTCTCACCAAGCTTCTTTCCCATTCTCTGATATTGTTCTAATCAGTTGAACATCACCAGTTCATGCGACTTCCCAATCCCTGGACAAAGCTGTTTGGAGTCCTGTAGCTTCTTTCCTTCGAGACTTATGAATAAGTTATAGCTCCCAGCACCAAGGATTTCACTAAACTGACAAACAAGTTCCCATCCAAAAGACTGGGGGTTTCCAGCAGTCCTTTCCATCCCAGCAGGAATCCCCAAGAGAGGTGGACTGTCCTGGGTCTGAGACCTGCACTGACAGAGGACAGCCCAGAGCAGGTGGGTCCAACACTTGTTCCAATGGTCACTCCATTTGTGAAGACAAACCCCTTCATTACCCTCCATGCATTTCCCAGATGAAATGACAGGACTGTGCAATCCCTACACTTTTGGGATGCGTTCTTTGCTGGCAGGTGGAGTTCTCAATTCACAAAGGATCAGAGAGTGGCTCCCACCCCCTGCTCAGAGTGGGTTGTACCCACTTACCACAACTGGCCTTGGCTTCTCCCTGTCCTTTGGCTTCCCCTCCAACTCAGGCTCCAGTTTTACTGTCTCCAGTCTGCTTGCTCACACCACCCAGCAGAAGGAATGGCCTGGAAGCATGGAAAGCTGAAACCAGTGTCATTATTATGATAAGCAAAAATTAGTACCTTTGAGGATGAGGAACTTGGCATTTTTGGTTTTATTTCTGTTATCTTCATTTTCTGGTCTGGCAGCTGAAGTTAAAACCTAAAGTTATCATCTATCACATTGCAGAAAGTCATTACTACAGAAATCACCAGTTCGAGGTTTGCCCACCCACACAAAGCTGGGCACACATGCACAGATTTTTGGTAAAATTTTAATCACCTTAACGAGGAAAAAAACTGCAACCTCTGCTGCACCTTGGCTGTTGTTACCACAAACACTCAGCTATGATCCTGCCACCTCTGTTTGCAAAAACATCACCCATAAAAAGGCCATGCTTGTGAAAATCAAGCAACCAAGCCACTACTAAAGAGACAGCCCCAGCCCTCCCCACTGCACCACCATCTGCTTAGGGAGTAAATACATCTGAAAAGTAACCTGGCACATTGAGCCAGTAATAAATCCAGTTCATTTTCAGCTGGATCTGCTTTGTGATCCTCCCCAGAGGAGGGGAGGAAGGTCCCCCTGCCAGCAGCACTGAGCCCCTTAGACCCCCCCTCCTGCAGGGCTCTGCCACAGGCACTGCTGGAAAAGCTGTCAGGATCTGCCTAATTATGTGTACCCGCTCAGGAGGAGGAAAAGCAGGTTGCTTCCACTTGAAATCTGAAAGGAATTCTAAAATACAAAGGGCTCTGATTACAGTAGCTTGGCTGGGAGACAAACATGCCGAGAAGTCAGAGTGGGGCTTTAATGCCTTCCAGTACATGGAAATAGGATCCCACAGCTTGGAACAGCCCTGTTGACTGAGAGGCAGTGGCAAGTCCATCACTTCCCACAGTGGCTAAAAGTACCCTAAAGGTACCTCACTGAAGAGCCAGCTCATCACCAGCTTCCCTGGCTTCAGTTCCTCAGGCACTAACACTTTGCAGTGTTGGCACAGGATGGTTCGCTCTGCACTGCCCACAGGAGCTGCCCTGGGCATTAATCCCTGCCCTCACTGCCCTTTCTGAGCTCATTTTCCTGTCACAGGACAAAACACAAAGCAAGTCCACATAACACATCAGGAAAGGAGCCTCCTGCCCCCTGAGCCACCCCAGCTCTGAACCCCCGGGAGAGCTCAGCACCTTCAGCCCGAGGACACCAATGAGCACATCACCTTTGGTTTATTCCCTTTTACTGAGCAATCATTCTAGTGATAATTCAGACAATTTTTGCAGTCTTCCCTTCAACTCATTTGAGCAGCTGTTGCACTTCCCTGCTTACCTGTGTTGGGGTTTTCATTTATTCAGGCTTGTGGCTGGTGTTTGCTGCTTTATTTTTAGTTCAGTAATCTGACTTCGGCTCCCCTGTCCTGTGACATCATTGCAGGAATGGCAGAGAGGAGGTAGCTGTGCTTTATGAGCCTGAACAAATGAGCAAACCCAGCACTGAGCCCTAATAACCATCATCATCCCCAAGCCTGGCAAGTGCCCCTGCCTGTTAGAGTGAGACCTGAGCCTGACCTTCCTCAGGCTGCACAGCTCATTATGGAGATCAGAGCCTTGAACTCCCTCCATGTGCCAAGGGGTGGGAGCTTTGGATAGCCCCTATCTCTGCTGTACCAGTAATGATGAGCTGATGTTCAATGAAAGGAACAGAGTGGGGAAAAAAAAATCAGTTCTTCTGCTGGCAACTGCGTTGTACTAAACTGCTGAAGTGAACTGGAAAGCGTGAGCTTCAAAAATTACCAATTGAGACGAAGAAACAAACACAAACCAACCCTTTGTCCACCCTCTACCACCTTAAACTCAAATAAGTGTGTCAGAGCACAAGATCCTGCAGTAATTAATTCTCTGATGCTGTAACTCTGTTGTAGCTATTAAAGTCTGTGCTGCCCATGCCTGAGTTCCCTGGTTTTCCATTCCTCTCAGCCTCCTTTTCCAGCACAGGCTCCTCTGGCTCAGTGCAGGAGCTGCTTGCCAAAAATGCCAATAAACAGAAAGCAGCAGCACAAGCACAGGGAGGGTCTGTCTGCACAGCAAACGTGCCACAGACATTTCCCGGCTCTGCATCTATTTTCCTTGCCCAATTGTAAAACTCTTGTGAATGCCATGTATGAGCTGCTTGTCAGCTGAACAGAAAAATCACATGTGCTTCATTTCCATGGTCACATAAGTCTCTAAGAACTGCAGAATCTGGTAACTCGCTGTGGTGGCATTTTGTGAGGTCCTGGCCAGCCTGACAGTGCTCAAGTGTCACCCAGCAAGTGCAGAGGGTTTTTTAAGCTTCCAATTATGCTAAATATATTTGCCTTCTTTCAGCTGTCTGTGAAATCTTCATTCACTCCCCTATTTACAATGCACAGTATGTTTTTTGCTTTAAAAGTTTTCAAAACAGCCTTCTTCTATTTCTCTACCAACACAGAGAAGCAAATATTTAACCAGCCTGGAAAAGAAGAATCCCTTCAAGGTCCAAAGAAATGCAAGTGCTTTTACATCAAAAATCTCATCAGAAAGAGAAACCAAGAGTAAACATGAAATGGAATATATAAAAAATGCATGAGAGCAACTAAAGGGACCCTCACTGGTCATTAACCCGCAGAGAAGTGGCTTCTGCCCCCTCAGCCACTCACAGGTCACCCCCCCCAAGTGCTGCAGCCTCACTGACACAGGGCACAGTGTCCTTTTTCTCTGCATTGCATAATCCCCCCTTTGCTCAGAAAAATGACACTGCAGCCAGCTGAAGGTACAGGGCAGGCTCTTGTAGGTTTTCTCCCAGTGGTTTGTAGCACAAAGCACCTGTACCTGATGTCCAGAACACAAAGGGCAGTCCCACAGGCCCTGACTGGATCCCCACTGAGCTGGAACAGGGGGCTCACAGTAACAAATTCATTACTTTATAGAGTAACCCTGGAAAAGCAGATTTACTCCAGTGTTAACCACTCTTACTCCCTGATCACCCTTTGAACCTCACATGTTGCTGCAGAGAGACAAAAACACCCAATAACTGGAACTTGTGTTTCCCAAGAGAATTTTTCTTTTCTTTTTTTTTTTTTTTTTCCCCTTTCCTTAGTTGGTCAATGGCCAATTTATAGGGAATGAGAAAATAAAGAGAAAATTAAAACAGGCAGAAGTCTCACACTTAAAATCAATTTTAATTTAGGTTCAGCTGCTGTACTGGACACCAGCCAAGTCCTTACAAATAAGCCCCACCAATCACAGAAACACCCAGAACTCTTATTTACAGGCAGAGTTTTTCTGATGTCAGAATAATATGTCAAGCACTAGGATTTAATTCTTATTTCCAATATGTTTGGAAACCAAGCACATTTCCATTTCCACAGGTGAATATTAGTCAGGTGCAGATCTGCAGATCCTTATTACTTTCATGAGCATTCAGCCTTCTAGTGACAACTGTGAAGAACAAATTCACTGCCTGCAAACCATGCAGCAGTTCTGGTGCTCTTCTGTAACCCCATAAACTTGATTATATCCAACATTATATATGCAGTGTAATAGGACTGTTTTATTAACCCAAAATGTTACATAATGGAACCAGCAGCAGCATCTTCTCCAAGTTAAATGAACTTTCAGCAGTGTCCGACCCACAAAGGTATTTATTCAGTCACACCACTAGCTACACAATATTAAAGATTTCCCTATTCCCCAACTCCCTCTCAGTGCCTGCCCTTTAACTCAGCAGTTTCTCCAGAACAGCTTATGGAAGCAAATGGGGGGACACTGATGGTTTTGGGAAGTTGTTGTAGTTGGGGATTGCACAAAGTGCCCCCCAATACCTCTGTCTGGAGTATTTTTTCTCCATTTGTGAATCTTTCAGCACATTGCCCCATTTTCTGTGTACTGACAAGGTCTGAGGGAGGATTTGCCCCCCAGTGCTGTGTGTTGAGCTGCTCAGGGCAGCTCAGGTGGCACCTGTGTGAGAGGAGCAGCTCCTCAGCCAGAGGGAGGGAGCAGGCAGGGCACAGGTGGAGTGGGTTCAGCCACCTGCAGATAGCACAGCCTGCAGCAGAATACAGCATTCTGACCTAAAATAGCCCTGTCTAATAGTGTAACAAAACCAGAGCAGAAAACAGCCACTTCACATCAGCATTTCCCTGTCTGAACAGCCCTCCAGAACAGCAAACATGTTCACCTGCCTCTGCCTTTGAGGGGCCTTCACGAGGTGTTTCCATATTTAAACCTGAATAAAGAGGATGAGCTGATCTTAATGCTTTGGCTGTGGACAGGGATTCTCTCACACCTCATCTAAATCTTGCCTTGCCTCAAATTAAACCAAATAATTATTGCTTTACTCTCCCCGAAATAAAACTTCTCCCATGCTCATGGGGGTGGTTTATGGTGTGAAGTACTTGAGTCTAAGTCCAGATGGTCAATGAAATCAAGTTGTGTTCACCCCCTAATCCTTTCCTCTTTACTGACCTTTAGAGAACACTATGATTGCTGGAAGGTTTATGTGCTTGTTCATGAGAAACTCACCAGTGTAGCCAATGGCTGAAGGGAATCTGAGTTCTGCCTAAGGTTCAGTAAAACCCTTTTACTGGCTTGGAATTACTCCCCTCTCTGCAGGTTGTGACTCCAACCCAGAAACTGTTTATACCTCTCAAGTCGTGCTTCTATCAAGCCCCAATTACAAGTGTTAGCATTTAATAGTGTAATAACACTCCTGCTTTTAAGCACAAACCGCTGTCAGACCTTTCACATGAAGTGGAAAAGGCATCAGGAATTCCTGTAAGACATCTACATTTAACAGCTGCTGTGCAGAAGTGCAGGGAGTAAAAGGCTGGTTTGGAATAAAATACACCACTCACCCATAGAATATGAAATATTGTAATGAATAAATAATGAATTCAAGAAAATTCATGCTGAGGTCCATAAGCATTATCATTGCAAACCTGCAGTGAACAAAGGCCAGAAGTTTCCTGGACATGAATGCAAAAGTTTTATTGACATTTCTATTCTAAATGTTGGTGATAATATTTGGCACATAAACCCTCAGAATTCAGAGTATCAGAGATATTAAATTATTTATGGCTGAAAAGGCACAAAATACAAGACCAAATTACTTTCTAGAGAGAACAGGCCATGCCAGATGTTTAATGACAGTATATATTTTCAGTCCTTAATTAAAAGAAGAAACAAGAAGTCCCAAGTCCCAGTCATTATAAAGCTTTGGAGGAAAAAACCTGAATCAGGTCTCTTATGATTCTCTAGGGACTTAAATTAAGTGCCCAATAAAATGGGCAGTTAACCAGATAAGCACAGATCTCTTCACCACTTTAATTAAATGTGACTCATCTAAGTCACAATTGTCTGGGAAACCTCAGGTACTGCTCTCAAGGGAGCAAAACCCAGGCTGTGCACTAGGATCAGAAGTTGGTCAGCCAAGAAGTCACACTTTGGAGCTAAAAATGTGTAGATAAGTACATGACAAGGAATAGATACAGAACTTGCAAGGTGTGCCATGCAGTGCATGTTTGCTTTTCCCTGCCAAGGGAAAGGTCCCAGGAAGCAGCAGCACTTCAGGAGAACTGCAAAAGGACCCTGAACAACCACCCCTCTCAGGGAAGAATAGTAAGAAATTGCGACTTTTTGGAGAACTTTAGGTTTTGTGTTGAGAATTAAAGTCTTAGAAATTTGCTAGCAAAAGAGAATCCCAAGGGATGCATTTCAGGCAGAGCAACAGACACAGGCTGTGACACCTCCTGCAGACCCAGAGCAGTGTGTCTGAGACCTGAAGGCTTCCCAGGCTGCTCCCAGCACTGAGCCCAGGGGTCCCTGTTCCCAAATGGGCCCCCCCTGACGATGCACCTTTGGAGCAGAACAGCAGCTTCCCCAGGATGCTGTAAACCCAAAGGAAAGGGAATGGACACGCTTGAAGCTTTGCCTGCCCAGACAGTTTGTGTGTCTGCATCTCCTGCTCAGCTGGGAATGAAGGGACATCCAGGTCACAGGTTGGTGAACCAGTGTGGGTGAAGTAAGAACAGACTCAACTTGTCTGCCTCGTAAGTCCAATCCCAAATCCTGCCAAGGATTCAAAACACTGACAGTTAAATATTTTTTCCATATGACACAGGACTTGCAGTCCCATGGTTGGCACAAACAATTTCAAGAAGAAAGAAATGCTTTCATTGGTGTGTTGGAAAAGCACTGCAAGAGGGGTGGAAACTCTCCTGTTTGAAGATGCTTTGCTCAATTCACTGCTCAGAAGTTTTCAAATCCTCATGACTTTTTTCAAATGGAAATTCTGAGAGCCTAACCAAGAAACTCCCTGCAGCTCCCCCTTTGCCTCTCTGGCAATTTTCTCTTGTTTCCTTGTCAAACAAGTGTGTCTTTTTCATCCAAAATTGAGTGGCAAACAAAACTACTGAGTGAAAGAAACACAGAGGTGAAGATTCTTCACCCTGGACAAAAAAAAAAAAAAAACCAAGAAAAACCACAACTGAACCTTTTATCAAGAGATTTTGCACAGTGCTCTGCCTGCTGGATTTCTGATCAGTGATTTACTGTATTGTGTGATCATCTGGCATAAGAGAAAACTACTACAAAGCAGCTGAACAACATGAGATGACCCAACTATAATCCTGCCTCTGCCTTCCCATAACTGTGCCCACTCACCCTGCACAGGATGGAGTCACCTCTCTGGACAAACACCCCAAGGAATGTCCTCAGGGAGTGCCCTGATGACACCTGGGACTGCACAAGGAAAGGGGGAGAACGCTGGATTTACTAACCCTAAAACCTGTGTCACAACAATGATGAAAATCAAGTAACTTTAATTTTAAGTGGGAATTCAGATATTATTCCAAGTTTTAAATTTCTTTGTATGAATCAATACCAGTCACCAGTCTAAAGGACAGACCTAAAACACTGTCCCAGCACAGGAGCTTGCAACATCAAAGAAGAAACTGCAATAAATTAGATGCAATCTCAACATCTCATAACTGCCAGCTTGTCTTAGATCACTTGTTTTCAACCACCTATCAGTGTTCATTACAACTCCCTTTCCCTTCCAGGGTCTGTGTTGTTTTTAAGGTAAGGCAGACACAGCACCACTGAGCAGCATTTGTGCAGCTCCCACTCACCCCCCTGGTCATTTGGTCTCTGACTGAACCACTGAGATAGTTCTTACCTCAGGGTAAGTCTGCCCAAAATGATCACTGAGCACTTTGGGCTTCAGGAGAAGATCCATTTCACTCCAGTGACATTAAACTACACCTGAACTTTGGCAAACTTAATTTGGTGTGGATCGATCTGGTCAATGCAGGTGTTAAGGGAAGAACAATTCCATTTGCTGTATTTGTGCACTGCATGATAACCCACACAGTGGCTGCTGGGCCCCAAACCCCTGCTCTGCTCAGGAATCAAGAGGAAACGTTGCTGATAACTCTTGCCAGAGTGCAAAAAACCACTGAGAGCAGACTCAGCCCTTACAGGTGTTAAAACCTGCAATTATTTCCTCCAGTGATTTAAATCACTCTGCTCTCACCTTTAGAGCCACAAAGACTCAAATGCTCCTCCCTCCCCACCTCTGTATTTGACAATTAATTTTCTGGGATATTAAACCAATAATTATTATTGGTGCCACAGCTTATCTGTGCTGGTGATCTGTGATCAACCCAAGTTCTCTTCAACATGTAAATATTTCTCCATAGCCCTGGCAACCCTGCATTTATGGAGAGAACTGTCAGCTTCTCAGGGAAGAAACTGTATCTTCTGGAACATTTGTGCAGTGTGTAGTAAAACATAACCTTGATCCAAATATAAAAAGTGTTTAGGTAGGAGATAAAAGGGGTGGTTTCTTGAATTAGAAATAATATCCTAGCCAGGAGTTATTCATGAAAGGAGAATCTTAATATTTACTCAGGCTTTCAGCAGCACTGATTTGCACTAGAATTTATTAACTTTTCAAATATTACACAAATATGTACCTGGATACTAAAATGTTACCCAGTAGAAGTTTACCAGAATCACAGTCTATCAGAACAGGGCCTATTTTAAGCCTAGAACTGGGCTTGATTCTGGTTCACTTGAAGTCAAGGATAAAAGTATTAATTTCCATATTAAAACGTTGGTTTCCTTATAGACAAGAGGTCCAGGAAAGAGCTATCCCAGACTCTGAAAAAGCCCACTTTGCATTAGGTACAATAATCAATGTATTTTACATGTTTGTTCTACATTGATTAGAAAGTCCTGACAAGACATAAAACTCTCCAAACACTTCCTGGTCTGTCACAGAAAAGTTTACTAGAAGCCTTCTCCATGCTCACTTTGTGTGTAGAATCATTCCTATTTTAATAAATTTAGTTCTGAAAAGATTCTTTGAAAAAAAAATTAAAAAATCAGATGCTGTTTACACAAGAAAAGTTGCCCATTTTTACAAAGGTGCCTTGAGAATTTGCAGTTCAGGGGTGAAAGGGCACAATGCATCAAGTGCCACAAATCTGAGTGTCTTTCCAGTGGAAACAGGGGTGTCGGATCCCAGGAAAGAGCAGGTGATGCAGCAAGAAACACACAACTGTCTCATCAATAATGGACACCCCAGCATTCGGCTGGATCCCTCCCTGTTCGAGTTGGATTCAGATTTTTTTCCCTTCAGGAGATATTTTTTCCCTTGAGAGGCCCCAACACTTTGTTGTCACCATTCCTGGAACGTCTGTGCTGGCACTTGGCCCAGACAAGTTGTCACTGAACACATGCCCTGATTGTTCCTGCCCAGCTCGGAGGATGTGACAGTTCTGATCACAAACAAGTGTTGGGAGCACAGGTAACACTGACTGCCCCCCACATCCTAAGTGCTTTAAATGATACCCTGAGTGTTCACAGGCCTCCAAAATGAACTTGGCACAACAAGAACTGCAAGGAAAAAATCCTCCCTCCTCTTTGGCAGAGGCTGTGACACCTGATCTTCCCTCTAAATACACCGGTCCTGAAAGAGCCCCAGGTGTTCATCTGGAAATGGTCAGGGATGGTCCATTTGAGTTACTCTGGATTGCTGAAGGCCAGTAATTCCTGGGTCAGACTGCCTGCTCACCTCTTGTACCTCTGGGCTCATTTCAAAGTTGATGTTTAGGTTATTTCTCTCCATCCTACCCCTTCACAGTCACACAGAGTCGCTCTCTGCTGTCACTTTGCTCAGTCACGCTGAGGTGTCACACCCAGAATTGACAGATCTCATTAGTAGTTTCCAGACACCCCAATTTCTCCTCATTAGACTCATCTGTAGCACAGAAACCTGCCAACCCTAAAACCATATGGTTTTCCTTCACACACTTGGAGACCCTCTTGCTTCCCTGCACAGGAACACTCCAAACAACATATGGATGTGGAATGGATGCACTTCCCAGGGGGCTGTAATACCAGTTTGACATGCACCAGTAAATAACTCCATCCAGCTTCATCAGGCATATCCCAGAATATTCTCCCACTATCACCCTGCTGGGAACTTCCAGGGTTCCCAGGATACCCTTGCAAAGCCACAGTCTAAGTGACATCACAAATGAAGTCTTGCAACTAGCCCTTTGCAACAGCACTGATCAAACTCAGAGCCAATTCCAGGCCATCAATTCAAATACAGAAACATTCCATGATTTTCAAGCCAGCTGGAAGCTCCTTATATAAAACAAGACCAAGTTAATTTGCTCTGCCTTCACATTCACCTTGAAAGCCCCTGGCCAGCACACTGAGCCAAATCCCACCCAGCCTTCATTCCTCCTGTGCAGGAGGTCACAGCTGGAGCCGCACAGTGGGACACTCAAGGAGTCAGTGCCCAACAATGGGGCTGCAGAGGGTTTTGGCACCCAGAGATTCTTGGCTGCCCCATACTGAAGAGCCCAGGGAAGCTGTTCTCTGCCGCAGAGGAGGAACTGGCAACACACTGTTTGCTGCATGTTTATAACACAACTTACTTAAAGATTTCATGTCAAGGCTAAGCTCGTACAAATGGCAGGAAGGACTTGAGGACCCTGCAGCGATGGAAGACTTTGACAGAGCAACAGAACCTTAAGCAAATGGATTAGAATGAAAACACAAACACTGCTGTGACCAGCTCCTGCCCTGAAACACAGATTATTCTATGCTTACAAACATACTCGGGGCTGAAGACAAACTTTTGCTCGTGTTATTGGCTTTGAGGTTTGTGTTTCAGCTCGAATTCTCTGTGGGAACGGTTTGAGCTCTTTGGTGCTCCTACATTCCCAGAATCAAGTCAAATCCAATAATGTGGTGCAACTTGAAAATAGCATATTTGTTTCTAACCCATTTCTGAACGATTTTCATTATTGCTGCTGAAGATGTGAGGATGAGACAGTCATTGTACTGAACACTTTGGGGGTTTTCCATAAAGCTTTGGAAATTCTGTAAGAGAAGAACAGTGACTTTACACTGCTAATCTGACCACAGATCTAAAGTCTGTATCAGCAACTAATAAACATGCAATAACATCAGCTGTTGCAGGAGGATGAAGTCAGAAATGAGGCTCACAAATCGAGCCTTGGCATTGTCTCCCCCACAGGCAGCGTCAGAGGGACTGGAGGAGTTAATGTGCAGTTCCAGTAAGTGCCAAGCAAGGCTCTATAATCAAGGGAGCCATTTAACTTGTCAAAAGTGAGGAACATTCCACACCGAAGTGCTGCCTTTCTTTTATGCCCAGAGAAATCCTTCTAATAGAAATGTTTACAAGACTTTCTTCGGAGCCCATTGTACCATTCTGTTCTTTTCATCCTCTTGCAGAGCCCCCACTGGGAGACCAAAGCTATAATTTCTTCAGCCTGTAAGCGCCCCACAGGTTCAGCTGACCTTTAGAATACACATTCTTCTCCCTCACCATCTCCTCTGAGGCAACTCCTTTTCCAGAGCTCACCCTGTGGTCTAAGACTGCTGGTACCTCTGGAGAGTGACAGGCAGACACATCCCACAGCACAAGGACCACACAGGATCTCCTGAGCACGGCCCTGCTTAGCAGGGTTGGGGTCAGGAACACAGGAGGAACATTCCTAGAAATGCAGAGCCAAGAGCACACAGAGCCTCTGACATGGAATTCTGTCCCCTGCCCTGGCCAGAGCTGTGCTTCCCAGGGGGACCTGGAGCCCTGGCTCCTGCTGGCTGTTCTCAGCCCAGGGTGGAGCCGTGGGCAGGTCACAGGGACCACCTTTCCAAGTGTTCCCACACACAACACCTGTGCCCTCACTTGAGGGAGCCTGGGGTTTCTTTGGATTTAAACAGAGGTTATTTACAGGCCACTCAAGCTCTTCCTTAGACCAAAGCACTTGCTGTTCCCACACAAAATAAGGCTTTTACAGTGTCCTGGGCTCCCCACACCCAGAGGCTCAGAGGCAGAGCCCACTGGCCACGAGGGAACACAGTTCCCCTGGGACAGGAACCACGAGCCAGCTCAGCAGTCCAAGGATGTGCCGCAGCAGAGACTGGGTCAGATGAGCAAGTTTGGCTGATCCAGCAGCTGACCTGCTATCCAGGCACACTGTTCAGGGCCCTGGGAACTCTCCCTTGTCTCCATTGCTGTGACCCTGCTTGGGACACCTTTCTCACCCTGCACATGTAACTCAGCCACACATCCCCTCAGCTCTCTACACATAGGAGCCCCAAATTGCAAGGAGAATTTTGTTTGTTTCTCTTCAAGTCAGGCAGATCAGCACCTTTCTCTCTTGTATTTACCTCCCCAAATCCACGTCAATGTCTCTCAGTTTACCAGACTGAGAAACTGCAGTTTCCTTTTCACTAATATATTTGAAGACCTTTGTTTAACTAAATTACATTGAAGGCTACAGGACCCCTCAATTAAAAAGCTGTCCTAGAATTGCAGTGTAGGATAATGATTTAAACTATTCAAAGCAGGGAAAAACACCAATTGCACAGCTTGCCAGGCCACAGAGGAGTCAGCAGAGCCTGGCACAGTGAAGGGAGGTGACAAGAAATCCTGCAGTCCAGTTGCACAGAGCAAGGAAAGAAGGTGGTGCCAGGAGCCAAGGCAGAGACAGGCTCGGCATTGCTGTCTGATTCCTGCTTCATTTGCAGATAACCGTTTGAAAAGCAGCATTGTGGATGACCTGACCATCTCTGCAGCTCCACTCTGAGCTCTGCTTTTAATCATTTCCTCTAACAGAGGAAAACAAGCCATTTTCATTACCTGACATTCAAAGCCAACAGGCAACAAGACTAAGATGAAGCACCTCCAGGGTGAGGTGGGAGAGACGTGCTGAAGAAGTGGATGGGTTGGGGTTCTTGGAGCCCTGCTGAGCCCCTGCCCCAGGAACAGGAGGTGCTGCAGCTGCAGCCCCTGTGCTGTGGGGGCAGGACACACGAGCTGCTCTGCAGCAGCAGGGATGGACAGAGCTTTCCAAAGATGCTTTTTGAACAATAGAGGCACTTATGTAAACATTAATTATAAAATAACCCCATGTAGCACAGAGGGACAGAAAGCTCAGCACTTACTAATCACCAGGGATGGAATTTCAACAGCCCACATGCACCAGACCTCATCCTGGGGGCTGGTGCAGTTCGAGGTCATTACACAATTAACTTCCCTCTCAAGAAACTGCAAAAAGCATTAATGATTCTAATGTCTCATTAATTAGAAGTAAATACAGGTGAATTAGTCAGACCAACCAACTCAGTAGAACTTCTAGTGCTCACAACATGCTAATATGTTGCTAATTAAAAACCATCAGCCTTCCTTTTAATTAATATATTGGCTTGCTTGATATTTAATTCAAGTTTTACCAGCTCTCATTTTTTCCAATTCAGAACGTGTAGCAGGCAAAGACCATACCAAAGGAAAAACAAAGTTATTCCACGCACGTTTGTGGAGATAAATTCAGCATTTTAGCTCCCAGCTCATTCTGCCTTCGAGATCAGGATGTGAATGTGGAAGAAAAACAAAGACAGTGTTTGGGACTGTGTGCACATTCACAGTTCCATCTCTCAGGACAGGAAAGGGGTTGTTTCTGGGAAGTCTTCTTTGCTTGCAGACCAAGCTCAGCTCCACATCGGGAGGTTCTGGGTCAGCTCTAGTTTGTGCCCAGTGCTGATCACCCTTGGCATGCAGATTTAACAGGAAATCAAACTCCCCTCGCTGGCATCATTGAAAGGGTTCTCCAGCCATTCCTCCTCACACAGCCCAAATCCCTGTGCATGGAAGTGCCTCCAACCCCAGTTGGGACAGGAGAAATATGACAATAACACTGCAAGAATCACATCAAAGGCTTCTCTGGAGCTGCTCCTCATCTGGAATAGCAGCCAGTTTGCACCAAGTCAGAGATTAAATTAACAAAGGAGCCAGGAAAACAGTGCTAATTAAAATCACAGGATCATCGAGGTTGGAAAAGCCCTCCCAGCCCATGGAACCCACCCTGTGCCCGCTGCCCACCTTGTCACCCAGCCCAGAGCACCCGCATTCCAGTTGTTCCTTGGACACCTCCCTGGGATAAAGATACTTCCTTACCTCCCTGTACACAGAGTGGAAAGACAAACATTCAGGAGTATTTACAGACTGAGAGTTGGGTGAAGGATCTTCAGGTGACTACATGGACACCAGACCCAGAACTCAATTCCTGGGTAATTTGGTGCCTTCAAAGCCAGAGACTGAGATTCACCAACATCACAGAGCTTTGTGTTCAGGAGTTTGAGAACAATTCCTCAGGGGACAGGATTCCTTGAATCTCCTGCCTCATGGAGTGTAAAGTTACAGACTGAATCAATGACTCACTGGTTCAGATATCTGTGTCAGAGGCAAAATGAGAACTATTTTTGCTGTATCACTGCAAAAAACAAAGAGCACTCAGTGGATCTTCCCATCTGCCTTATTCCCTGCTTGGATCCCCTCAACCCTCCCAGAACTTCTGAACAACTTGTGTGTTTAAGAGCAAATACCCTGAAGAGCTGTAGAATTCAGACTCAGGAAGTGTCAAATACAACCTCGTGAGAATTTACCTAGAGGCAGAAGAGGGAGATGAGAAACAAAACTATTTCCATTTTTCCTCACTAGAAACAGAAAAATATCCAAGTGTTTTGCATATATTAAAACTGAACAGAGAGATGCCTTTAAACTGCACAGAAACTTCAGTTTCACACAGTTCCTTAAATCATATTTTCATTCCCACTTTAATTTCCTCTCTACAGTATTGGTTTCCTTTAAGACTGAATATTGTCAGGAACAAGAGATTTCCAGGGAATATGATGGAGTTGCACCTGAGAACTGACAGGAGTAAAAAAAAGAAAAAAAAAATCAGTCCTTCCTAAGGATCAAATGGAAACACACAATCATTAATTTACTCTAATTAGCCCATGACCTCCCACTGTTACAGAAAGTGCTGCCAGCTCACAGTCACTGAGTCACCTTCAGTGGGGGAAAAGTAAAATAGAATATTCATCTGCCTTTCCCAAGATGGAGCTCAGAATAAGCAGTTCTTTGCCACTTGGAGCAATTTTCTTAGGGAAAAAAAAAAAGAAAAGGATTCCTGTCTTAAAACTGTAATAAATTGCCTCAAAAACAACACAAAGAGCTCATTTCCCTGACAATATGGCAAAGGAGAGTTAATTGCCATTATGTGGCAGCCTAAGGGCTGTCAGTCACAGGGTATGATACGTATCCACACTGGTGATATGTATTAGTACCCCTTCCCAAAAGAATTCCCCATGGCACATTCCCAAGGAAAAATAAATCCTCCCCAGAAAGTTCTCTGGAATCTGACCCACTTTATCTTCTAAAAGGAAAACAGAAAAAATTCTTCAGCAATTACATTCTTTTTCAGGGGAATATGGAGGGATGGAGACACTCCAGGACTGCAACCCCTCTCAGTGTATTCCTTGGAGGGCTGAAACCCAAATAGAAGGATGCTGGGAGGGGAGATTAAGGAGAAGGATACAAATAAGAGCATTAAGGAGGACAAATGTTCTGTTTGGTAGGGAGGTTCCTGGTGAAAGGGGGATTATGATGATTAAAGAAACTGTGAGAAAACAACTTTAAACAAGGAGAAAAACTCCCCATGTTACAAGAAACAAAGCCAAACAGAACTGTCCTGGCAGGGACATCTCCCCCGGGCTCGATCTCCACTGGGCCCCTTACATGGCAAATCCCAGCCCTTTATTTGGATTTCATGTGACTTGTCAAGGGAGCACAAATGCTCTGTACATCTTGGTGGTTTGCTCATCTTTCCCTTTTATCTCAGGGAGTTTCACATTTATTTTAAGGTCTTTTGGGGCCAAGAAGCACAGCCTGGCTTAAGTCCCCATGGTTTTGCCAAGCAGACAGCAAGTCCTGTACATTGGCACCAACAACTGATCCTCCCTGCTCTGGGGACCAGGTTTGTCAGGACATGAAGATGCAGGTACAGGTGAACCTGTCCTGCAAAACAACAGGACCAGAAAACAGTGCTCAGGTGAATAAAACATGGCTTTGTTATGAATTGTTACAGTTTTGCAGTAAACTAAGATAATAAATCATCTCGATTTAAATAGGGAGCCAAAACTCCTCTCCTAAAGGACATGCTCTCCCTGCCCTAAGCTATGTGAAATACCAGCTCCAGCCTTTCATCCATCCCTGAAGCATCATAGCAATGTGGAATACCCCAACTGGAAGGGACAACCTCAGATTGTGCTGATAAATCAAATTGCTGCTGATTTCTGCTGCTTTAACAGCAATATTTTACTTCCCCCGCTTTGTCATGGGCCCCTTCTCAAAGAAGCCACCTGCTCCCCTCCACTGCAATTCATCTGCAGGACAACTCTGGTCATGGAATGAGGAGGCAACAGGACAAATATTACTCCCAGGTCTCCACATGCTGATCAGCTATTTAACCAGGCAGCTATTTTTAGCTCTGCCAAGCAATCAGGATGCTGTTCACAAAACACTTAAAATAAAATTGCTTTCCTCAGATGACATTATCAGGCTCTGTTCTTTTTACCTGTAACGTGAAACTTTCCAATAAAAAAAAAGATAAGGGAGTCTATTGAGAAAGTAAAGACTCTTCTTAATGGCGGAGAAAAATTAATGTGTAATAGCCTAAATTTTACTTTAATGATACCAAGTGATTATCACTCTGGGAAAAGATGTTGAGACACAATGGGCACAACATAACAGGGAGGAAGGAAACTGGCCAAGAGTAAGGAAAGGAAAGGCACTGCGGGTCCCCAGACATTTTGGGGAGGCCTTCAAGAAGCCCTTTCCGTGGCTACAACCTCAAACTAGGAGAGCTGCAGCTGGTTTAAGGGTCCTTCAGTGTCTTCACTGCTCATAAGAAGCCTCCTGCCTTCAGAGCCAGTGGCCTGCCCAGAGCAGCTCTCACACTCAGTCCAGCTTTGGCAGCACAATTTCAAACACCAAACTATCTACATGATGTTCTGCCAGACTCTTACCCTGTTAGTACCTTTTCCTCCTCCCCTCCCCTCTTGATCCCTCAGATCCCACACAAATGCACTTTGCTCTTTCTCAGTCTCTTAAAATCCTTCACCAAAGTACACATTTTTCTCAAGCTGTCCACTCTCCCTAATTCCCACAATCTTCCACTTTCATCTTCTCAGGCTTAGGATGAACGAGATGATGGGAGGTTTCAAGAGACTTGCAGCCCAGTCTGATCCCTGCCCTGCTCTCTGGAATGTGTCTGCAGGCCCAGAGAAATGGCATTTAAAGCAGAGTTAGTCTGGGTGTTACAGAGCATCACTGAGGTGAGCCCTGGGTCTGCCACAGACTGACAGACTCAGTTATGGCACAGGACAGAACCCAAAATCTGGATACCAAGTGGTCAGTGTCTCCCAGGACATCAGCTGAGAAATTGAACAATAACTAATGTTACATTTGTGTTACCAAAACCCAGAATGGGCACAATTAACCTTGCAAGGAGACAAGAGAATTCTTTGCTGTATCACAAATCACCTTCACCCTCAGCACAGTTTTGGGATGTCACACAGTCCCATTTGCAGAAGAGATTCATCTTTATCTGAAACTGTAATTGAATGCCAGTAGTTACCTTGGTGACATTTAAAAATCTATCCCTGTGCTTTGCTGTCAACACTTCGTAATACAATAAAGTGCCTCGTGGAACGAGTCAGAACACAGCTTAGGGAATAGTTCCTATGACAACTCCATGGATCAAAGAGGTGGCAAAGATTCCCAAATGTCAAATGGACAGCAACACACAGGTAAAGAAAGTTCAGGCTGAAGGCAGTGCTGCTCCTAAGGCTGTGCTGAACTGCAGCTCAGAGCCCAGCTCCAGCCACTGCTGTAATTAAACAGTCTCTAATTCTCCAGGTACTTCCACTTTCACTGGAATTGCCAAGAACCCTGGCATTTATTATGCAATCAATCCAACTGATTCCAGCAGCCCTCTGCTGGGACTAATCATTAAGAGTGAGGGAGGAAGAGCCCCATTTCCTGTGAGCATTGTTTATAGTACTTCAGATACTAAATAAGAGTAGGGAACTTAATTATCAGTCAAAATAGAGGATTCCCATTCTGCCTGTGACGAGTCCTGGAACAGAGGGCACTGGCCTCACATTCACCCTTAGCATTTACAGATTTACTGTCCATCAGACACGCAGGGACTGGGACCCAGATTTGTTTCCTTGTCACTGGCTCAGCCACGTTCTCCAAGTCCCAGCGAGAACCAGGGAGAAGAGCTTGGCTGAAGCAGAACATGACTGAGCAAAGCCTCCACTCAGTTTTCCTCAGGACTGTCAAGATCCCTCTCTCTCTTGCTCCTCTGTTCTTGCCCTTTCCTTTCTCTGCCTTTAAGTTTGCTTGGCCTTTCCAGCCTCTTCCAGGTTTTTCTGCTTCCTCCCAATTTTCTCAAGCAGCAAAGTCACACAGACCTCGAGCACTTCCATCATCAACCATATGGGGCTGTGGCACAGAAGCATCTGGACCATTGGTCCCTAAAGCAGAGAATTAATTCTCTTGTTGTAAAACTAAACCTGAGCACCACTTTGTTTGGAAAATGCTCCCAAACCCAGCAGTCTGTGGCCTCCCTCCAGCCCTTCCCTCACAGGAAAGCTGTACATGTCCTCTGGAGCTGTCCCACATCTACATTCCAAAGTCCTCAGTCCAATTCCCAGGAGACAAAAATCAGTTTGCCCTGTTCTGAAGATAAGACTTAACTTTACAGCTGCTCTTGGATTGTCAGTAGAAGCATCCAGTGGAAGAGGGCATCAGAAACCCAGGTTATTTATTTTATGAGTGTTTTCTACACAAGGGTGATGGACCCCCCTAAATACTCTGAAGATATGAAAATGAAAAGGGCACTTGTCTCAATCAGAAAACGCAACAAAAACTGTGACTTTTTGGCACACTCTAAATATGTGAGAAAAACTGCCACGTTTTCATTGATATTTCAACCTGAGAACAAAAATATAAGCAAACTGATAATAAAAACATGCCTGGGAAAGACAAACAAGGTAAACGAAGAGATTACAATCTTGCCCTTCAGTAAGTGCTTTACTCAGAGTGAATTTAAGGTGAAAAGATAATCTCGCCACTGGAGACCACAAAAGAGAAGTTATTTGCATACAGAATAGGCTCACAGAAAATTAAACTGCTGTGGAAAACTAGAGCTTATTATGCAAGAAATGTGATAAGCTAAAACATACAAAAAATCCTCCTCGAGATGTGAGCAACATGAGCTAAAAATATCTCTATTGCATGTCATTTACAAATTCAAAGGGTTGTTTAGGCTGTGTTTAGATTGTGATCAAACAACACTCCATACTTTTTTTTTTTTTCCTCCACTTATGATTAAAGATAGTGCTGGATTTTAGGTGTTCTGATTGCTTTCCTCACTTCAGTTTTATTTCTATTTTTATTTTGCACTCCATGTTCCCTGCCCCCTTGCTGAGAGCAAACAGCAACACTGGGAGGGGACCCAGGGAACGTCTGGACACTGTGACATTGGCCACTCTTCTTTATGAAGGCGCAGGAGCAGCCTGGGAAGTGCATCCCTGATTGCCACAGGCAAGGGCTGCAGACACTGTGCTCCCAGCCTTTATCTGTGTCCCTCACATGTGCTTTGCAGGTGCAAGGCCCACCTGCACAACCTTCCCTGCAGTCCAATCCACTGGTGCCACCCAGCCAGGGCACCCTCACAGAGGTGGCCCAGCACTGAGGTGGGTGACATCCAGCACAGACCACAGGTGTTCTGGAGCTGCACACCAGAAAAACTGTGCAGGTGCATTAAGAGTCTCAGCACAACTCTTCAAACTTTCCATTCTTTCCAGCTGCAAAGGAGAGAGCTCAGTGCTGTGATGAAAAATTCTTGAACATAAATTACCATCATTTCTCTGTTACATAACATGATTTATCCAAAGCATGCACTGGGCTCATTCCAGTTTTCACTGAAGTCAATAGAATTATAATTGTTCAGCACCTCTGAAAAATCAGGACATGCTTATTCATGGGTATAATTTATGGTACCCAAATTAGAACATTCTGTCCTTAAGTTACCAATGCAGAAGAGGATGGTTTCTTACTCCTTCCCCTTCTTTAAGGACATTAATGCAGCAACACTGGAATTTACCCCCAGATCTTCAGTGCCAGCCTAGAACTGATCAAACTCAAACCACCACACCAGCTATCTGAACTAATTACTCTGGAATTCATTTCTGCCCACCCATGAGATCAAATTGGCTCCAACCAATATCTTTGCCTATGTGAGCCCTTCCTTCCTTGTGTCATGATCAGACTCGTGCCAGGTCCACCCCACATCCCCAGGCTCTGAAAATCAAAAGGACTTTGCAAGAGTGTCTATGTGCAGGTGATCAGACAGCATGAAATCCAGTGATTAAAAAGAGCTGGCATATACTGGAGAAGAGATAAAACCTCAAAAGCAGTGCTGAGTTTTGTAATTGCAGCATTTCAGTTAATATCAGGCTGGGGGAATTGCATACACTCAATTTTTTTTTTCAAGTTCCTACACCTAACAGTCCAAAATGGCCTAAACCACAGAGCATGTCTAAGTCCCCTGAAAAGAATCCTCCTAAACCCCTCAGATGTAATTCCTTCCCTTCATTCACACACATCAGATAACCTATGCAAAGACACCCAGGAGCATGTGATGAGAAGGTACCAGCCTTCAGAAGGAACACTTGTTTAAGAAATGGCATTTCTGGAACAATATCTCCCACTTACTTTGCTCTGTCCTCCATGTCCTCCAGCACTGCACTCTGCCTTCCCCAGCTCCCAGAGGGAACAAACACATCCCTCCACCAAAGCTCCATTTAATGGATGCATTTTTCTTTGCAAATTCTGTTCAGCCAAGGATCAGAGTTCACAAATGTCCTTTCAACCTGAAGGCAAATAAACTTTTAACTGCAAGATTTAGCCCAATGCATGGAGAACACAGTGACCCATGTTCTCCCAGGGTCACACCCATCCTCTGCTCAGGGGCACACTGTGGACATTTCCAGAGCACTCAGCACATCTGCACTGGTAATAAGGGACACTCCTGTCCCTGGGGAGGCAATAGAGACTTGCAGAAATCCTCCTTTTACACTTGTGCTCCACATCCCTTCATTCTTGTGACATCTGAATCCTTGTACATTCTGTAAAACAATCCATGTTAACTGGTTTATCCACCACTGGTCCAGGAACAACTCCCTCCTCCAGCCAAGCAACACACAGATGCCTTTGGGCATCTGCCCAGAGGGAAGTCTCCAGGCTAGAGACTGGATGGCAAAACTGGAAAAAATAGTTGAGAAACTTCTGCACTGAAGTTGTTTCCTATGAGATTTCAGCATGAACTGAAAAATACAAAGAACAAAACTGAAAAGCTTTTCCATCTTTCAGCTAATTCACAGAGAAAAGATGATTGATTTCCTCACATCCTTCTTGATGTCTATGAAACCTGTAGGATCTGTGTCTTCCTCAAAGGCCTCAGACTCAAGTGTGTACATGGTGCTTGCAACAGCTTCCTACAGCTGCAGCTTGATGTGCTCAACCATAATGTTGTGACAATATTTAACTTCTTCATGGGAGGAGGTGTGGGAATGCTTTGTGGAGCTCAGAGATTCACCAAAGCAGAGCTGGCAGTGCAGAAACAATGGGAAATTGTTCTTTTATGATTGCTAACTCATTACTACAGTTTTATCAGGTAATACAGCACTCAAACCCACGAAAGACAGGAAACCCTTTACACTGATCCCCAGCACCAGTGACCTCCCAGCAGTGCTGGCCCAAGAGACACAGCAGAGCCCAGACAACGACTGCAGAACCTTCTCCAGTTCAGCAACAGCCTCCAACCCTGCACTGTTTCTGAACAAGGAAGATGTTTGCAAGAGAAGAGACCTGTCCTTGAAGTGACATTGAGGGTCACTGATGGTCCCTACCTTGGTGGCACTGAAAACTCCACCACTGAGCCTTTTTAGTGGCACTTCCATACACAATAAACTGCCTTGCTCTGAACGAGCTTCCACAACCACAATGGCCTTCTCCACACCCTGATGTCACCCCCTGACCAGCAGACCCCACTTTGAGAGGGGCTTTGTGGGTGCAGGTGACTGTGGCCAGAAGGATTTGTCTGCCAAGGTGCCACATTCCACTGAGATCCCTCTGCCAGAGTGACCCTGCTGTGGCTGGTGGGGCTGCTGTGCTGGCAAAGGCACATGGGGCAGGTGCCAAAGCAGAGGAGCAGAGCCCAGCACTGGTGCTGAGCTCCTCCCCACTCTCCTGCAGTCACACACTGGTCAACACCCATGGCCCACACTACAAGTTTTGGGTTGGAAGATGCCTCACTGAGCTCTCCAGCAGAGCAGAACACACAGTTCCACTCCACAGCAAAGGTCTTTTCCAACCTAATGATCCTATGAAGAACCAGATTCAAGCCTTGCTTTCAGGAAACTGTTTCTAGAACATGACCTTAAAAGAGCCAACAAAAACCCTGCCCCAGTTTTAAAGTCCCAATGGCCATCAGGGCAAGTCTGAAAGGCACAGATTGTGACTCAGGATACTATTTTTAATTTTTTTTTTTTTAATGTAAAAAATTCTTTCCACTGAAAACCAAAATTAACTGATTTCCCACAAAATTAAGGGTCTCAACAAATACTTCAGACACAACTGTTATAGGAGTTCCTCACATCCTGCATGATAAGACATTCCTGTGTCCTTATTGCTGCTCAGCAGCCTGAGGGCAGGCAAAGCCAGGAGGTGCTTTGAGCAGGAGACATCCAGGAGGTTCTGTCCATTCCCAGCCATGTCACCCTGAGTACAGTGACCTGTTTATTGATTCCAACACACGTGTGGGTGGTTTAACTGGAAAAAACTAATATTAGGCCTCATGTGTTACAAAGTAAACTTTTCACAGGGAAGGTGTTTCTATAGTAACCCATGTTTTTCTAGCAACACATTTCACATCAGGGTTGCCATAGAAACAGGACTATAGAGACGTGTTCACCAAATAAGTTGTCAATAGCTCTTCCCCAGCCTGGTGCATTCCATCCATGTCAACCCAAGGGTGAGCACAGCACCCTGTATCTCCCCAGGGAGGCTCCTGGCAGGAGTTACCCTCCCAACAGGACTGTGAAATGTTCTGCCCATGGGAGAGCAGCATTGCCCCCATAGAGCTCCATGACCTTGTCTTTCAGGAGTAAGTGAAATGCTCCGTTCTGGATCAGGTTATAAACCCACAGAACTCAAAGCTGTTGCACAGGAGGGTGGCAGTGAAACACCCTCATCTGTAGGAAGACAGTGAAATCCCCACTGAGCAGTCAGACCTCAGAGAAACCTTGGGCTGTTGCTGGTTTGTGTCAAAGGGATGGCAACTCACTCCAGGGAGAAAACTGACTCTCTCTGGGTTTGAGCATATATTTAGGCTTCAGCATTCCCAGGGGTAACTTATGGACTCCCACTCACCTCCAAGGAAAGTCTGCAAAAAGATCACAGCTCTAATCTGGCATTTACATAGTAGCTGGGATTTTAATTACTATTTGTTCAGTACCTTCCCATTCATTCAGCAGTAGTCAAATGTACATCTGCAGGACTATCACTGCTCCTGACCTTTGCTTTGCCTTCTTTCCCACTCTTTCATTTCTCACTTCTCTTCCCTGGTTTTCCCTCACAGCTCCCTGCACCCCTAAACTCCCCAACCCACCAAGAAGTAGATGCTAATTCTCATTTATATCATCAGCCCTTTCAGTTCCTCTTGTTCCTCCTCTTTCAGTAAGAGCCACAGAAACCCAGTGAAACAGCCCAGAGCAACTTACAGGGAAGGAAAAGGAACAATTTACTCAAATGCCATCATGGAGAAGTTCCAACTCAAAACTTGCTCCAAAAAAAAAAACGCCAAAAGTTAAAAAAGACAACACACATGATGCTGAGACCTAGAAACTGAAATTCCCTTGTAAATCCATTCCAGTGGTGGCTCTAACACCTTTTAGCAGGTGGAGTATCCTGGCTCAAAAGGCAGCTGCTCCAGCACTGTACAATTCCTGCTTCCCCAAGCACCCCAGTCCTGGTTTATACTCTCAGTGTGTTCCCTGTACTCAGTATGTTGAGATGCAGAGTTTGGTGCTGGCACATGACATTTTTCCCAAGACTAAGTGTATAAAGTGTCAATGTGTTGTGAAGGTCCTGTGAGATGGACCAGGGTCCCCAGTGGGAGAGCCCTTTCTGCTCAAGTGTTTAGAGTGATCTACAGGAAAATATTGCACTGGGGTTATGTGATAAAACCTGGTTTTCCAAGCTCCTTCTCAACCTGCAGCAGCACTGCTTGGAGTATTTTAAATTATTTAATATTCCTAACTATGCAGTGGCACAACACTAAGTGTGACACCCTCCACATTTCACACTCTGCCCCCTCCTACCTGTTGTGAACAGAAGTTGCAGGGATACAGCTCTTGGTATCTCACTGAGGTGTTACAACAAGACAGTCCAAATTAACTGCCTTTAAGCAACAATTTTCAGGAGCAGAGTGATCGTGTCCCTGTTTCCACTCAAGACTCACCAGTATAACCTAAACCAAACCTGATAAAGTTTACCTGGGGTAGCTCATCACTGGAGCCACACACCAGGCATGATGGGAAGGAAATATCTGAGCTCTAAAACCACCACCAGAATTCCTAAATAGCATTAGATGGGCCTGTGAAACAATTTGAGAGTGACCTTAAAATTCCTTTGCTGACAGATTGTGAGTTACAGAGGATTTTACTAATTCATACATACAGGTCTTGCTCACCCTGGCCTGTTGGCTTGCAAAGCCTTAGGCTGAATCTGCTCAAGCCAGGAGTTGTTTGCACATGCACAGGAAATGCTAAATATAAACAGGACAATATGCAGACAAATCATTTTTATGAACTTTTTAGGTCAAGGTCCAAGTTCTCCTTTGCACCTCAACAGCACCAAGTGGACAGCAAGAATCTGCCCCAGACACAGGTCCAGGAGCACTACTGTGACTCCAGCAGCAAGTCAAAGCTACACTCTTGCCATTTCTTTTCTTCCCCATCCTCCAGACCTCCAAAGCTCCTCCCACAGCAGGGTCACCCCAGGCCAGCACAGGCTCTGAGCTCACACAGAACACCAGTGGCTGGGGAGCCAGAAGAGAGGAGCCCAATCAGAACATTCTAGACCTATAGCACTCAGGAACCGATTCACATCCTCACTGATAAAGATAAAAAATAAGTCTGATTTATTTAGAGTTAATTAGCTCTTACCTCATCATATTGCCCCATAGTTCTAAATACCTCCTTTTGAAACAGTGATAAAAGGAGGTCTTCAAATGTACATCTATTCCTTTTTGTTTGTTCAGGGCACAGCCTCTTGATAAAGACCATTTCCCACATATCATTCAGACCTTTTGAATTACTTAATGAGTTAAGGAACAATCTGTAAATCAAGAATTCCAGTGGGATCATTTCACTGTAACCTTTCCAGATAGCTGACAGACATTTGGTCAAAAGAACAGAGAAGAAATGGAGTACAAGACCAAAAAGGTCCTAAGTTATCCTCACCAACAGACTTCCCAGATTCCAGTGTCACCTAACATTTCCTACAAAGTTCAGAATTCTTTCATTCACTTATAAACTGAATTTAACCCACCATAATAAAAACATCCTGGAATTACAACTAAGGCATCTTTACCTTCTGCTTTTTAACTCCAGCTCAGAAGAGGCAATACCAGAACATGCCTTAGGGCAGGAATCCACTCCCCAAGCATAGTTGAGGGAGCAGTATAATCAGTGGGAAACACACATTTAATTTCAATCACCTTCTGCAGGAGCATTAGCTTGTCCAAGGATTGTTATTTTGGCATCCAGGGTCACGCTAAGGAATAACATCAACAGAGGCGAGCCACAAGATTTGGATGCAAGTTTGGATGTGCAAAGTACTCAAATGTGCTGGAGCATCTCCCAGCTGAGATCCAGTGGCTGTGGGAGCTTAATCACTAATGGCCAGAGCTTACCTGCTACACCACAGCGATGCCAAGGGCTGCACAGGCGCAGGGGTTCCTCTGCATTTACCTCACTAATGCAGTATAGTTACAGAGTGTTAAAATCTGCCTTCGGTCCCTTGAGATGCAACATTTCATTCATAGATTTCAGCTATTCCAGCGTTTGGTTGTCAGAGGTGAAGGTGTTAGACAAGTCCTGTGTCCTCATCTGAGGACAGCCTGAGCCTATTTTTAGATCACTTTATTCAAGAAAGTCTCTAGCAAAATTCCAAACACTTCAAAATTCTTCCTAATCCTCACCCCAAACACGTTCCACCTATGCCTTGTCCCTCCTTAGGTGGAGGGGTGCTATCTGTGATACAAAATGTTCTGCCCCGACATGGTCTGGTTTGGGTTGGAAGGAAAACACCTGCCCTGGAGACAAACCCTTTGTTGTCCCAGTGGAAAAAATAGTGTGGAGTTCTCAATCCCTGCCCAGCAGACACATCAAGCTCTGTTACTATTAGAAGATGCCCAGGATCAGACTCAGCCCAGTCTAATTATCTGCTCAGTCACCTCCTCCCAGACATCAGGTCACACTGACAATTCCAGTGTTCGAGAGTAATTCCAGGCTGGTGGAGGGTTTAGCGTTCAGTTGTATTTCAGAAGTTGGCAGTGCCGGAGCCGTCGGTGATTTGTGCTGCTCATTAAATCAGGGAAATGAGATGGGGTGATTAGAGCTCTGCTCCTGAACCAGGCAACAATCAGGGCTTACAGAAACTCCTTTAAAAGCACAGAGATGCCCTCAGGACTGGAGTGGAGTTTGGTACAGGGGAGGACAATTTCCCAAAGCAATAAAGAGCCAGGAAAAAAAATAATCCCCCTCTGAAGGCACAGAAGTCCTCGAGAAGGGGCCCCTTCACTGCCCGTCCCTGCAGCTGCTGCTCACAAGTTGCTAAAAGCAAATCCGGTAACAAAATTAGCTTTTCCAAATGGCAAAAACAGAAGGTGGCAAACCATGACATATTCCCAGGCTCTTACACCAACAAAACATCCTGTAAGCAATTTTTTTTTAATTAGGAAAACTTCAAGCATGCAGGCTGGGAAAATAGTTAGTCTTAATATGGCTGAAAACTTCTACCCTGGAGTCCAATCACACAAACAAATAAAATAACAAAGCAAGTGACACCTCCTATTAACAATCTCTACTGGTTATTTTTGCAAGTCTTGACAAGCAAACTAGTAAAAAAAAATATCAAACCTGTTTTGCTAAGATGGTGAATAAATTGGATGCCTGTTAAGCCCTGATTGCTTCTTAAATATTTGGCTAGACAAGAATTTCTTGATAAATGGAGGTTTAAGGACTTTTTGGTCTGATCCTGTAAGACCTGAATGCAAAGTCCTCTTAGTAAAACATCCTGCTGCTATTATGAAGTCTCCTAAAATTAGATTAATGACTGAAATTTAACTGATCTCACTGTGTCATTAGACTCAGAATCTAAGTATGAAGTGTTCAGTCACAGCTGGGCCTCTCAGATTGCTCGAGACACTTTCTTCTCCCACTTTCTTTTTTAATTCCTTTTTGAATCCCAGTAAACACCACATTGTTCCAGAGCCTCAGGATAGTCCCAGTGATCAGAGGCTGCTTGGATATCCAGATCAATTCACCCTCCAAACCTGTGGGTCCATGAGCAAGTTTATGCCCTGCACAGGTTTTATTCAAGGGAAATGGGTTATCCCAACCTCTGCTGCTGCCTTTTTCCATGATAATTCTGCCCCTGGAGACACATCACCTTTGGAAACACCTGGAATAGTTTATATTCAGGATGTAACAAACGGGAAACCAAAGGAACATGCTAATGAAAGACAATTTTACTGTCCTGCAAAGAGAAAAGTAGAAAAGCTCCTCCAGGCCACCCAACATTGCTCTGTACAAGCTGCTGGTTTGGCAGCAGGAATGTTGCCACCAACTTCCCGTGACAGGTCACCCAGTTTCAGTTCAGTGAGAGGTGTTTCCCAAAGGCAAGATAAGGTTCCTCAGGGTTTCAAACCTCTGCTGCAAGTACATCACAAGAACTGTCAATAAATCTCCTCAAATCACCAAAACTCTCATGTCAATATAATTTCAAATAAGCTTGGCCAGAAGGGATTGGCTGCTCTGGGCTTGCATGTTTGGTTCTGATAGCACTGAATGCTGGTAACAAGATGAAGAGCTCTTATAAAGAGAGACAAGCAGCAATAAATTGTATTATGTACTAATACCACCCTCATTGACAGCACTTATCTGCAGGACTAAGGTCTGCACAGACAAAGGGAGTTAAAAGCTCTGGTATCATCAGCAATGGCTTTGTTCTCCCCGTCTGGCTTCTGGACCAGAGGGATTCAGGGAGAGTTTCTGACTCCACTGAAGTCAATAACAGCATTAACTCCACTGGACCCGGGCTGCAGCTGCAGCAGAGCTGCTGTTCCACCTGTTCCACAGCACAGGTTGGGAAGAAAACTGCTGGCCTCAAAGTACCCCTTCCCTGCAGCAGAGCCCTGCACTCCTACATTACAGACACTCCCCACGTATTCCTGGACAAGTTAAGTCCTTCCTTTGTATCAGCAACAAACCTGCAAAGTCCTTCTCTATCCTCCCATCTCTAGGACCAAGGTTATGCAAAACGAGAGAGTTTGGCAGCACAAGAAAATACAGCAGCTCAGACTTGAATGTTAAACCCTCTTACCTGCGCTGTGATGTCCTTCTCATTTAATCTCACAGGCTCAGCTCCACATCAACAAACGGTTCAAGTTTGGTTTATTCAGTCTCTTCTTATACCAGGCACTACAAATTGATGGCTGAATGTGCTCCATTCCAGGCATTTCAGAGCACCAAGGCTCGACCTGAATTCTAAGCATTACTGGAGTTAAAAACAAAACGAAGCAATAACATAAAAACAAACAAACAAAAAGAAAAAACCAAAACAGCTAAGCAAGATCAACACATGGTATGGAAGAAAGTAGCACTGTGATTTTGGGGGGGCAAGAAAAGCAGCAGGAAACCAAGAGTGAAAACCAGGAAGACCACACACAAGATATCACTCTCAGCTGCTCAGGTGGTCTGGGTTAAGTAGCCCCGCACAGCTACAGGTGTTACCAATAGATGCACAAGTAAAGCTGATTTTTAAAGACAAATCAACGTATTCTTCTGAAGAGCAAAACAACTTTAAATCCTTTTCAACAAGAACATATTTAACTATCCCTCCAACTAATCTGAGGATTGTTGAGACAGCCCATAGCACTGCTGGGAGTTCATTCACCAATATCCTGCTCTCCTCCAGAGTATGTTTTGAAAGGTTGTCTCAAAGGTCTAAAAAAAATCTAAGAGATTCCTATGACAAAAACATGTTTTCAAATTCCTGCTCTTAAATCAGCTGACTGTGCCTTGGAGTGGGATGTGTTATCTTCACCCTGTTCCTTCAGGCGAGGACCATTTTTATCCAAAGCTTTTTCCATTGCTCTCCTCAAGGACCTGAACACCCAGTCCTGTTTTTTTTCAGCAGCTCCAGGCACTGCTGGTTGCCCTTCACACCAGGCACTGGGATTCTGTTTCCTTCAGGGCAGGTAATGTGTGTGTGAGGTGCTAAACATTTAGAACCATTTGCTTTTGGTTTTCAGTCCCCTATAAACAGCATAAATGCTGTTTGAGTTACCAAAATGTTGTTACAGAACACCAGCACTGCTCAGCATTCCCAGAAAAGCAGAGACCCTCTGCTCCTTGGCAGAAGCTCCGTTTCACCTGAGCCATTAACGCTGCTATTTGGCAGCACCTTTCGTGTTCCCCCTTCTTGGAGGCTTTGTCGTGTATCAGCTCATCAGCATAAAGACCAAAACCTCATTTGCAAGACAAATACTGTAAACAGAAATTAATTCGTTGATTTCAAATGAGAATGGTGATGGTAATTTCAGTGTTAAAAAACCCTTCTTACGCAGTAATTAAATTCCCTTCCAGCAGATATAGCCAAGCACATGCTCTGCCTACACAAGGAGTGATTAATTGACCCTGAGATGACACCATCCACCCAGCAGTGGGGACAGAACTGTCCTGCGGACATCAGCGATAGAAGGTAGATAATAAACAAGGAGGATAGAAGAAAGAAACCAGTGAAATTCTACTGTTTAGAAAGCACAATTAAAATACAACAACCCCTTTTGGAAAAACTCTAAATACACATGCAGCCCTTTTGTATAATCACTTGTTTGACAGCATTCTTAAACTAAGTGTGATCCCTAAAAGCAACACTGAAATTAAAGAGCAAATATATGGGACTGAAGTAGGTTTCACGACAACACTATGGAAGAAAAATTGAGGATGTTGGTCAGAATGACAGGATTTTGTTTAAGAACACATGTACTGCTTTGTAGCTGGGAAAAGAAAAATGGATTTTCCAGACACTGCTATAAAACATGCCAAGAACCCAGAGTAAACCAAAGAAAGCACAAGCTACAACGAGAAAATAAAACATCCAAAATTTTCCATGTGTGCCCATTTATGGGAGGAAGAAATTACCCTACACTTAACTTGGCTCCCTCTGTCACAGGTCAAAAGGCAAGAAACATTTATAGAGAGCAGAATTTAGTATTAAAACCCACGAGCACAGAGATTTGCCAGCAGGGAGGAGCTGATGAGCACTCTGGGTTCAGCATCCCAGTGACCTGCTGGGCACTGAGCAGCAAAGGACAGGAACCCCTGGGAGCCTGAAGTGGAGCCTGATGGACTGTGGAAAGGAGGGAAAGGAAAACTCCTCCTGGATGGAAACCCCATTCTGACCACTGAGGGAACAGGGAATATGGTTATGTTAAAATATTCTAAGTCTGTTTATTATTCCAGAGCAAACCCTTTCACTGGGCTCAGGGAACTACAGTGATTTATACTGATACTGCTTCAGGTTGCACTGGGTAATCATCTTTTTTTAGGCACATTTTTTAACTCATGCTACAAGTGATACAGGCAGGTAAATGTTCACTACCCACACATATAAAGAGCAGGTTATTTTTTATCTAGATTGGCCAACAGTGCTATGACATCACACCTCAGTGAAGTAAAAGATCTCAAGACTGAAGAACATCCTGTATTTTCATTAATGTTCCCAATGTAAATCTGCCAGTCACCCACAAGGCAAAGATTTCTAATATATCTAATTAATGCAGAAGTATAAATTCCATTTCCAAAGTGACTTCATTACATATAGTCAGTAATTTTACAGTATTTAGGCCCTAAAAGATGCAGACAGGCACAGTCTGGAATGTTCTAAGGTATCTACCAATTACATTATATACAGAATTACATTCAAGTAATTACCCTAATGTTGAGAGGAAAGCTGACTAGAGCTACTAGTGTTCTGTTCTCCAAGTCTGGCTTTCAAAGTGGCTGCTAAACTGTTCTTAATTTTGATGCTGGCCAAAAAATGTGGCACATAATTTAATACTGACTTGTTCATCATTATTAAAGCAAGTGAAATAGCACACACACCTCAGGAAAAGGTGGAAAATCCAGTGTGATGAGCAGGAAAGAGCTTGATGGAGACCCCCAGCAGTGCTGGAGAGGAAGGCTCAGAGAGAGCTGCACAGGACTGTCTGTCAGAGCACCAAGTGTCACTCCTGAGAACAGACCACAGCTTTTGAACTCAGACTAAATGATTCAACTGAAATGATGACAGTATTAGCCCAATTAATACATCACAAGTGCCTCTAAAAATGTGTCAGATTATCAATTTTATCTTCAGATTTATCAGTTTCAGACATGCAAACCACCTCAGCAGGTAACTCACCTGATGCCCAGCGTGGAAATGCCCCACTGCCTCCAGGATCACAGAATTACAAGGCTGAACATATTCTCCTCCCTGGGAAACACCTGATGCCTTTCAATATCCCAGTTTTATAGTCTTTATTAATTCTTTCCAGATAATTTCTCAAGCTAATAGCTCCCCACTTACACATGGCCTTAGTAGCCACCAAGAGTGGTGAGCAGCTTGGTGCAGTCATCGTCCTGGAGACATCCATTTCCCATCCATTCAGGACTTAGTGACACAGTCACCTGGGTCTTTCATTTTTATACAAGTGATCTCAAGCAAAAAAGCAAAGGAAAAGGAGGAAAACTTTGCTTCTGATCCATAATACCTGTTCAGCACAAATGTCTGAATCCAAGCCTCTCCCTGGCACTTCCCTGTACCCCTTGGAGCTGTGCTGGACAAGGGGCACCAGAGATACCCACTGGTATCCACATCTCAGGTGAGATGTGAGCTAGCACAGGACAGCACTGTGTCACTAAGCAGCAGTGTCAGACAGGAACTGTTGGGGAAGTGTCCCACCCAGCAGCACCAAGGCTGTGTGTGCACTGCAGGACTCTGCAGCTTTGCTGCTCCAGACCCAGTGCTGTTGACAAGCTCTAAATAGGATAAAACAGAATTCATTGAAAGATTTCTGGAAACCTACTTGAGAATCTGAACCATATTTGTTTTATTTCAGTTTATCTTCTACATCACTGGGTAAACAAAGATTGCCCAGAACGTGCAGGATCTGCAGTAGTGCCTCAATCAGCCCCTTCATTTGCATGTTTTACTTTCAACTTCTGAGGGACATTTTTATGCAGAGAAAAATAAATGTTACTTCCATTCTTCTTAAGCCCATTTTTGTACTTTTCTGTGATAAATTATTCTTTTAATTTGGAGTCTGGGAAAGGGACTGAAAAGCTATTTCTAAAGGCTGGAACCTCATTGTTAAAATAAAATGAAATCATCAAATTCCACAAAGCTAGATTTTTTGTAAGTATAAGTCTCTAAAGAAATAGTGGTGGAGCTGTTGTACAGAACCAGTGCAGCAGGTAGTGATGGTAACGAGCCCAACAATGACAGAACCAAGCAGAGATAATTTAGCACACATCTCTTTTTATTATTGCTGCTTGAAGTGTCCCTGGTCTCTATAGCAGCATCGCTGTGGATAAATATTGCCTTTGTTTCCCTTCCCTCTGTAGGTAAATTTACCTTTTCCTCTTTAGCAACTGCCATCCCAGACACTGATTGTCACGTGGGCCAAATTCATCCTGGAGTGAACCTTCGTCTTACAAGAGGTGTAGTCAGGAGAGTATTGTATTAAGAACCTAATTCTGTTATCATTATTCTGCTTAAACAGAAAGTGTTACTGGTATAAGGAAAACAAAACCTATGGCCCAGTAAGACCAGAATCAACCCCAGATATTCTGAACTTGGGGAGAATGTGGTCCAACATTCATTGCTCCAAGTGTGTTCAGCAATTTGCCTCTCTGAGGCCCCAGCTGGAAGGTAACATTTTGCACAGTCTGGCACAGCTGGAGCTTCTCCTGCTCCCAGGAATCCCTTTGTCCAGAGCAACTGCTGTGATTACAGCCAGTGACTGGGCCTGGCAAGAGGATGCTGTTCATTCCATATCTACCCCAGAGACACAGGAGTTCATGAGAGGATCCAGGATCCAAGGAATGCCACAGGAAAAGCAGCCCTGCCCATGGGAAGCCCTCAGGACATGGGACCATGGAAACTGTGCCTGGCTCACTCTCTCCTGGGACAGCAGGACCACAGGGACACCACGAGGGGCTTGGCCTCAGAGCTGCTCAGCTCTGCTCCAGACACCATGTGGTGCTTCATGTCTCCTCCTCCCTCAGTAGATTATCCTCTGGCATCCTGCCACCTTTGTCATAACTGATTATAATTTCAACTTGATGAAAACCTTGTTCTGAGTCACAGCAGGGAGTAACTGCATCAT
This sequence comes from Hafferia zeledoni, assembly GCA_035583235.1. Classification (NCBI taxonomy): domain Eukaryota; kingdom Metazoa; phylum Chordata; class Aves; order Passeriformes; family Thamnophilidae; genus Hafferia; species Hafferia zeledoni. The sequence goes on from JAWWEV010000054.1 coordinate 13,791,512, forward strand.
TCTGCAGGTTTCATTTATACCTGCCAAACTCCAGGCATACACTACACTGAGAAAGGACTGGGAATGATGGGTACAAACAAATTACTCCTGCTGGAAACTTCAGATGTGCCATGACCCAAGACTCAGTCTTGATGTCTTCATTTTAGTATGTAAATAATGCAGACAATAAGAGAATTCTATATTCAAGAGAGGTGCAGGTAACTCTGGGACAGATGTGATGGGTCTCTTGGAACAAAAGTTATTTCCTGGAGGGGATTTTCAGAGGTATTAGGAATAGGTTGGAAATGCAATGAAGTGTGCCCATGGCAGTACACTAAGAAGATACTCCAGAGGAGAGTGGTAAGAAGTGTGCCATAGGAGCACTCAGAGGGAATACAGCACAGCCTCCTCTGGAACATCATCAGGAGCTGGAACTATCCAGACAGCATGGAAAAAAATTGGAAAGTTTTTCCCGCCCAAAGTAGCAAGAATTAGCATTTGTGGTAGAATGCTCCAAGATTTCAGCATCACTGGAGGGTGAGTCTCAAAGTCTGGGGGCAACAGAGCAGCTGGGAATGGACTGTGGGATGAACAAGGAAGGAATTCTGCTCTTCAGATAGGACTGGACAGGCCCCAGCCCCTCATGGTGCATTAGGGCTGCAGCTGTACATGCAGATAAAACCATTGCATCAACTCTGAAGGAATAATTGTTGCTTACAGCAGGATCTAGAAGTATTTCCCACGTATTCAAAGTTACCCATATACTCAGAAGGAAGTTATACTCCAACTGCAGCAAATAATTATTGCTGTCTACAACACAGCACCAGATAGGGAAGTTTGTTAGGGAAGTTTTTAACAAGTCATTATGTGGTGGCTTTCAGAGAAGAGCTAATTGGATGTGTCTCCAGGTCACTCACTAAGTGGTGTTACTTCCAGCTAGAGAGGAAAAGACCAACTGTAATTCCTGTAATTAAACATAAAGTCGGTGTGTACTCAGCCTCCTTCTAACCACAAGCCCATAATGACAAGCATTTGTCAACTGTACAATTCCACCACTGAAATTTGATCTACAAACCCATCTCCTGGGAAGGGCATCAGTGTCTCAGTGCAGATGGGCTTGGCTGATCCCTGGAAGCAGAGCAGTGTGTTCCACTGAGCTCCCAGGAGAGACAACACTGTCCATCCAACCTCCCAGGGAGGGTCAGGGAAGGCTTCCTCGAGCTGGACATGGAGCAGCCGACCCCTGCTTGGCCCCAGGAGGGACAGACGGACAACTGTGCAGACACCACTTGAAACCTGCTGATGTATTAATTAAACAAACCCCCATTAGCCAGAGATGAGCCCCCTGGAGCGTTCTGAGCTCCACAGCTGCAAACACGACCTGCTCCTTCTGGCCTCAGAGTACAGCTCTGCCCCATGAAGGGCTACAGCCCAAATCTGACCAGAATGCTGCCTTAGAAGGGCCTGTCTTCATCTAAACATGGCAAAGAGGATTTATACTGAGCTCTGAAGAGAGCCAGGCCCAACCAGCCCAGCAGCTTTCAGGGGTTCAGAGCATGGACATCCCGGAACATTCTGGTGTCTGCTTTGGCAGATGAATTTAACAAAATGCCAAGGATGAGAAAAAACAATCCTGAGCTTCCCTTTGCTGGAGATAATCAGCTTCAGGGTCTCACCTCTACTGTAGATCAAAAGAAAGTGGCTCTAGAAATTGACTCTTCACATGCTGTTTGTCTTGCTATAACTATGTCAGCCTGTGAAATTCTTACAGAAATATCAGTGCAGCCTGAGCTAATTTATTCCTTTTCCTTCTTGGTTATGTCTATAGTGGTGTAGAGAGAGACTGGACAATGCTGACATGACCAGCCCAATTTTCTCAGGTACTGATGACTGCAATACCACAAACCAAGAGGAATGAGACTGCAAAAGAAATGCAACCAGAATCAGCACAAAACACCCAGAAGTATATCCATAAAAACAACTGACTGAATCAATTATTAAAAGTAATTTTATACACTCTACACTACAAATTGCAGCACTACCCAAGTGCCTCCAGACTGGCCCCAGTGAAGCACTTCTGAACCACCCCCCCTGCAATTACATCCTGTTCTGCATCCCCTGGACGTGGAACACTTTGCACGGGAGGACAACTCAGCCACTTACCGAAATACAGGAGATGGTATCTCTCCACCACACACTGAGTTGATGCTCCAGTGCCCATTTTCCAATTAAATTGGTCCACTGCAGTTTATTTGGCTGTCTGACAGAAAAAGAGTAATGGCCAAGAACTCATTAGTATCTTTTTATCAGTCCACCAACTGCTAAACTAAGATTTGATCAGCAATGCAATCAGACCTTAGTATAATAATGACAACTCATCGCAGAGATTATACAGAGACTGGAAATAGGGAGATGTTTCTTATATTTGAATAAAATAAAATAAATCTTTACCTTCTGTAGTCCTAGAATGCCTGCAGATACAGAGGAATGGAGTGACCTTAAACTGTATTTGTTCCTCCAGGGGAACTCTCCATTTGTGAGTTATTTCAACAAATTCATCAAGGCACTGCTGGTTTCAGGATTTTATGAGAGGAATAACAAATGCTAACATTGTTCTTCAATTCCCAACAGCCACAAGATCTGACAGAGAACTCAGCTGTCCAGGGCGCACCCCCCAAATGCCCTTCTGTGCCAGATCAGACACAGAAGTGGCAAAAGGGACAGATTTATTGGGCTCATGCTGGAAAACGACTGCTCTTGATTTGTTCTGTGGCAGCCCCTGGGATTCCACTCCAGCTGTCCTTGGACCTGAGGGAGTTTGACAGGAATTCCAATGGAGAAATGAGCAGAAAGTTGCCATAACCAAACTCCCAAGGTGTGCAGCTTAAGGGCTCCTGGCAGTAACCGGGGCGAGGCACAGTTATAACCAAACAGGAAATGTCAAAAAATAATACTTATTTTCAGATAAATCCATCAACTTCAGAAGTTCAGTAAATATGAATGACTAATGCACAGTAACCCACCAGTGAAGAACCTGATTTTATTCTTATGATTTCTACAAGAATTATTTTTAGGGTAATATTTCATAAACTTAATAAGAAGGAAAAGAATCTTATTAAGCAGAAAGCTGGTCTACATTTTGTGGCAATTTTGCTCTAAGCAAGACATACAGCTGAACAATAATTAGGTGTAATAACTGTATTATGCATGTCTTGCTTCTTGTATATGAGGTTCCATTTCTGAATTAGAAGAATCACACATATTGGTTTAACTTTGAATTTCTCTACATTGATTTTTTTCACATGCTAGGAAAACTAAACTGTCCATGAAATATTTTACCAGGACTCCACTCCTTTTTCTTTTATTAACTGTTAATAATTTCAGCAGCTATTGAATCATAATGAGATTAAATTAATAATCTCAATTTAGAAAAAGAGATGTTAAGGTTTACAATACAGCCATGAAAGTGTATGGGAGATTTATTTATCAATTTAGAAAAAACCCAGTGTTTTGGTGCTATCTACTTTAAAAACAACAGAGTAACCCACAGGGAAGTTTCATAAGCAGGATCCAAAGCTTCAGAGCTAAAAATTAACTAGTTCCTTTATTATTTTGAGTGGGCAGAGCTCACCCTGTGTCACCCACCCCAAGGGCATTCCTTCCAAGGGATGAAAAACCACCCGGGGAGGCTCCACAGGAAACAAAACCCCACACAGTCTGGCTTCAAGTTAAAGGGACAGCTTTACATTTTCATTAGAGATCATGGAATCATGGAATATCTTGGGCTGGAAGGGACCCTAAAGCCCATCCAGTGCCACCCCCTGCCATGGACAGGGACACCTTCCACCAGCCCAGGTTGCTCCAAGCCCTGTCCAACCTGGCCTTGGACACTTCCAAGGATGGGGCAGCCACAGCTTCTCTGGGCAACCTGTGCCAGGGCCTGCCCACCCTCACAGCCAAGAATTCCTTCCCAATATCCAATCTAAGCCTCCCCTCTGTCAGTTTGAAGCCATTCCCCCTTGTCCTGTCACTTGAGGCTCTTGTAAAAAGCTGTGGGATTGCAGTGAGCCCCGGGAAGCAGCGCAGGGGTGGATGGTGGGAAGCCCCATCCTGAGAGCAGACTGCACTTCCCACCCTGATTCCTGGGTCACCACTGCCAAATATTTCTCTTTTTTTCCCCCCTTCTGCGACAGAGCTTCAACCACTCATCAAGTCTTTTAACTCAGACGTGCACAGCACAGCTTTGAGCCCACAATAATCCAGCACTGCTCGGGCACTGATGGCCCTGCCAGGCACTGTCACAGGGCACTCAGGGCAGTGCCCAGCACAGCACAGGCTGCAGCAGGAACCTTGTCCTCCCAACTGCCTGCCACAAATCAGCACCTGCAGGGGCTGGGGGTTCAGAGGCTGCTCTGCCACAGTTCCACCTGTGCAGCAGAGATGGGAATTCCTGTGCAAATGGCCACTCGGAGACTGCCACTGGGATTAGAGACTGTAATTATAGTAAAGACTCTGCTCCTCCCCGGAGAGTTACCTGCCTGTCCTACTGAGCCTGGGAGATGTCTCAGGGCCTGTTTCACCGCTTGTTCTCCAGCTGATTCCCAAGAGAAGGTTTCCAGCAGTGAACATGTGCGGGTTTTGCTGTTGAAAATGTTCTGCTTTGCAGCCCCAAGAAAGTGCAGAGGGAAAACCAGCCCAGAATGTACAGAAATTTCACTGGTGTCGCAGAGGAACTCAGACCTCTCTGCCCCACCTCCTGGTGTCCCTTCCACTGCCTACTGGTGCCACTGCAGCCAGAGAAGGACAAGGGGAAACAGCCTCAGGCTGTGCCAGGGGGGTTCAGGTTGGACACCAGGAGGAATTCCCTCACAGAAAGGGTGTATCCTGCTCACTTAAACAGCACAATTTCCCCAGATTCTAATTTACTGGGTAAAATTGGGAAGGATGAGGTTGCTCTGGATAAGAAATGTCAGGATTAAGCCTTTATTGTGTTTATTTGCAGAAATAATGAAATGTAAATCATTTCAATTCTACTGTATTCCCCCAGCTTTTAGTAGCAGCAATTACAGGAGTCATGCATGAGGGCTTTTGCCTAAAAGATTTTTTCTCTTATATTGTCAAAATCATTTTAAAAGCTGCAACACAAAATATATTATTGTATGAATCAAAAGTATTATGACTAAGATAATTATTTCACATCCAATGAATGTATCATGACTATTAAAAATTGACTGAGCTGGAAAAAGAAATGTAATGGAAGTTCATCTCTTCTTACCTATATTTTTGCACAGAAATAAATGCCTGAAAATTGTGTGCCTGGTCACCTCTGGTGACATTTTGACAGCTTGAGTAATCTATCATCAGGGAACTGATAAATTTAGTTTGGAACTGAGGACCTTCTTGCCCTTGAAGTGTTTCATAGCACAGGTTCTATTCTAAACCAGGGCCACTTGGCCTCTCTATTGCTTTTTCCTGTCCATGACAAATAAATTCCAAAGGGCTGACAGTAAGAGGTTATTAATTTGAGAGACTCCCATTCAAAGTGAAAGGCAGTAGGAGAAGGGAATGGCTGGACAAGGGATTCTCCAGTTCCTTGTAGGGGGCCTGGAGTCCTGTGTGCATCAGCCAGTTCAGACCCACAGCCCCAGACCCACAAGAACACCCGAGGAACACACCCACATTTCTCCAGTGCTGGACACAGGTCAGGAACAATGATCTTCTTTGACTAATCTGAGGCAGATGCAGTAATGAAGTATTTAGGAGCATTACCCATTCTTACTCATAAAGCTGAACAATTCTGCTGCTGAAGCACATGCTTGGGATGGCATTTCTCTGATCCTTGCAAAGCTCTTTCAGTTCAGTAACCTGAAAAAAAAAAGTGCAATGTTTCTGGAGGTCTGCCAGAGCCATGATAAATAATCCACTGTCCCTGATAGTTTCAATACAGCAGTTCCCTGAAACTCATTTCAGCTCAAGAACCTTCCTCTACTGTAAACAATCTCGCTGGTCTTGTTGTTACATGATAGAAATTAATTATTTAAACACCGTTGAAGTTTTGCATTTTACCAAACCATTTGGAATATCAGGATTTTTAAGCCTGTTCTCTGGTTTGTGCCACAGTGAGAGTTGCATGTCTTGGCTGCAAAGGAATCCAAAGAGGCAAGAGTCACCTGCAGGAGGAAATTCTCCTATTTACCCTTTGCTAGAGAGTTAATCACACATTCAGATTAGGCAGGAATTATGCAAAATATGCAAAACATATGCATGCAGAGGTTCCTCTCCTCACTCATGCACTCGCAGGATTTTCCAGGGCTGGATGGAATCTGGATGGGAGCAGGGGGCTGCACAGCCAAGCATGTTTAGTTGAGGAAGAAAAGCTGCATAAGTCAAACCAAACCCCTGCCAAGCTGTTCAAGCACATCCACACCTCTGCACTTTTTTAAATTAAAAAGATTTTCCTGCCCAACTGTGCTGCTGACTTCTTTCTCTTCATTCCCAGTTCATTTCCCAGTTTCTTTGTAGAGTAGTTTCTGTTGATTCTGGTGCCCTGCCCACCAAGAATCCTACTCAGGCACTTCCCAGTGCCCACAGGTATCAGCACACACTCTCCAGCCAAGGGAGGATCAGCAGAGGGAACATGGGGGAAGTTGGCAGCACGAGGTACTGGAGTAAAATCTCAGGAGTTTGTAAATTAATTTTAGTCACATCAGCCACCTTGCAAACATAAACAGCACATCTCCAGAGCTGCAGATGGAGGAGGGACGTGTTACTCCTCACTCCTTCAGTGCCACGACTAACACGACACAGGCGTGCAGGAGCTCGTGCAGGAGCTCTCCTGGGGGATTCTCAGCAAGGACAAACAGAGGCAGAACAGAAGAGTCTGGTTCTGCCCATGCACAGGCTCAAAACTCACAGAGAACTGTACAAGGAAAGAAGCTAAAGGAGAGCTTTTCTCCAAACACAAATGTCTGAGGATTTGTTTAGTGATTAAAGGTGAGAGTAAGACACCTAAATTTAATTCCTTCTCTGCAGCAGACTTTCTGTGACCTAATGCAGGCAGTTCCAGGTGGGGCCCTGCTGGCCAGATGTGAGCAGCAGTGCCAGAATTCCCTAGGATTCCCTTTATACTGAACCCTGAGCCACCCATGCAGACACAGTTTATTCGTGTACCTTAATGTCAGTAGCCACATTTGTTCAAATGCATCTCAATTGGAAATAAAGGGAGCATAAAGTGATTAAATTGACACATTTCCCTCAAGTATGGCAGGTGAGAAATTCTTGGGGAAAAAAGCACCAAACCCAAACACACCATGGCCTGCTCCATATGCTAGAGAGGAGCTGCACCAGGAGCTCTGAGACACACTTGGAACAGCAATTCTGAGGCTTTTAGTCCATCCCTTCTGGCTGACATGAGGTACCTTGGGTTTTGTCATATTGTTTTTCCAAGACCTTTTGAACCTCTTTGCAGCAGAGTCTGTGCTTTACCCTTCAGCCTGACACTTTGCACACACATTACATGGCATCCTTAAAAAGTAAAAGCATTAGGTTTACTAGAACCAGGTGAATAATTTGCCACCCCTAATTTCTTCAAAGAATTTTGCTTCTGTCTGTTTACAGGGTACTTCTCAAGTCAATGGCATTTTTGTAATGTATTCATTAGGGGAAATTTTCTGATGAATAAGTTCTGTGAATAATCCTTGGTCATAGCTTGGTTTTGAAAATTCTCACCTTTCAGCTACATAGATATTTAAGTTCCGTTTATAGGAGAGGAATTTACCCTCCTGCCTTGTTTGGGAAGTGAGAGGTGAAAGGTGCTGTGAAGTTGAAACACCTTGTTTTGCTGGCAGAACTGCCCCTGACTGCAGAATGATACTGGAATTATCTGCAAAAGCCACAGAAACTGAGAGAGCAGGATTTCAATGTCAACGATCAAAGGAATGGAAGGAAACACAGCCACAGGCTGTAAAAGTAATGAAAGCGGGATTAAAATTCTTCTCCATGGCAGTGCCAGTTCCTCAAGGAGCACAAAGCAGTAAATTTACTCTGGGAATCCTCGGCCAGTGTAGAGTATCCCTGAAGGAAAGCTGATCGTGCATTCCTTGGTACCCTCAAGGGCAGCATCACTTCTGCTTCCCCCAGGAATTCTGTGCTCAGGAAGGATGAAGGCAGACTTGCCTGAAGATGGAAGAGCTCCATTTGCCAGGACAGATCTCATATTGGCCTCAGGCAGTGATCTCACACCTGCCTCCTCATGTCCATGTCCTCGACCTCACCTGAATCTGCCAGGTAAGAGCCCAGATGGGGTGGTGAGTTCCACAGTGAGTCCCAAGCAAGTTGTAGGACCTTTATATTTACACTAACCATCGAGTGAGTAACAATCATTCTTGCTTAAAACTGGATTTGAAAAGTGCTCCCTGTCTGTCTCCTGAGCTGCTCTTGGTCTCCAGATGGTAATGAGATCCTGGTCCAAACAGGGGTGATTTAGTAAATAGTAAAAAAAACCTCTGCATGAATCATATGGGGTGGTAATGAGTTCTCCTTTTGTGCCCCTTCCTGGAAGGATCAATGTAGCCTGGTGGGCAACCAGAGATCACAGAAATGTGGGCTGGTAAATGGTCCCTGAGAATCTCCTCTGGCCCAGGCATGGCCATGCCTGCTCCAGCCAGTCCTGAGAGCTGCTTGTCTAATCTTTCCTCTAAATCTTCTAAATAGATTTATAACCTCCTGAGATTCCAGCTACTTGCACGGTAATAGTTTTGTCTGGTTTGTTTGTTTTTTCCCTGATATCTAAAGTAACCTCTCTAATTGCACTGTAGTAAATTGCTTTTTATCCTGTCATTTGTGGTCACAGAATAACTGTTTACTGTCATCTTTGTGAATGTGTTTATACATTTGAAGACAGTGGTCGTGTCCTTACATTGTGTTTTCTTTTCCAGATCGAATAATAAATTCCAGCTTTTCCTCACAGCTTACATTTCTGAGCCTCTTACACTTCTGGTTGCTCTTCTCCTATCTGGTTTGCCTACATCTTTCTTTAAGAGTGAATGTAATGCTTGAAACTGGATAGAGCGCTCCAGCCAAGCCTGGCTGGTGCTAAATGGAACAGAAATAACGCCCTCTGATGTCTTACAGCTGATCCTCTTGCTACGAGAGCTCGGAGCTCTGCAGCAGCGCTCCGGCTCCGAGCCACGACAGTTCCCGGTTCTCTCTGCAGTGTTCTTGTCTAACAGTCCTCATCTGGCATGGGATAGCCCTGCCTTGTGGCACACTACAGAATTCTTCTGCCTATAATTTCAATGTGTGGACTTCAGCCTGGCTCTGCAGTGTACCAGGGTCATTTTAAATCTCAGCCTTGCACCCCAGTGCACTTCCAGTGATTGCTGGAATCACTGCAAATGTTGTAAAAGTGCCCTCCATTCTTTAACCCAAGTTATGACAGAAGACACTGGCCAAAACTGTTCCCAGATTATTCCCTGGGAGACTCTACTCAATATATCCTTCCTCTTTGACAGCAAAGACTTTTAAATTTAGGCTTTCATCAACAAGATTATCACAGACTACCACAGAAAAGTCAAAACTCTCGCTCATGGCACTGTGGTCAGTAAAACCAGTCACCTCCCTGCTGCAGATAAAGGCTGAGAGGCTGCTAAGAAACCTTTCCAAAGTCAGGTACAAATCATATGCAGTAGCAGGGAGAAGCAGCCCGAGCTGACAGCCCCATCGCTGACAGCCCTCTACACAACTGCTGTTAACAGCTACGGCTCAGGAATATCAGCACGACTGTTTCTGTGTGCCCACACGATTCTGAACCACCGTCCAATTTGGTTTAGAAAAAAAAAAAAAAAAGAGATATTTTGCTAAAATTACCATAGTATAGATTTTTCATTTGTATTGCCATAGCAACAAAGGACCTTTCCTGAAATGAGACCCCGCAGTGCCCCGGGTGAAGTGCACAGTGCCCACAGTGAGAGACATCCCTTGTCCCACTGAGCTCAGAGGTGACTGTCACCATCCCGCACGGAGGTGCAGATCACTGCAGCAAATTCCCTCCAGGAGCAGATCCTCGGCAGGGAGGAGGAAGCAGAGCCCAGAAGTGTCATGGTCTCTGCACTCACGGGGGTCAACAGCATACGGGACGGGAGGGGTTCGCACGTTACAGTTTGTGACAGAACGTGAGCTGCTGGTGATTCCTTAACCCTGGCACCAAGATTTCATTCACCGCTTTAAAATGGAGATCAAACCCCACACAGAGTAACTTCCACCCAGACGTCAAACAAATTTCATTAAAAAGTAGAGATATGGAATACTCCCCAAATCCCTGACAATAAATCAGTGTGTTAATTGGCGCTGGACGCTGCAGGGGTGCCCCGGGAGTAAAGCCCAGGTTTGGCTCTCCTGGAGCCGCTGCTCTGGCTCGGGGGGCAGAGCTGTGACACGGTTTGCGCTTTAATGGACACCTGTAATCCCCTTCCCCAGCCAACCATCACAATTCCCGGGAACGGGCGAAGCAGTCGAAGTTTTCCCGAGGCTGCCGCCGCCCGGGATGCCACCTGTGCACCGCCGGGGCTCCCGAGGGGGCCGGGGCGGCGGGGGCTCCTCCCGGCCCGGCCCGGCCCGGGGCTCCTCCTCGGCGCCAGGAGCTCCTCCTCCTCCTCCCCCGGCCCCGCGGGCCGGTCCGCGCGGAGCTGCGCGGCTGCCGCGGCCGTTCCGCGCCATGCGGCGGGTCGGGGCTGCGCCGGTGCCCGCCCGGGCCGTCCGCCCCGCACCCGCACCTGCACCCACTCCCGCACCC
>JAWWEV010000054.1:13802382-13837038 GCA_035583235.1 Hafferia zeledoni
CCGGCCCCGCGGCCGCCGCCGCCCGCCCCGCCCGGCTCCGCGGAGGCGCAGGGCGGTAGCGCGGCCGGTGCCGACCCAGCCCGGGGCGGCCGCGCTCGCTGCCCGTGCCCGGCGAGCGGGCAACTCGCAGGCAAGTTCCCAGGGAACTTTTCCGCAGGAGCGGCGGGGACCGCGGAGCTGCGGGCATCGCCCCGCCGCGGGGCACAGCCCGGCCGGGATGCGCGGGACGGAGATGCGCGGGACGGGGATGCGCGGGATGGGGATGCACGGGGTAGGAATGCGCAGTCCGGGAATGCGCGGGGTGCGGGTACGGCGGCCGGGGATGCGCGGGATGGGGATGCTTGGGGTGGGAGTACGCGGGATGAGGGTACGTGGGGTGGGGATGCTCGGGCAGCTCCCGGCGCGGGGAGTGTGGCGGGAGGGGCGGGGGGTCCGTGCACGGGTTGTAGCAACAGGTTCTCTCCCGCCGCAGGGATGGAAGAGAGGGACCGTCCGGCCGCGCCGTCATTCCCTGCCCGAGCCGCGCTGGCTGCGCCGCCAGCAGCGGGAGCGGGGCGGTTGCTGCCCGGGACCGCCCGGCTCGTTCCTGCCCTGCCCCGGCCCCGCCGCGGAGGAGGCTGACGGCGCTCCGCGATCATCCGTCGGGCTCGGTTCGTGCTGCTCGGGCTTCCCCTTCCCGGCTCTCCCGCTCCACGGGTCCTGTGTCTGCACAGCGCAGGATGGAGGCTTGTGTTTCCAATTTCTTCTGCTTTGCCTAATCTGAAGGTCCTTTCTAGCTTTAATTTTAGAATAATTAAGAGATGTCTGTTACATTGATCTCTTTAGTGCCTTCTGCTCGTTGGCGACTGACACAACCAATGAACTATTCTTGATAGGCAATGTCTTTCTAGCAGACTTTTTTTCATTGGAAAAGACTTGGGGAGGGGGGCAAGAACAGAACAGGCATGAAATAACTCTTCTGTGACTACATATCTTCATTTCAGTGGCAAAATATTTACCTATATAAATAATGATCAAATACTTTATTTTTAAAAAATATGCTTAAGGAATTGTTTTGAATGTGAATTGCTAAAATTTGTTGACATAAATACATTTCACAGCAGGAGAGTAAATACAGTTAATAGTCCTAATGTATTTCAGAACATTCTGCTGGGGATATAAGTTATCTGCAGTTATTTCACTTCTGATTATTATCAATAGAATAAGGCTCAGCTCCATAAAACCGAACACTGAGTAACCTATTTGACATAACTCAGTTTGTTCGTTGTCATAAGATGCCATAACTGCCCAGCTCAAGATGAGCAATATTTAGAGATAGCAGCATGGTTTTTTCAGCTTATCTGCTTTTCAAGAGAGTTTTGTTTCCTATTATACATTGACCTTTATCAGTTTTACTTTGATTCGGCTGAAGTGCACTTTGCAAGCAGAGTTGAAGTTTGAGATCTGTTCTTAGACTGCAAAGAGCTGCATGAGTGTGGCTTGGAGTATGTCAGGAGGTACTGACTGTGGTACAGCATGGAAATCCTGAGCCAGGAGAGAGCTGAATGTAACACTGCTGAAAATACTGCCTGGTTAACTAAGGAAAGACTACAGGAGGAAGGGTCACTGAACTGTAAAGCAGTTTCTCATTAAATTATTTCCAAATATCATTATGTATCATTCAACCTGCACCAAAAAATGAAACTTTTCCTTTTTTTTTTTTTTTTTTAACCTAATTTACAAAGGGTAAAAAGCAGCAGAGATGAGTTCCAGACACTGGAATTGATAGAGGAGTCTAGGGGGGAGTTCTGCATCTTCCTTGCACGCCTGTTTTCATCCAGGCATAACTTTGAATTGTCTGCACCATGGAGCAGAGCAGGACTCCTTGCAGGAGCTCTGATTACATCAGAGATGCACTGCAGAATTCAAAATACTGCAGAGGACACTGTGGGGGGGAACAACACTTGCAGTGGAATTTTAGCATGTTACTCATGAGTTCTATTTCTTTCCCTCAGAAGGGCATCTTTAATAATTCTTTCCCCATTGCCTGGGAGTCTGGCATCCTTCCTGAATTTCGACTGCAAATAAGGGCAGTACAGATTTCTAATTTGATTTCTTCACCAGACATAATGGATATCATCTTGTGCAGGACAGATTTTTGAAAATATGTTCTATCTTGCTTCCCATGCACAACATCCCGCTTAGAGTCCCCAAGAGCCCCTGCTATAGGCCAGTTATTCCTGTTACTGTAGGTTCTAGAAGCCAGAACAGTTACCAGGGTTGTAAAATGTAGTGAGAAACAGTTATTGCCCCAGCAAGCTTACAAACAAAATAGGAAAAGATGCTCAGGGAGAAGTGATTTGCCCAAGATGAGAACACGTTATCAGCAGGAGAGCCAGAAAGCTGAACTGGGCTTCAGTAACTCCCAAGCATTCCAAGGGCAGAACGTTGCCTCAGACAAGGAGGGATTTTACCACTGGGCCTTAACCAGAGCAGAGCAGAGGATTTTACTGTTACAGCATATCCTTAAAGTTCATCTTGTTTAATTGCTGGGAAAATTGTTGCTATAGGCTGATGTGTTTGTGTGACCTCACATTCCAGAGTGTTGTCTTTAATCCTTAACACATTTCCTATCAGCTGTCCCCAGTGTCATCAGGCTGCAACTTGGGAAGAAAACAGTTTGCTTGGTTTTAAAGCTCAATAGCAAAAAAATCCTTCCATGAATTAGATCTCTCCCATCTTAGAGCAGTACTGCCCATCATTCTGTAGAGGCACCTTCCAAAGGAAAATACAGACAGAGAAATGTATGCGTTTATTTTTCTCCTTCCTGTCAGGCCACCTTTTTTATTGTCCTTTATTTCCTCCTACTCTTCCCCCACAGATCTGATCCTACATGTGTCTGAGGCAAAGAACATGTAAATAACTCATGCAGGGCATCAGCTCCTACGTGGATCTGTAGGATTGCCAGATTATGGAAAAGGAAGGAGCCACCTTTTATCACTGCAGTCACGCAGTGTGTCACACAGGGGATCAATTTGTCCAATTTATTGTCTTGCACAGGTCCAGAAGGTGGGAGCAAAGAAAGAAATTCTTTTTTCTTTGCTCTGTTGTTTCCCAGTTGCTGCCTCAGGTTGCAGTGTGTGTTTGACACACGCAGAACATCCACATTCCCCTCTCCCCATTTCTTCCCATTGTGTCAACAGTGGATGCAGTGGGAGATCAAACCAGTGACAGAGATGAGCTGCCTCCTCGTTTTTCCTGGCTGAGATTCAAAGCATAAGTTGTTGCTAACCAACATCATCTGGTATTGCAGAAGGGAAGATGGTTAACAGCTCCCATTTATCCATAGTCTTACATCAGGCATCATCTTTATTCTTCTTGGGCCAGCCCTGCCTTAGACATGGTTGAGGCAGAGGGAAAAACACTTGTTTCTAAATAAAACAACAGTTGCTCTAAGAGGAGGAGCCCTACATAAACAGACCTCAGGTAGCCCTGTTTTCCCACATCAAACCTATAGCTTGGACTCCATGGCATTACTGCTGCTCATATCTTGGGACTGCTTTAACAGAACAGCAGCTCCGAGGTCAATAGGAGTTCTTCAGTGATGGACTGTATGGAACTGTTGAACTGTTCCTCTGCTCAATGAGCTCGAGTTAGGACTGTCTGTGTCAGCTCTCCCTCTCCTCAGATCCCTTCATTTACCCAAGTCCTGCAGCTTGTCCAGTGGGCAATGCCAGAGTGCCATCACCTGTCATGAACTCCAGTGGTTATCCCAGTATTGGCTAGAATTTCCTAGAACATGACTTTTTAATACAATATTGTTTCATGTTAATGTTCTTTCTGAAAAGCAGACTTTCAGTTCAGCAGGCTCAATTCTTTCTTGAGGCAAGAGAGAGACAGACATCCATGGCAAGGTGATTTGAGTGCAGACCTGCAGGGTTTTGTCACTGTTTGCACCCACTGTTACTTCTAGAGGAGTTTCGGAATCTCCATTCCGGGTGGAGGGCACTTTGAGAGTCATAACTGTGGAGTGAAGACAGAGCCACTCAGCAATACAAGCTGATAAGGCACTGAGAGCTCAGCACAGTTCAGGTTTTAGCATGGAGAAGAGGTTACTGTCCAAATAGCTGTGCTCAAGTCACTATCAATAGTAACAGAGACCTCACTGTGTGGCACACACACAGTGACAAAGCTCAGCTCTTTGCTTACCTCAGGCCAGAAAATGGTACCACAGCTCTTGGAGGATCTGAGATATGCCTTGTCCATTCTTGTGTATTCCTGTGGGCTTTCTTGTTCATATGCCCTAAAGGTAAGTAAATTAATGATTTCCTTTTAGCAATAGGGAGGATTACATCTCATCAGGAACTGTAGTGACAGGACAAGGGGGAATGGCTTCAAACTGACAGAGAGCAGTTTTAGATAAGATGTCAGGAAGAAATCCTTCTCTCTGAGGGTGGTGAGGCCCTGACACAGGTTGGGCAGAGAAGCTGTGACTGCTCCATCCCTGGAAGTGTCCAAGGCCAGGTTGGACAGGGCTTGCAGCAGCCTGGGCTGGTGGAAGGTGTCCCTGCTCATGGCAGGGGAGTGGAATGAGATGAACTTTAAGGTCCTTTCCAACCCAAACTATTCCATTATTCTATCTAAGTGAGTAATCAGGAAATACCACTCCATCCAAAGCTGAGCTGGGCCCACCTGTTTGTAAGTGTGTCAAGAGCTGCTTTGCTCAGTGTAATCCCTCAGGGGACTTTAGGAGCAGGACTGAGGGAGCATTTCACTGAAAGCAGCATTTTAAGTCCCCTTGAAGCAAGGAGAGCCTGTTGCTCTTAAACTGAAGTGCCCCATGGTTTGAGCCCTTTGCTGCTGTGTACTCATGGGTTTTTCTTGTCCAGTAGGTATGCACCACTTCTGGTGTGGTTTATAAAGCCCAGCTTCTGAAAAGGAGGGTTCTGTTGTTGAGGAAGTGGCCCTGGCAGGGGGTGTACCCCTGGGGTGTGCAGCCACGGGGAGGTAAGTGCAACCTGGGAAAGAACAAAACTGAACTGTTACTGCAGCCACTCAAGTGTAATATTTATTCCTTTCCTGTGAACTAGAGGCCAGAAAGTCTAAGCCTGATAAATAAATACTCTTCCCAAGTGAAGCCCAGCGACTCTGCATGAAGCCATAGCTGAGTGTGCAGGTGGGAGCTCCTGGAGCAGCACTGCCCAACCCTCCTGTGCAGGGACAGGCTGCAGGCTGACGAAAACCACAGTGAGTTGGGGAGGCCAGAAGTTTAACATTCCCAGCTCCTGCTTTTTACACCCATTTGAACTCTGTTCACTTCATTCCATAGACTCTACGCCAGTGTTGTGTGAGCAGAATTTGAATGGGATTTTCCAAGTTGTTAGAATTTTTTGGTTTCTTGCAAGCAGAGGTGAAGGCACTTTGGCTCTCAGGTCCTGCTCATCCCCCTGTAAGGACAGAGCCCTATTACTGCATATGGGGTGTTGGCTATAACTGAAATAATACCCAAAGTTCGGGTAGAAATCCTGTATTTCTTTGCAATTTTTTCTAAATGAGGCCATAAAACGGGAGTTGCCATGTCATTAAGTGTGTATAAACTCCATAGAAACATTTATGTGATCACCAGTACAAATGGGCTTTTTCCCCCAAACTGTTTCCATCTGGCCTTTAGGAAATTAGCTTTGTACTAAGGGGTTTTTTTAAGTGTGTATTTACTCAATTACAACATAATTGACTTCTGATTCTTTCACTATACTTCATGAGTACTAAAATACTCAATTTTTATTTGTAATACTTAAATGAAACAATACAATTTCCTTTTCTACAAAACACACTTGAATTGTGTTCTTATGTGAAACTGTCATAATTTTTACACCTCCATTCTGAACCAGAAATATCCTGCCACATGGAGGAATTATTCCTGGTTTCCTCTCTCTATTTGCTGGGAACTGGAGAGGTCTCAGTGTGACAAATATGCCAAGCTGAGCTCCTGGACACGGGAGCAGCCCTGGATAGACAAACCAGCTGGACAAACCCAGCCTTCCCAGAAAGGTCTTCTGTCCACACTTCTGACCACGCTGCTGTTTTCTTCCCAGTTGTTTTTCTCATCCATAAATGTTTTTGAGCTCAAATCACTATATTGGTTGAAAAATCAAGAACAACCTCTCATCTACTCACCGTGTGTGTTTTTTGTTCCAGAAGACACTTGCAGAAGCAGCCAAGGGATGTAAAGTTGTCTTCCAAGATGACTCTGATGCCTGGAGAAAATTCCGACTATGACTATAGTGCCCTGAGCTGTACTTCAGATACTTCCTTCAACCACACGTTCTTTCCAGAGTCAGAAACCCTCAAGGGAGTCTTTTACCAAAGAGCCAGGCTAATTCCCCCTCAGGAGGATCTCCTCAGAGGCTTTCACCCCGACGACAGGAAGCACCACATAATTATAAACGTGGGGGGCATAAAGTACCTGCTCCCCTGGACCACACTCGATGAATTCCCGCTGACACGTCTGGGACAACTGAAATTCTGTAATAATTTTGACGACATTCTCAACATCTGTGATGATTATGATGTGACATGCAATGAATTCTTTTTTGACCGCAACCCAGGGGCATTCAGGACAATCCTGACCTTCCTGCGGGTCGGGAAACTGCGGCTCCTGCGTGAGATGTGTGCGCTGTCCTTCCAAGAGGAGCTGCTTTACTGGGGGATTGAGGAAGACAACTTGGACTGGTGTTGTAAAAGGAGATACCTGCAAAAAATGGAGGAGTTCACAGAGCTAAATGAACGGGAGGATGACCTCCTAGAAAATGAAACAACAGGTGAAACAGTAGAGGAGACAAAAATTGGTTTGTGCATGAAAAAGTTGCAAGACATGGTGGAAAGGCCCCAGTCTGGCCTTCCTGGAAAGGTGTTTGCGTGTTTGTCTGTTTTGTTTGTAACTATTACAGCAGTGAACTTATCCATCAGCACCATGCCTGACCTGAGGGAGGAGGAGGAAAAGGTAAGTTGGCTTTTCAGGATGAAAAATGGTATGTGCTGGGAAGAGCAGAGCAAGTCCGAGGTCTGAGGATATTGATCTCTACAGGGATCTTGGCAGCTGTCCTTAGAGGGGAAAAAAATCACAAAGAATATTTGAAAGCTTCCATGACTGTTCAGCTACTTGTATGAAAACTAATAATATCCAGTTTTATGGCCAAAGAATATTTTGTTAGCATACAGCTGAATATTGCCTTGTTGGGCTGTTTGTGTTTGCTGTTTAGAAAGGCTGAAATTCCCAAGCAGTACCTTCTGTGGAATAAGAAGTCCCTTTCTAAGTTTTGCATTTAACTTGTTCCAAATTGCCAATGTGTTTCCCCATAGCAACAGCTCCAATTCCTTTAATATTTTGGGTTGAAGAAAACCCACACAGAAACCTCTCTTCCTGTCACCGCACCAAGTGAAATAGTTACTACCCAGTGCCAGTTACAAACTCCTCCTCTTTCCTGCAGGGTGAGTGTTCCCAGATGTGCTACAATATTTTCATTGTGGAGTCTGTGTGTGTGGCGTGGTTTTCCCTGGAGTTCCTGCTGAGATTCATCCAGGCAAAGAGCAAGTTTGCGTTTCTGCGGCGGCCACTGACGCTGATCGACATAATCGCCATCCTGCCCTACTACATCACGCTGCTGGTGGACACCACCTCGGGGGGCTCCAAAAAGCCCAGCTCTGGGAACATCTACCTGGACAAGGTGGGGCTGGTGCTGCGGATCCTGCGGGCGCTGCGGATCCTGTACGTGATGCGGCTGGCACGGCACTCGCTGGGGCTGCAGACGCTGGGGCTCACCGCCCGCCGCTGCACCCGCGAGTTCGGGCTGCTGCTGCTCTTCCTCTGCGTGGCCATCGCGCTCTTCGCGCCCCTGCTCTACGTCGTGGAGAATGAGATGGCGGATTCCCAGGAGTTCACCAGCATCCCTGCCTGCTACTGGTGGGCTGTCATCACCATGACCACCGTGGGCTACGGGGACATGGTGCCCAGGAGCATCCCCGGGCAGGTGGTGGCCCTGAGCAGCATCCTGAGCGGCATCCTCCTCATGGCATTCCCCGTCACCTCCATCTTCCACACCTTCTCACGCTCCTACCTGGAGCTGAAGCAGGAACAGGAGAGAATAATGTACAGGAGAGCACAGTTCTTACTGAAAGCCAAGTCTCAGATGAGCAATGAGTCACAGGGCAGTGAGGTTTTATTCACCACTCTCTCTTCCGAGACCAGGGACAATGAATGAAATTTAAGTTACTATTTCTCCTGCTGTCGAGTAGTTTTGTTGTATCAGATTCCATCTTCTAATTTGCTTTGGAAGCATTTTACAAGGGTAACCCTCATACTAAAATGAAGAAAAGGAGCTATAGCCAGAAACTGATGTGGTTTAAGAAGTCTGTTGTTATGCTGTTCCTTTCTCCCCCTCAGTATAATGTATAGGACAGATCTTGCACTGAGATCATGCAGTGGGATTTAAGAAATTAGAAGTTCCCTGACAAGAAAAAAAAGAACCAACAACATATCATTATGTACTTGACAGGCTGTTTTGCCATTTGTAACACACATTTTTTCCAACCAAATCACAATGTATATAATCATTAAACAGGCAGCCATTTCTCTTGTTCTTCTTGTATATAAATAATGTAAATACAACAAAATTAATGGCTAAATTCTCTCCCAGTAACATGCCCTGGAGCGTAATGGAAATAACCGCAGATGTTTGTCCCATTGTGCTTTTAAAGAGGCGTCAAGTAAGATTTGTCACTCACAACAGAGCCACCTATTTCTTTGTCAGGCAGCCCTAAACACAGCAGAAAGGAGGGATGGAGCTGTTTATAGCATAACCTTGCTAAAGATGTAAATACTTAGAGCTCCCCAGCTTCCAAACTTAATTGACATTACAGCATTGATACTTTGCCATTGAATGCAGCATTCCCAGGAACAAAGCCTTGGAGTTTCGTAGCACTTAATATTATTACCAAGGGGTGAGTAGCTGCAAATGCAATGCAATATGCATGAGGAGATGCCAGCCTTCCCAGCCATCTGTCCCGGGTTTCACTGCACCGCAGCTCTGGGAGGGAGCTCAGAGAGGGCATTTGCCAGGGGAGTCTCTCCAGTGCTGGGCAAATCCACGCTGGGTTCCCATTCCCACTGAGCACTCGGTTCTGTAAAAGGAGCAGAAAATATGTGGTCGTGGGAAGTTGCCAGTGAAGAAAAAAACAAAATATCATTTGAGTCACGGAGTGGGGGGGTACTGACAGCTTTATCCTGTCCTCAATCAGGAGGGACTCAGGGCTGAATTAACTCTACCTTTGCCATCCTTACACACATGGCAGTAATGGAGAAAGTTTTAAATAGGATGTGAAAAAGCCATGAAGGTCCTAAACCACAGCCATGTGTTCTTTAGCCACAGAGGAGTCTTGGTCCAGCTTCTGCTGAAGCTGGGGAGAAGCACATGAGTCATGAGAGGCTCAGGTTTGGCACAAACTTCTCTGCAGATTGATGACAGACCCCCCCATATATCTTAGAGGGAATGATACTGGCTTGCTAACAGCGCCGGGTGAAAACTCCAGAACTTAAAACAAAAGGTAATTAAATCCACTGGTTTGATTTCTTGTGTGCTTAGAAGTAAAGAAAAGCTAATCTGAAGAGTTTCACCTTTCCCCCTCCCTCTTTTTTATTAAATTTACTTATTAGCAGTTACAAACTTGGGGAATTTAGAAGTTTCCGTCACACTGATCAGTGATTCTTTATCTTGATTTTTGGATATACTATTTCTTATTCTCATTCTAGAAATGCCAGAATGCAAGATGGTTTTATGACTTAAATTAAGGCCAAGGACACAAACGTTGTCCTTTCAGAAAAACTAAAATTAGTTCCTCAGTCTGTGCTGTTTGGCCAGGCTCACCCTATGCTGATTTTCTATTTTTTAAATGGCTTTAAAATACAATGCAAAGGTGTTTTGATAGTATTGTTCCTGAGGGTAATTCCAGAAGTTTTTAAGATGCACTAAACAAATAATTAGGGCTCCAGCATTCCCCAGCCTGTGGTAGGGAACTGCCTATGGAACATTCCTACAGAGTGCGAAAATATCCAGCCTAAACTCTTGGCAATTAATTCTGTGCCAAAGCTACAAACGAACCAGCTTTTCACTCTTCTTCTTCAGCTTTAATTAGAGTTGGACAAAAAACAGGAACATCGTGACAAGAAAGGGACACGTTTTCCATTTTATCCCCATTTTTTTTCGGTTTCAGAGCGGTTTGCTCGTCTGGAGCATTGGCTGCAGCACAAGTGCTATACATCTTCTACCTTGGTGTCAGCGTTCGTTATAAAAAGAACTGGTAATTAGATTGATCCTGTGAGCAACAGTTGCTTATCTAAGAATGTGTTTGACAGGCTGAGCCATAAATAAGAAGCTGTAAGTGAATATAAGGAGAAATCAAGACTTACCAAATAAAACCTAAGCTCATTTCCATGTTCTGCTAGTTAATAAATGCTGTAGGGCCATCCATTTCCTCAATGTCTTTACATTAACGCTCATTTATTTCATGTATCACTTAATTTTTACATCCCAAAACCAAAGCTTGATTCTAAAGCCCTTGTCCAGAAAAAAAATTAAAAATATCACCATGGAGTTGGGTGTTGGTTGAGCAAAACTGTGAAAGCATCTTGCCTGTTGCAAGTTCTGCCTATGCCAGGGACAAATAAGCTGTGAGGATGTACCTACCCCGTGTAATTTTGTCCTTGGCAACAGCTCCTTGTAAGGATATGGCCATGTTTTACTCTGAATCACTGTAACAAACCTGGCTATGTTTTACAGGAGGCAATACAGACTGGAGTCCTTATGCTAAATAAATCCAGCCATGAGAGCACAACATTTGTATGAAACCCACATGCTTTACTGTGAAGGCTGAGTGTCTCAGATGATTATGCCTCTTTACAGTATATTATCTGAATTCTTAGTCAGATTCATGAAAATTATGGCTTGACTCAAAAGCTGCCTGTTCTGAGAGCTCCCAAGTCAGCTATCACTCCTTTTTGGCATTTTAACAGCATGTGCAGCCAACAAGACAGTTGCAATAAAGCTGCACTGTGCTTTCCTGAAACAGGAGGGTTGTTTGGGTGCCCTGGCAGTGGTGACATCTGGGACAGCCACAGCATTGCTCTGGCACTGCCTCTGTATGCTCAGTACCTGTGCAGGAGGAACCCACAGCAGGAGCTGTGCTCGTGTTGATTAATAAAGTGTTAGGCTCTCCTTGCATTTCCATGTGCTTCTTCTGGGACACAAAGCCTGTCACACGTGCTACAGGGGTGTGACAACGTGGGGTCACTGTGACAAGGGAGTGGAGCTGAGGGGGAGTTGGGACTGTTTGTGGTTGTGACAGAAAGCATTTACTAGGAAATAAAATTATCTCCCTCTAGAAAAATTGAGGCACCAAGATTGTATAGGGTAACCTTTCTGTTGCACATTGTCCCAAGAATTAAAGTCACAGTTAAATGGAATGTAACTATTTTAACCATTTAACCAGAGGATCTGACAGATGGAGAAGAAAACAGGAAGGATCTGTGAAGATTGAGAAAGAAAAATCCCTGATGAAACCAGAACTTCCAGGTAAGGTGGTACATCACATGACTTTCTCCAAAACCTTTCCCCTTCCACCCTCCTCCTTCCCAAAACCAGCACAGATCCCTTGGTGGGGGCAATGCTGATAAGTGAAGGCAGAGCCACACAGGCTTTTCTAGTGGTACATCAAAGAAACAGCATTTGCAGGGGGAGCAGAATGCTGACCTTGTCAAAAGATCTGAACCCCACTGGGACATGCACTGTCTTCTCTCCCTTTTGCTTCTTGAGAGAGAGAGCTCAGAATGAGCCAGATCCCTAATTCAGGAGTTACATTAAAGCACCAATCTAACAAATTGGAGTGTTAAATTGTACAGAACAATGAGTAGCTCCACGTGATTTGTCTTTTCCACATCTCGTTCACCGTGTGTGGGGACCAAGCAGTGGGAAGAGTCTGGATGCAGAGAGGTCAACTTGTTCTTGTTCAGGGTCAGTCTGAAACAGAAACAGCAGCAAGTACAACAGCTCTGGGCAGCTCATGCCTGATTGCAAAGCAGTTCTGCTCAATACAATGACTGATCTGTTTGGCTTAGACAAGAAAAAAGGCAAGTAAGTTAAAACAAGAGGAAAGGGACAAATACCTTTCCTAGTTGTGCAGTTCTGTCCTGTAACACAGAGTGTAAGTCCTTAGGACAGGATCCCTTGTTTGGTGGCTGCCAGTCACTGTGGAAAATCATACTCTGCAAGTAAAAATAAATTTCTACACCACAGATGAAGTCAAGGAGAATTGTACCTGTGCTGCCAGGCTGAAGTTTGGCCTATTAAGTACTACAAACTAGTCCTTTCCCCCTTTTCGTTCACTGTTTGTCATTTCCCAGCATCTCACATCTTCTGAAATACTCCCTAGAAATGACTAATGAGATGAAGAATGTTATTAGCTCTCAGCCTGCCAGAAGCATGGTGAGGAATCTGCAGGATCAGAATATCAAGGGATCTTCTGCCCTCTTCAGTGGGGCTTTCACTTCCCCTTTGCCTGCGGGAACTAATCCAGAAGCAAATGTCACTTGAACAGAAACGAAGTTCTGCTGTAACTGCAACCGCAGCAGGCCAATTAAGGTAATTAGAGCAGATTTGCTACACTTCATAAATATTCATTCATTATCCCTGTAGCCCTTGTGACAGGAGTTGAAGAGCCTTGTGCATCTCCAGAGTCAGGCAGGGCACACAAACACATGTAACTGTGCCAGGCAGGGCTCAGCTCCGCCTCTGTCAGGTACCCTCACTAATGACAGTGGCTTTGTAGCCATGCTTAATTATGGTCATAATTTGATTCCTACATCCATTGTGGGTCCAGAAAAACAGGGCTGTAAACTATAATAATTAGGCACTCTAGTGACGGACCTGGAATGCAAGTACTTCCCAGCCATCATCTGGAGATGGGAATTCATAAAAAACCCACAGCCATTTGTTTCCAAAACCAGACAGCTCATTTTTCAGGCCTCAGTCATGCAAGTGAAGTGGTCAGCAAGATGATAACGTGTATCTTTCTGTTAAAGATAACAATATAATTTAAATGGTGTCCACCTCAGGAACAAAGTGCTGGGGACTGGCATAAATTTCTATAGTTAATTATATAGAGAAATGAAGTTTTGACACGGAATTGCTGAATGATAAATTGAAGTAATGCTCTCACTCTCATTAGTGATGCTCCTCATGTCACAAAGAAGCTGAGCGATATCATCTCTAACTTTTACGGGGATGGCAGTTCCCAGGTCAGCCAAGGAAAAGATGACTCAGTTTCTCTCATAAATAAAAGAACATTTTGGGAAATTAATAAATACCATCTTCAAGCAAAGCAGATCCAACACTGTGGAATTGCAGGTGCTTTTAATTTTGGAGAGGAACAGTTCAGAGGACAACCTGAGTAGGGAGAGCTAAGGCTGTGAAGCATCACATGGCACAGTGGGTGATGTTACCTTAGGTGAGAGCAGAGAGCACAAATTCAACATGGGGTCCCAGGATGAAAACTAACGTAATTTGATGGGAACAGCATCAGCAAGAGTAGCAGGAGGAAAGGCTGGCATGCTCATCCCACCACAGAGGCTTCTAGAAGCCCTGGAGTTGTGTTAATAAAACATTCCTTTCGGTGGGACCTGTGGAAACCTGCAGGTGCATTTTCCCTGCTGACTCCTCTTCACTGACAGCAGGAGTTCTGGCCCACAGCTGTACAGCTTGTACAGCCCCAGGAGAATTCAGGAGGGATTTCTCTGTGGAAAGGGTGATCAGGCATTGGAAGGGGCTGCCCAGGGAGGTTTGGAGTCCCCACCCCTGGAAGTGCCCCAGGAAGGGCTGGCCACGGCACTCAGTGCTCTGGGCTGGGGGACAAGGTGGGCATCGGGCACAGGTGAGACTCGATGGGATTTTCTCTGCTCTGATTCTGTGATGAGATACAGCTAAATTTTTGCATTTTACTGACAGGGAAAGTCACAAGGCAAGCGTTCCCTGTAAATCTAACTCCAGTTACTTGCTGGATTTGTGTACGATTGCATTTCTAACCAGGGAAGGGACAGCAACACCGTAAATCCCAGGTGTGAGTCAGTGACCCGGGAAGGGCTTTCCCCCTGCAAGCGGGGAATGTGCCCGATCCCGGGATCCTACATTGCCATCTACGGGCCGCTCCCGGCAGCTCCCGCCGAGCCCCGGAGCTCCCACCTGCACCAGCCGACCTCAAAACGAGCTAGGAAATATTTGGGGGAGTTCTTTTCAAAATGCAGAAGAAAATATTCAATCCCCTGCACACGTGGCCTCTCGTTTCCAGAGCAGGCTGGTGGATCTGCAAGGGCACGAGGGAGAACGAGGGTGAGGATCCCACCACCAGAGCTGCTGGCAGGTGTGAACCACAGACTGGCACTACAAAGATATTCATAAAAATACTTACACAGTGTTTCTTTGGCTGGAACACTGGCAAGTGATATTTTTCCAAAGGCTAATGCAACTTTATCAGAGTAAAATTAACAAACTGCAGGGCAATGTAATCACTTGTACAGCAACAGCCTGGTAAGAAAATAAGGATGATTTTATTTGTAAAAGAAATTACAGAATCTAAAGAAAAAGAAAATCATCTAATTGAAGTTGAAAAGGCACCTATGGAGTGTTCTACTGAGTTCCAATCATTGTCACACCTGTTACCTCCCACTACCACAGCAACAAAATGGAACTGAGAGCAGAGTTTAAAAAACATGCTTGAAATGGACAATATGCAAGTCCTGGAAATGACTTCTATAAATTCTGCCTAACATGGGTCTGTCACAGCATCTGGAACACACCTGTGCTCCAGGTGTGCACATACACACCTGTATATATAACCAAATATATGCAAAAACAAGTTTAAACACTTTATTTTTTAAAATTTCAAACCCTTACATAGTGAAGTTAGAAATCTGTTTCCCAAAATAAGAACTTCTAGCAGGGCCTGAAGCGATAGGACAAGGGGTAACAGATGTAAACTACAAGAGGGTAGATTCAGACTAGCTGTAAGGAACACCTTTATCACAGAAAGGGTGGGCAGGCCCTGGCACAGGTTGCCCAGAGAAGCTGTGGCTGCCCCATCCCTGGGAGTGTCCAAAGTCACGTCAAATTTGGAGTCACCAGTTCCAGTAGAAGTCCCTGCCCATGGCAGGGTGTTGGAGCACATGATCTTTAAAAGTCCCTTCCCACCCAAACCATGCTGTGATTCCATTCACTACAGGTGAATGCCCCTTTGTCTAAGAGACTTCATTTCCCAGTCAAATATCTGTGGAGCCGTTTTAAATTTGGAAATAACCTTTCTTTGCAAGCAGGGATTTGGTCTCTTAGCAACAGCATGAGCACCTTGTGAACCAAACTATGGGTTCCTCACACAGCAGAGCCCTGTGCCACGAGTAAGGAGAAGCCACAAGAACATCCAGCTGTTACTTCCTTCCTTCAGTGACCAGTGGAAAAAGGTCAGGGCAGCAAACCCTACAGTGAACCCCCACACCAGGTCCTGGTGGAGGATGGCAGCTGGACCAAGGACAGTGTGTTCCAGCCTGCACTGCTCTTCCTAAACTGTGTTTTTCAGATATTCATTCTGGCTAAAGCTGCAGCCTGACTCTGGCTTTCAGCAGAGACCAGGAACAGCTTCTTCTCTGGCTGGAAAACTTGTACTGCAGCAGGACTGGACTGAACTGTTATCAATGTGCTTTTCTGATAAGACTCAGATGACAGCTGACATTTCAGAGGGAAGCTATTTTTTGTTCTTAGCACAAGCATGAAATATTAGCATTGCAAGTACTTCACAATAAAAAGAATAAGAGGTTGGAGCAGCACCATCACATGGATATATTTCAGTGGGCTTTGACAATCAGCTGAATCAATCATCTGAAATACATTGTGAAGACAAGATCAAATGTGCCTGTTCAATGATGAAAGACCAGAGAATGGGAAACAGAGGCTATTTTCCTTTCCCTTTGCTTCTGTATGGAGAGTACAGAGAGTGCAGCTGTATGGCACAGTAGAGATTAGAATGGACTTGTGCCCTAAGTGACCAAGCTTTTGTCATTGCAATACCCCCCTGCCTTGTCCAAGTCACATAACTCATGAATTTGAGCTATTAGAGCTGTTCTGGACATGTTAATTAAATTGCTTCTTTGGAATCTGGTCACTGGGGACACAGTGGGCACAGAGCAGACTGGGGAAAGAGTGACTTGCTCAGGAGGGCAGCCAAAACTTAGCAGAAACTCTGCATTTCTTCTGTCTTTTGCCTTATTCATGAAACCATTGCTCTTCTGGACAACTGAGCTACTGGAGGAGAAAGCTCTGGGAAATATATCCCCTTCCTAACCAGGGGCTCTATCAAGTCCTGCTTTTCCTGCACTGTTTTTATTTCCCTCCCATGATGTTGAAGCTGCAGTGTGAGGAAAGGAATGGGGTTGCTTTATGTGACAAAGTAACACAAACCACACCAGGTTAACACCACAAGCCAATTCATGTGTGTTTTGTGCTCCAAATTTTCCTGCCCTAATAGATGTTAATACTAATCTCCTTTTAACTCTGTTTCCCTGGTCTTCTCTCAAAAGAACTGTACAATGACACATTTTTACAGGGGAGCTCAGCTCTTTCAAAGCTTGAATTGCCTCTCCCAGCCCGGGGAATGCAGTGGTTTATTAACTTGCAGTGCCACCTAGCACACAGCCTTCACATTGGTTTTCTGCAGTTTCACAAAGCTCAGTTTTCATATTAAAAAAAGGGACAACCTTGTGCTTGCAGTATTCTAAGCATCTAGTGCAAAGTTTTGAACTGTTCAATATTTAATAGAAATTATGCTTTCAAACAGGATATTAATAATCAAGATGCTCACATACCTAAAATTCTGGTG
The DNA here is from genome assembly GCA_035583235.1 of Hafferia zeledoni. Taxonomy (NCBI): domain Eukaryota; kingdom Metazoa; phylum Chordata; class Aves; order Passeriformes; family Thamnophilidae; genus Hafferia; species Hafferia zeledoni. The sequence goes on from JAWWEV010000054.1 coordinate 13,819,333, forward strand.
CATGAACTTTGAGGACTAGTTTTGGTTACATTCCTTATACAATTGTCTACAAATACTTCCATTAGTTGTTGAGGACTTTTTTGAAATCCTACACTTTGATAGTAGGTCAGTGATGAACTTACTGGAGTTTTTAGATGAGAGACTCCTGCCACCAAAATAAGGATTTGAGGTTATCAATGCACATTAATACGATGTCTGCGGACACGTTTTAGACAGGCATGGAAACCTGACCAGCCTGATTTGCTTTGCCTTAAAATACCACCCATGGCTGAGGAATAAACGAGTTCAGATGTGTAACTCTGAGCCCTTCAGCCACACCAGAGAGGGACATGTGGGAGACAAAAAGGCAGCAAATCAGCATGAACATCCTAGACCTCGAGGGAGAAGCTGCTCCTGTTGAGTTCCTGTGCCAAATCCCAGGAAGGCACTTGAAGAGAAAATGACCAAGCAGGCAAAAAGCAACGTTGTGACACTGAGTGAGGAACAAGGAGATAAACTCCCTGCACTGCCCGACCTTCTCCCTCCTGGTAACACATCCCTGAGCAGCCACGGCCAAGCTCCTTGGCCAAGGCACCTTCTCTTCACTCAGTGTCAACACCCACCAGGATTTCCACAGTCCTTCGGCAGCACTACAGAATCATAAAGTTTTATTGCATCTCTTAGAATTTTTAAGTAGAGTTTCTCTAACAGTAGAGAAACCACCACATGTTTTATGGAGTTCAAGAAGCAAAGCAAGTAAAAAGAAAAGTTTCCGATAATAAGAAAGAATGGTTTGGGCTTAGTTATGATTTTATGGTCCTTGATTTTTCAGCCTGTCTTCAAACAGTCCAGCAGTACTAAGGACTGTATTTACATGATGACTTGTGTATCACTTCAGCAAGCCATAGGGGAAAAGAAGAAATTAAACAAAAAAATAAAACTAAAGAAAAAAGAAAAAAATTTAAAAAGCACCCCAGCATGTAAAGAGTGAAATTTGACAAGCACAATGGACCCCACCCTTATCTGAGAGGCAGGGAAGATGTTTTCATACTTGCTGAGAATTTAGTTGCTATCCTAAGTCAGGGAAGAGATCATTTTTTTTTCAAAGAAAACCACATTTTACAAACTCCCTTGAGAGCAGAACTGAGTGACCAGTTCTTTCCAGAATAACCTCCTCTAAATTGTAGGGCCCAATTAGTTCTGCATACAACTCTCTTTATATAAAATCACAGATGCTTTTTAGATGCTGCACTCCTGTAAGACCTCTGGACATTAGTCCCTGCAGCCTGGCAGGAATGGTCTTCCCAAAAAGCCATTTTAATGGAAAAGATGATCAAAAGTTTGTATCTCATCAGCCTGACTCGATCCATTTACTACTTTTTTTTATTTGCCAGTTCTGGTATCAGTCTACTTTCAGTCCATTTTCATTCATCCTTATCACTTTGTTTCCACAGAATTCACCAGAACCCTCAAGTGTTGATTGTTTTCTATAAAGCAGGGAGACAAGGATTCAAAGTCTGGTTTCCTGCCTGAAAATGTGCTACAAGAAACACAGGTTTAAATTCGCTACAAAATACCCTCCTCCTTCTGTCCCAGAATTCGTTTACACCTGCTATAAATGTTGAACCAGCCAACAGATTATCCTGAGCTGGAAGGGACCTTCAAGGATCAGAGTCCAACTCTTGCTTGATAGTTTAAGGAATCCTGAGAAGGGATGGGAACACCAGAAAAGAACATGAAGTGTAGGACAACACACAGGCAAAACAAGTTGTAACAAGGGAAAACACTTCACACACAATTTCCACCCACTCAGATTTAGAATCCAAGAGTCTTTCCCTTCTTCCCAAGTCCTTGGGTTCACCTTGCTTGGAATGACTGAAAACGAGTCCCTTTGTCAGGGCAGATGGTGTGTGACACACCACCCGCTGTGGGTATTTCACAGCTGCTGCTACTGCTGCATTTAGTGTTTCAGTCTCTTCTCCATATCACAGGAAAGACAGAAAAACGCAAACATAGGTCAGGCATTTCAAACAAGTCCCTCTGGTTTCCAGTTCCCAAGAGGAACCCACCAGGACCCAGCAGTCCTGACCGAACTGAGCCCCCACAGCCCGTCTGAAAAGGTCCTCGTTGACGACTCTTGTGTACAAATACTAAAACTTACTTTAAGGCATGGCCTTCCATGCTTTGATTGTCCTCTAAACTGTGAGACACCACTGTTTATAAACTCACAACACTGCTTCCTTCACCAGCCTGTCATTGCCAGAACCATGGCAAGTTATAATAAGGCAGGAGTGTGGCTGTTCTCAAATTTATTTTAGTAAAATACACCTCTTCAACTATTACTTATAATGGCATTGTTCCTAGTCTTTTTTTTCCTCCTGGTACAATGTGAAGATTAAGTCATGACAGGTGTTTTTTTCCTCCTCAGGAAGCAAAGAAATCCATACCTTAATTAATAAAAGGAGATAATTGCTATGCTGAAGTGACGAGGCCTCAGGCAGCTCTGTTGAGAAGCTATTTATTTCCTCTTTCTTTTTCTTCAGTTCAACTACTGATACTTCTCAGATGTGCAGAGCTCTCCATGCCAGTGAGCAAATAAAACAGTGCAAACAGGGAGGTGCAACTGCCAAGAAGGGAGAGTACTTAGGAAACAGGTCTGTCCTTGCAGGAGGGAGGATGTCTGGTTTTCCCTCTCCACCCCTGCCCCTTATTTCTCAGCTTCTGAAATCTAAGCGCTGACAAAAACATTTTCTGTCTGTTCTACAAACTTTCTGGGGTCAAATTTATGTCTTATTAACAGTTAAACTGAGTTTCTCTACTCAAGTTGGAGAATGCACTTTTTTGCCAGCCAACAATGAGGACGGATGGCTCTGGAAGTTCTGAGCAGAACCCCCTTGCTGGAGGGGCTGTTCTCTTCCATACAGACCACAATGGTCTCACCAGTCCTGCCTTGGCAATTCCCTATGACAGACTAACAGCGCTACAGATCAGCTAGAGATGAACAAGTTGGGGTTTTTTTATTGCTTCCTGCACTGCTTCCATTTGCAAAGTTTAGAGATTGAGTAAAAACACGATTCCTCTGCTTTGTAATTTTCCAGGTTACAATTACTCACTAGGAGCCATTCTCAGTCGATTATTACATGCACAGTTCAGTGGTTCTGACAAGTTTTTACTGTTAATCACAACCAAGAAACACATTTCCCTTCATTTCCATGGATAGATTCACATTTTTATAAAAATAATCAGACCTCTAGAAAAATGCATAGTGTTTTAGGAAGAAAAAAAAAGTACCATAAAAAAGCAACATGGTATTTCTCTCTGTTTTTCCCATGTGTTATAACGCAGACAAGATGAAACCCTATGGCACCTACTATGAAAATGTGTGGTGTTTTCACCATTTAAATTTCTAATACTGAGGAAACGTTGGGTCAATTTTAGTGGCCCAAGCCATGAGCCCCCCTTTAATATCCTTCACTAACACAGAACCAAACTCTTCGGCAGGCAACTCCTGCAGGACTTTTACAGCCTTCTGGGAATCATTTCCTAATTTGCAGACAACGTATACAGGAGGAGATGTTTGGTCATTAGTTCTCTCCTTTTCTTCATGGATTCTTTTTTCTAAGTACTCCAGGTGTTCTCCATCCTTCTCCTGCAGCTTGCTCAGCGGGATGTGCACGGCGTGGTCCAGGCGGCAGATCTCCACCTCCACCTGCGGCCGCACGTCCAGCAGTACGTGTGGGACCCTCTGCTCCAGCAGTTCCCTGTACTGCTCCACCGAGATCCTGTCCTCGCTGGGCAGCAGATGCAGAGTCCTGCACTTGTCAGTGGCAGAAGAGCCGCAGAACGCCTCGTAATCCTGCAGGCAGGTGATGCTGGGGTTGTCCCCGCACACGGCACAGTCCGGCCTCTTCGGTCGCAGCTTGATGTTGCGAAACCTGCCTTCGAGGGCATCGAACACGAGCATGAAGTGGCTGAAGGAGGAGCCCATTCCCGAGGCAATCTTGAGCACCTCCAGCGCCTGGATGCAGCCGATGATGCCGGGCACGACCCCCAGCACGCCGCCGTCGGCGCAGGAGGTGACGGTGTCCGGCGGGGGCGGCTCGGGGAAGAGGCAGCGGTAGCAGGGCCCGCCGCGGTGGTTGTACACGGCGAGCTGCCCCTCGAGCCGTAGGGCGCTGCCGGACACTAGCGGCTTCCCGGCCAGCACACACGCGTCGTTCACCAGGTAGCGCGTGGGCGCGTTGTCGGAGCAGTCGGCGACAATGTCGTACTGTCGCACGAGGCGCAGGGCGGAGCGCGGGGTCAGCGCCCCGCAGTGGGGCACGTAGTGCACGGTCGAGTTCAGCCGCCGCAGCGCCGCGGCCGCGGAGCGCGCCTTGGGCCGGCCCCGCTGCGCCTCCCCGTGCAGCACCTGGCGCTGCAGGTTGCTCGTGTCCACCACGTCGTGGTCCAGCAGCCCCAGGCGGCCGATGCCGGCCGCGGCCAGGTACTGCGCCAGCGGGCAGCCCAGCCCGCCGCAGCCCACCACGAGCACGGCGCTCCGCGCCAGGCGCAGCTGTCCGCGCACGCCGAGCTGCGGCAGCAGCAGCTGCCGGCTGTACCGCGCGATCTCCGCCCGGCTCAGCGCCGACCGCTTCGGCAGCGGCGGCAGCTCCGCGGGGGGCGCGCCGGCCCCGTCCCCAGCATCGCCATCATCCTCATCCTCACCCTCCTCGGCGCTCCCCGCGTCCCCCCGCGCCAGCGCGTCCCGCAGCCCGCGGGCTCCATCCTCCTCCTTGGGATCGTCCCGCAGCCCGCGGGCTCCATCCTCCTCCTCGGGATCGTCCCGCAGCCCGAGGGCTCCATCCTCCTCCTCCGGATCGTCCCGCAGCCCGAGGGCTCCATCCTCCTCCTCGGCATCCCCCCTCGCCAGCTCTGCCCGCAGGCGCTCCCGCAGCCCGCGCAGCTCCCGCTCCCGCCGGCGGATCTCGGCCCGCAGCCGCTCCCGCAGCCGCTGCCCCGCGCCCGCCATGCCCGCTCCGCCTCCTCCCGGCTCCGCCGCCGCTTCCGCCGCGTCACTGCCGGCATGGCCCCGCTGGTCTCCGTGCTGCTGCCCACCTACAACGAGCGCGACAACCTGCCGCTCGTCGTGTGGCTGCTCGTGCGCACCTTCCGCGACAGGTACCGCGGGACGGGAGGGGGCTGCGCGGGGAGCGGACTCGGCCATACCCCGGTGTGCGGCCGGACACGGAGAGCAGCGCCGGCCCGGGGTGCTCGGCTGGGGGTGCTGGGCCGGGGTGCTGGGCCGGTGATGCTCGGCCGGGGCTGCTCGGCTGTAACGCTGACACGGGATGGGAAAGGGGAACATCATCCGTGCGCGGGCGGGTGTCCCGAACCCGAGTGAACCTCAGAGTCACGCAGTCATCTGGGTTGGAAAGCCCTCCAACATCACCGAGCCCACCCTGTGCCCGATGCCCACCTTGTCCCCCAGCCCAGAGCACTGAGTGCCACGGCCAGTCCTTCCTTGGACACCTCCAGGGATGGGGACTCCAAACCTCCCTGGGCAGCCCCTTCCAGTGCCTGACCACCCCTTCCAGAAAGAAATTCCTTCTGCTGTCCAACCTGCCCCTCCCCTGGCACAGCCCGAAGCCATTCCCTCTCCTCCTGTCTCTGTTCCCTGGGGCAGAGCCCGACACCCACCCTGGCTCAGCCAGAGCTGCACCCACAGCAGCTCTGACCACACGACATCGCTGCTCTGCTCCTCAGCTTCCTGCCCTTCACAGAGATTTAGGGAGGGAAAGGGGTTTTCAATTTGTTCATTGAAAAATAATTCTCATTTCAGTGAAATCGATTTTGAAATTATCATCATAGATGATGGAAGTCCAGATGGGACACAGGAAGTCGCTCAGCAATTGGAAAAAATATACGGATCAGATAAAATAGTGAGTTGTGTGTTCTGTCATTTTTTTTTTCTAAAAATGTAAAGTAAGTCTTAAAATATTTTTATACCTTGGAAACAGCAACTATTAAGATGTCACTAAAATGAATTAAAATCTATACTTCAAGTAATATATGTATCTTTTATATATCCTGCAGCTTCTGAGACCCAGAGCAAGAAAGCTGGGCCTGGGTAAGTCCTTATTAACTCTGATGAGTACAAACAAAATAAACCTGCTGTATACTTTGATTGGTCCAGAAAAAAAATCACAGTAAAGCCCAAAAGCAGAATGTTTGCATCCAGCTGTTTGTAAGCAAACAAGGTTAAAAATGCACACATAAAAATCCCAGTGTGTTTGTAAACATTCCCCATAAGCTCAGACCTGCTCCTTTCCCTCCCACCCTCATTCCCTGAGCACTGAATGAGGGTTTCAGCTTCAGTGATATTTGGAGCCTGAGTCCTATTTCCAATTTCCTCAGTGCCTGTGGTGCTTTTGTAAATGATACCCCAGACAGTGACCCAGCTCTGCAGTCAATTTCCTTGTGCATTTCTAGTGCAGTCGGACTTGCCAAGGGTTGTATTTATAAATCCCAGGGCTGAAATTGTAGGGAAAAGGAATAATAATATTTATCCACTAATATGTCATTTAAAAATATTTTAGGAGTAGTTGATCATTTTCTAGTGGAGATTGTAGAATATGAAGGAAGACTGTGGCTGGAAGATGCCACTTGTTAAAGCAGTGAGGGCAATGATTCCCATGCTGTTTCCATCAGGCACTGCCTACATCCATGGAATGAAACACGCCACTGGCAATTTCATTGTCATTATGGATGCTGACCTCTCTCACCACGTAAGTCTGTATTTCATGCTGACCACATGGTTTAGTCTGTTAGAATTAAACTTTCATTGGTTGGTTTTATTTTACCCCCACCCTTTTTTCTTTACTGATCTGTTTTTCTTCCATTGCAGCCAAAATTTATTCCAGAGTTTATCAGGTAGGTGTTGATTGTAGTATGAAAATTCAAGTTGATCTTTATAAATCATTTATGAAATAGTGTGTGAAATTCTGTGCCATAATGGGTAAAAGGTAGTTGTAAGATTCCTAAAGTAGTTCTTTTTAAGAGAACAATTAACAAATGTCTAAATAGTGTTATAATCACCGTAACTATTGCTCCCCTCTCTTCTCTGCTTACTTGATCAAGTCTGTAAAATACAGATTTTGTTCTAAAAGAGTGTTTATTCTTACTTTGAAATATTTCTCCTGTTTTTCTGATAAAACCAATTGTTCATAGAAAGCAGAAAGAAGGCAATTTTGATATTGTTTCTGGAACAAGATATAAAGGAAATGGAGGAGTATATGGCTGGGATTTGAAAAGAAAATTAATCAGGTTAGTATTTTTCACATATTTACACATAAAATTGTTACTTATAAATAGTAATAACACTCCATCCAAGTGAGCTGAGCTGAGTCTTTAGTCAGCAGAACTTCTGAAGCTGCTGGGCACTACAACGTCACTTTCAATACCACAAATGTGCAGCAATGGCAAATTGTTTGGTTCAAATCCACCAAGAAGGATGCAATGCCATGACTGGGCTTGAGAAATGGGCTGGAGCAGTGGGCAGGTTGGCATAATTGGGACAGTTCCAGTTCCATCATCCAGAGAACGAGCTGAGACTGTGAGACTTTTGTCACGTTCAAAAGACCCGTTTCAGTGGCTGTAGTGGTCACACTCTGGTGGTTTTACAAATGCAAGTCCCACATTTGTCCAGGAAGCATTTTTATTCTCCACTTACAGTGAATGTCAGTCAGAAGAAAAGTGTTGCTGTGGTAATTGTCATATTCATTTCTTTCATATGTGTAGCAGTTCTCTCATAGCATTGAAAACACACTAGAAATCTAACTTTTTCATATTAAGCAATAAAAATTTTGTTGAGCTTTTTGGGAGGGGTGATATTTACTTATTTTCTAGAAATTCTGCTTGACCTTTGGGAATTGTGTGCTGACTTTGATATTTTCTTTCCCAGCCGTGGTGCCAATTTTCTAACTCAGGTGTTGCTCAGACCAGGAGCATCAGACCTCACAGGGAGTTTCAGGTATGGCTCTGGCTTGCAATTCATAAAGTTTATGGGAAATTAAGAAACTGCTGAACAAGTAAGTGGAGTAAAAAAAGTCCTTCTTTACTGAGGGTTATGAAATCTGTTTGGGAAGGGTGGAAGAAACAGTGGACTAGAGAGCAAGAATTGCTGCTGCTTCTCCTCTGACTTTTTAAAAGATGTTCAGAAATAGTAATGAGATGGGTGAGGGATTGCAGTTCAGGTTCCCACACGCTGTCTTGGTTTCCAGATTTCAGAAATTGTGCTTCAGGTTTCCTTTTCTTTGTAACTGTTCACAGGTTGTACAGAAAAGAAGTCTTACAGAAGCTGATGGAGAAATGTGTTTCTAAGGGCTACGTCTTCCAGATGGAGATGATTGTTCGGGCCAGACAGTTGGGATACACCATTGGAGAGGTACAGGACAGGTTTGATAAGGATCTTGTGCTTTTGTGCAAAGGGACATGCAGATTCCTGAATTTTTTGTGCTCCCAAGAAGCAGTCAAGGTTTTCAAGTTAATATAAAGAAATTACCTGTGTAGAACTCTATTTTTCCAACTTTGCTGGATCAATAGGGGATCTGAAGTTCCAGTTACTTACTCCCCTGGCTGATAAGATCCTTAGATCCTTCCTCTTGCCACTGCTTTAGCTGCCTGCAATTTGACAAGGCTCTTCAAAGGAGGGCAGTATGCACTGTCACATTCAGAAGTCATCTCCAGCCAGGGGTGGGGTCGAGCTGTTCTGTGCTGGTGGGAGATTTGTGGGCACTGCCTCAAAGGTACTGAATTTAACAGGGAAAATGCTGGAGGTTCATTTGAATACACTGAGGCTGATCTGCCTGGTGTGTCATCCAGCCACTGAGGAATATCTTTGGATCATCTTTAAAGGTGATAAACCAAATCATTTCATGCTCCGCAGCCACTGGGAAGAACAGACTGAAGGGAAGCCGGTCTGGTGCTTGCCTTGTTCCCATGTCTGAACATGCTGTAGTTCAAAGGCCATTCTTCTGTGTACAGAATCTCAGAATATTTAGGGTTTGAACCTTCAATATAGTTCTGCTTGTTTCAACAGGTTCCTATCTCATTTGTGGACCGTGTCTATGGAGAGTCTAAACTGGGAGGCAATGAAATAGTTTCCTTCCTGAAGGGGCTCTTGACCTTGTTTGCCACAACGTGATGGTTTATCCTAAATTCACTTTTTTACACAAACATTTCCTGACATCTGTGTAGTTTCTAATATATAACAGCAGAAGCTTTATAATCTGTGTGTTGACCAGAAGACCTGCTATAAATTACCAATTAAACAAACCAAATAGTTAAACAAAACAATAAATTAAATACACTGTATCACAGAATGCTATTCCAAAATAAATTAACTCTATGTTAAACTAAAAAGTAATAAAGGCTAATGATTTTCTATTTTTGTAAAAATAATGAAGTCTTAATAAAGAACACAATGCTAAATGATCTTTTGCATTTGGAAATGAATCATTATTCAGCAGAAGCCAAAGAAGATTTTGTAATAAAGACAAGCAGGACAGAAAAAAACCCAATGGAATTTCTGATCTTTGTTCCGTGGTTTGTAGATACCAATTTAAATGAATGTCCTTTAAATTAGTGTCCTTTTTTTCCCCAGTACATGTGTCTTAAAGCAGCTACATGTTTCTACAGATCTGGTACTACCTGGTGTATTTTAAGAGGAAATACAGAGTACAGTGATTTGTTCCTGGACTGGAAAAATGGGATATTCTCTTTGGCTAAGAAAGAGAACTGTGTGTGCAATGATTTTGTGTTCTGTGTGTTTGTCCAGAAGCAGATGAGTCCCTTTCCCTACCTCCTTTAGAAACTAAATAGTTGTTCTGGAGTCTGTACAGTAGCAGCCTTGCACCTCATCAAGTGTAGGGAAACAGAAGACCCTGTTCACCTCAGTGAAGATATTTGAGATTTTTTTCTTCTGCCAAATAACAATTTGCATTGTAAAAGTCTGTATTTGCTCCAGATCCTGAGGAAGAAAACACAAACAGAGCAATTTTGCTTCATGGTTTGATAGAGCCACAATGCAGAAATTATGAAGCCCTTGCAAACAAATGTGCAGTGGAGAGGACGGTGCAGTTATTCTGATAATGGCTTTTTTTATATGAAAAAAATTTCATCTTTTGGGGGGAGGGGTGCTGGGAGGGTATTTGTTTGGATACCTATATCAGAAAATTAATGCTGCCTATTTGGCTCATGTTTATCTGCATTCCTTTAGCACACCAGATACAGTTAATATTTAAAAAAAAAATAGCCTGTAGATAAAAGATAAATTCATATTTCAGATAGTCTTTTATCACACTGATAAAAATGATTTAAATAAATTTTAAATAAAGTTTATTTTCTAATGGGCTGCTTTAGAGCTATTCCTTTGTCCTTTAGTGGAGTTGTACAGATACAGTTTCTCCTTTTCTGACTATTCAGAGCAAATGTTTCATATTTAATTTGCTTTAAAATAATAAAAAATAATAAATATAGCTGTGAGTTTCGAATGTACATGTAACTGGATCACAGTGACTGAACTGTACATTTTGTGACATTTCCCAGTAATTTTTCTGAATATTATATATAATCTCATTTGGTGCAGACTGATCAGAGCTAATAATATATACAGAGATGTGTCTCTGGGTCTACAGGGCCACTGAATCTCTAGTAAGATTTCGTCTATTTATGTTTCATTGGGAGGTTTCATGGCAAAACCCAGTATTTTAAGTTGAAAACAGGTACAAAGTTTTTAATGACCAAATAGTGAGGTTTTAGATGTGTATTTAAATTTGCATAATGCTGATCATTTGCTAGATGCAAATTGAGCCTCAGTAAGTTCATCTCCTCCTCACTTTTATGTAGGGATATAAAACTATAGTCCAGTATGTTAATTATTTATCCTCTAATTGCTGTGAATTAAGGCTTAGCTTTTATGTCCGTGGCTACTTTTTAATTATGAAAATGACCTGATAAATTTCCTTCATTTATTGATGAGATCATGTCTGAGGAAGGCATTTTACATACCCAGTAGGGTCATAATACATAGTGCAGTTTGTGTGCTCCAGGGTGTGGAAGTTTGAAATGTGACTGGGCAAGTCAGTTTTTAGCTAAATAGAAGATAATTCTCACTGTGCTTGCAGGTTATGGTATTGATCAGGAAAAAAGGGCTAGGAAGAACCAACCCTCAGTGCCCTCTGGGCATCAGCACACGACCAACACTCTACAACACCCAGTGGGATATCCAAACACACCCTCCCTGTTCACCCATGCAAACCATTTGGGTTCTTTTTCCCAGCAAAATGACTGTATTGCATCAAAAAAGGGCCCTGGGCTGCAGGTATCTCAGGGAACACTGAACACTCCCCAGTAAGTCTTAAAAGCCTGAACTTCAGAAGAGGGAGCTGCAGTTTGTGCATTTGACCCTCCATACCCCTGGAGAGGGGAGAAAATACCATCAGAAAATACCATCCTGTTAATGGTGGGTTAGGGACAAAATAAATTAATCCTTGCCCAGAACTGGCCTAAACCACCTCTCCCTCATCCTGTCCCACATCTCCCCCTGCAGTTCTTTCTTCCCAATGGGTTTCTCCACTGCAAATGGCTGATTCTAAAGTTTTCCTGTGTCTGAGCCCTCAGGCCTGGCCCTGGGGAACCTCCCCAGTCCTGGCACAGTTCTGCACACAGGGAACCAGCAGAAACCACTCTGGGAGTGCATTCCATCCCTGCCCCTTCCTCCTGCACACACTACTGGGAGTTGAAATACCCTAATACTGCCACCACTGTCAGAGTTCTAACACAGCTCCATCACTAGGAAAGCTTCTATTTTTTTAGTGAGTAATGACATGAAGTAGCCATGGCTACTTACTTTTTACTTTTTTTAACAGTAAATCCTTGACTTATTTCCATTTGTTCTCAGCTTCTTTTAATCAAGCCTCCGGATTCGAAGACCACCTACATAAATTCTTAACATAAACCCCCAAAATTTAAAATAGTATGGATTGTAGGGGAAGAATGGCTTACGATTTGTGAGGGCACATAGTGATAGGAAAAGGCAAATGGCTTCCCACTGCAGAGTGAGATGGGACATTGGGGAGAAATTCCTCCCTGTGAGGGTGGTGGGCCCTGGCACAGGATGCCCAGAGAAGCTGTGGCTGCCCCATCCCTGGGAGTGCCCAAGGCCAGGCTGGACAGGGTTTGGAGCAACCTGGGCTGGTGGAAGGTGTCTGGCACAGGGTGGGATGGGATGGTCTTTAAGGTCCCTTCCAACCCAAACCATTCCATGGTTCTATGTTCCTTATTTCTTGTTCCCATTTTCCTTTTTCTATTATTTTACAGACCCTGCTTATCCTCTCATCACACTCACTCTTGTCTTTTTCATGTCCCCAGAGGAGCCACACTCCACTTGCCCTTCTCCAAATGTTAGTGGCAGACTATAGTAGAACACAGTTCTATAATCTTTAGAGTTCAAGTGCTTAGAATTCCATATGATATCTTAAAGATTCATGGACTAGGGATTTCTAAAGTGGCATTTTAATTCTCAGATCCTTTTCTTAATACCATTGCTATTCTCTACTTGCCTTGTTTTGGCCACCACAAGACCCTGACTTGACAGTGAATTTTTCATTTTATGTGCCTGGTTTTACAGTTCCACATAAATCAGCTTTTCTTAATTACATCCATATTCATTTCCTGTGAAGGCACAAATACTTTGCTAATGCACTTTCTCTGTTATACTTTCTTAGGAATCTGTGTCTGCAAGCACTCAATCATTTGGCAAGAGCAGGAGCTTTAATTGCTTCCTGGCTCAAATCAGTGTATATCATGGATATATTTGGTTGGGCATGTTTAATGACGGGGGGAGGAAGGTAACTCACATTTCAGTTTCCCCTGAACAGATTTAGGTCTGTGATTCCCAAGGCCAAGCAGTTCAATCCCTCTGTCCCAGGGCACTGTGAAGCTGGGACAAAACCACTTGGAACAGCCAAGGCTGAGTTAATGTACCCAAGGAAACATGAAACCAGGACCAAAACAAGATCCCTGCCTTATCTGTTTGGGTGAGGATTTGTCTGATCTGAGGTTGGAGGGAGCTGGCTTCAGTTTTGGTTTGGGTTCTTTGTGAAATCTTTATGAGGCTCTAATCTGAGCCTGCAATAAAGATGTACCCAGTTGCCAATACAAACACTGTAATCAAACATATTTTCCCCTGGACTGCATAGAAATCCGACTGCAAGGTTCCACAACCTTCTGCATATCAACAGTAAAAAATAATGATGACTAATCAATAATATTTACTTAAGGGTCTATCAGGATTCCAAGAATAAGCATGGATTGAAATCTTGGCACAAAGGAATGAAATGACAGATTGCCTGCTGAGTTCAATACATGGGTGACTTCAGCGACAGATTTCAGGGGCTGGCACTGCAGAGCTGCAGGCAAATGGTAATCCTGGGATCAGCAGGAACAGGGGATGTGCAGAGGAGAGAGATCCTCATCAAACTTCTCATTGTTTATGGCATATTTCTCAACTTCATGCTGTAGAAGACCTGAGTAAAGAAGGCAACTACTGCAAAGCACAGAAACGTTTTGAGCCTCGTTTCCTCCTCTGTTCCTGCCACATTTTACCTTATTTCTCCAGGCATTATGGCAATTTATAACTTCCTCACAGACTGTGATTGTTACTGTTCAGGGGGAAACATATTGGAACTGGAGAGAGAAAACCAAAATTACATCTGAAAACTCAGCCTAAGAGAGGGATTTCAACAAAGCAGCAAAGAGCATAAAATGGGAGGTTACCCCTGTAAGGGTAGTTGCACTGACTGTTCAACAGAAACTGGTACCAGTGATGCATCATAATAGATAAATTTAATAAAAGAACACCAACAACACCACCTTAACCACCTTGTGTTTGGCTCACAAACTTCTTTCCTGATTTGACTTTTGCAAACATGTCACAGCTCAGCTGATGAACCCAGACAAAACCAGAGCTGGGAACTTGTTTGCTGGGAAGCTGAGGGTGATTGTCTAACAGAGCTCCTAAAACTTGTGCTCTCAGGACAGGGAAGATCTGAGCACCAGAATATACTTGTGCTTTTGCTCCAGAACAGGAAAGATGCTCACTGAGCTCCTGCAGCCACTGAGAGTGCTTTAGGCTCCTCTGTCCCACCACGCCTGTGCCACTGCCAGGGCATCCCCAGGAAGGAAATAACCAGATTTTCTGACTGCTTGTGAAGTTTGGGTCATGCCTGTAGCATGTCTGGAGAGCTCCAACCCAGGTTTCCATTCTGCTGCCTTGCAAAGAAGGCACAAGGCAGCACTTCTGATTGGTGGATCCTGCCAAAATAATGACATTTCTTATTGTGCAGTGCAGGGGACATGAGAAAGACAAGCTGCTTGGAAGTGATCAATGATGGCAAGACTGAAGTTAGGTGATGTTTTCATTTTAGTCAGGGTCTCTCATTCAATAAATCCTACCTGAATGCAGTTTCTGAAAGCATTGGCAACATGTAAGATATGCACAGAAGTGTAGTTTGTCATGGAAGGACAGCATCACCCCCAATGAGATGACACGTGACTGACCAGCTCCCAAGAGAAATTTAGGTGTTGTTATGACATAAATTTCCTATTTGTCTAAGGGATCAACTTTCCCTTTCCTTTCAAGTTATCCCAAAACTAAACTATCCCAAGCACCTCTGATCACAGACCTGCTCAATATGAACATATTTTTTCAAAAACAAGCAGAAAAGGAGGGTACTCTGCATCAAGGAGTAGTGCTCCCCTACTTTTATCTTGATGCAGATTAAATTTGGTTCCTTCCTTGTGACTTCTCCCAAAGCCAGCCTCATGGAAGTTCATGGAAGAAGGCTGGAGAATGCTGAGAGATGATGAAGGGTCACAGCTCAGGAGCTGGGTGGCTTAATGGGTCTTAAAAATCATTATGAGACCAGTGATCTTAATGCTGATTATTTATTATATAACTAATGATGTGTAAAGCCATCAATAGTTGTCTTAATTATTTTGTATTTGAATAAAAACCAAGTGTAATACTGCTCCTAAACTAGAACAATGATGAATCTGGGCACAATTCTGACCTGAATCAGTAGCACAACATGTGCAATTAAACCTATTCAGCTTGGCAGTGCTAATTGTCTCCCCTCTGGTGTGAAGTGTTTAGACTCCTACAATCCTGTGATTTTACTGATTTTTCTGGAGTGAGAAACAATATCCACTTCTGTGATATAAAAAGTATATTAAGACTATAACCATCAACTTTTGCTTCATTTTGTTCACCTTGCTCTGTACCTACAGGAGAAAAAGGGAGAATTCTCCTGCCTGGACTCCAGCTGTTTGTGCTTGTGCTGTTGTATCCTTTGCACAGATCTTCATGTTGTGTTCATTCCCTTAAACACCAACCAAACAGAATTTCTAACTCCAACTGCACTATCATATTGCTCTACACTCAGTTCCTCCCACCTTCAGACACTCCTGTTTTTTCAAATTCCATCCTTAGATTAGAAGGTCTGTGGGTTGTTTTACTGAAGTTATTGTATTTTCTTTGTATTAAATGATGGCTCCAGAGTGATCACTGGTAAAGCACAAATAAAAAGGTGTTGAAATAGGGAGGTGCTCAAGTTTGGGGTTGTGTGTTTTAGGCAGGAGCAAACTGGCTCCAGCAGCCATGAAGCTGGTTGAGAGCTTCTGTACATGGTCCTGACTTCAGAAACATTTTCCAACATACTTCAATAATTGTGGCATCAGAGAAAAAAGTATCTACTCTTGGAAGGCAAAATGATGTTGTTACAGAAAAACCAAACCAGCTTTCTTGGCTTTCCTTCCTTGAGACACATTTCACACGTGCTGCAGAGGAACTTTGGAAGTACCTCAGTTCTAGGAGTCCTTTTGATGCCAAAGCACCAGCTTTGGTTTGGCAGGTTAGTTGTGTCTATTTCCATTTTTAATTTACATTTCCATGTAAAACAAAGCCTCTTTCTGTGACTGACTCTTAGGACCACTGATGTGAAGACACCATGGCAGCACCCAGTGTGGCTTGCAGAGACAAGCAGTGGATTTCTACCTCCCACTGAACGAGGAGGTGCCAAAGCAGCCTCCTCACAGACACAATAACATGTCACCAAATTCCTCATAAAAGCTATTTAAGTGAATTGTGATAAACAGCATATGAAAATGCAGGAGATCTTTGAGTTACATGCAGTCTCAGTAATTGCTGACAATATTTCTCTGCTTCTACACTTCAGGCAATGCTTCAAACATGTGGACTTTCTAGCATTGGAAAGCTGAACTCAAGTGTGTTACTGAACCAGAAAGGCTCTGAAAGCTGAGGATGGAAGGAATTACACTTTACTTCATCCTCCAAGTCCTTGTGTCTTTCTGTAGCAGCAAAACCCACTGGTCTCTTTCACTTCTGAAGGGTTTTTGCCGTGCTTTAGAATTTGGCCTCAGTTGTTGAAGAGATCTCGAGCAGATGTGTCCTGCTCCACAAGGAAGAATCCAGTGTGGGATCTTGTCCTCATCCAGACGTTCCTGCTCTAAGACGTGCAGTGCAGTGTCCCTGTACAGGTGTGTGTGAACACATGCACAGAAACATCACACGTGCCTTTGGGGCTGCCGTGGCTTCAGCACATGAACCCAGTGATCAGGTTGAGTTCGAGTGGTGGTGTGTAAATCACACCTCTTCCAACACCTCTCCCAGTCCCTGCTCAATCCCAACACAGTCCATGGTGGATTTGGTGGCACCACTTGGACTGTTCCTCACCCAACACCTCCTTCCTCCCCTTGGGCAGAGCCCAGGATGGGTCGGGCTGGAAGGGTCCTCAGCGGTGCCACCTCCTGCTCCATCCCAGAGCACGTGGATTGTGTCCAGATGGTTCTGGAATATCCTCAGTGAGGAGACTCCACACCATCCCTGGTCCCTGCTCGGTCACTGCACAAGTAAGTTCTTTCTCCTGTCCAGGTGGAACCTCCCGGCCATCAATTCTCACCCGTTCCTCTGGTGCTCCCGAGCAGAGCCCGGTCCGTGCTGTGCCCCTCCCTGCGGGCACGGACAGACACGGGGGTGCCCCGACAGCCTGTCCCGGGCACGGGCACGCCCCGGGCCTGGGGGCGGGTGCAAGGGCCGGGCGGGAGCGGCGGGGGAAGCGGCCCGGGCTGGGCGGGTCAGTGCCCCCAGTGGGGTCGGTGCCCCTGGAGGGTCCCCCCGCTCAGTGTCCCCGGTCGGGTCGGTGCCCCCGGAGGGTGCCGCCGGTCGGGTCGGTGCCCCCGGACAGACCCCTCGATCGGTGCCCCGGGCCGGTCGGTGTCCCCGGAGGGTCCCCCCGGTCGGGTCGGTGGCCCCGGAGAGTCCCCCCGGTCGGTGCCCCCGGTCCGGTCGGTGTCCCCGGTCCGGTCGGTGTCCCCGGTCCGGTCGGTGTCCCCGGTCCGGTCGGTCCCCCCGAGGCGCCGCCCCCCCTCGAAGCCCGCGCGCTCCCGGGGCGGCCCCGCGGTCACGTGCGCCCCCCCCGCGGTCACGTGGCCCGCTCCGCTCGCGCCGCCGCCCCGGCGGCCCCTCCGGACGCGAAGTAGTCCCGGCCGGGGGCGCGGCGGAGGGATCCCCGCGCCGGACCAGCCGCAGGGCGCGGCGCCTCCTAGCGGGGCCGGGGTAGATCCCACCGCCGCCGCCGCCATCGCCATGGCCGCGGCCGCCCCTGC
>JAWWEV010000054.1:13837714-13901975 GCA_035583235.1 Hafferia zeledoni
CTGCGGGGCTGGGTCGGCCCCTCCCCGCGCACACATGTTGAGGAGCCGCGGGCAGCGCTCCCTCCCCGCACAGTAGTGCCGGGGCAGCGGCACCCCCGCCCCGCACGGGGCCGGGGCCCGAGCAGCGACACCGCACCCGGGCGGAGCTGCTGCTGGCGCGGGGCCGGGCGGCGATGAATGGGCGCAGCCGAGGGCTCCGTGCCCGCGGGAAAAGGCGGGATGCGCCGCTGCCATCCCGAGCCGCGGTGCGGGACGGATGGAGCGGCGCTGCCTCCGCCGCCGCTGCCCGCGCTGCAGGTACCGGCACCGCTCCCAGACAAAGGCGGGCAGTCCGTCCCCCGGAGCTCCGCACCGCACCGGGCGGGAGCCCCCGTGTCCCGCACCCTCTTCCCGCGGCGGCTGCAGCCCGGGGGGTCCACAGCCAGCCCCGCGCGGTGCGGGGAGCCCCGGCCCAGCTCCTGGTGCCCGCGGCCGCTCCCCGGTTTGGGGGGACACCGACCCCCCCCGGCTCCGCAGCCCGGACGGGGCGCTGCGCGGCGGCACCGCCAGGGGGCGCCCTGTGCGCCGGGCAGTGCCGGGGGGGGCACCGGGACCGGAGGGGGACATCGGGGGGATGCGGACGGGGGATGGACACTGGAGACGGACCGGGGGATGGACACCGGGGGATTGACATCGGGGATGGACCGTGGGGATGCACACCGGGGATGAGGCACCGACCGCCGGGCCACTCTCCGTGTCACCTGTCGGGCTCGCGGCTGCAGCCCCAGCCCACGGAGCGGCGCGTTCCTCGAGCCCCAAGGGGCTTTGTCTGGGCAGAGCCCCCGTACCTGAAGTGTTGGTGTTCGTTGTCTGTTGGGTGTATTTAAGTAGTTTGGCAGCTGCGAAAGAGGGTTTTATTCCTGTGAGAGAAATAGCCCTTTTTCTTAAGTTGTTGTTTTTCTAGCTGTGTTTCTGTTTATTTTTACGCCTGTTTTCTATTTCTGTTTGGAGGTGCAGGGTGTGAGATAATGGAGACACAGCATTGCTGCCTGTCAGGGTAGCACGGACCGACCTTAGCTGGCTGCTGTGGCTCAGCTGTGCGTGCCCCAGCACTGCTCCCTCCTGCAGGGTCTCATACTTGGGAAAACTTTCACTTGAGGACGCTGGGAACTCATAATCACAAGGTGTCATCCTTCTAGGTGAGGAAGATGGACCACCCTGCTTGAAAAACAGAAAAGCAAGGGAGGGAGTTATACTTTTAATAACAAACCAATCCCAAGCTTGGTTCCTTTGCAGATGTGCATTTGCACATGTTGGGCAGCACTTTGCTGTCAGCAGATGGACATCTACCATGATATCTGCTGAAATCTGAAAAGGTTCACAAGGGAAAACAGCAGAGGAACACCCTGTTGTTAAAAGAGTTGCACCAGATGCTCATGGGTTGTAACATAAGGGTTATCTTTTCTGAAGATTGTTACTGCAAATGCTTAAACTTCAGTCAAAACAAAGGTGTCCTTTTTGACACACGACAAATAACTTGTCTTCCAAAAGTAATGTAAGCTAAATGGTTTTGTACTTTTTTCTAGTAAGCTGTCCTTTACTCAAATCAGTATTATCTCTAATTAGCTTTTAAGAATGACTTTTTGGTACCCAGTAGAAATTAGATGGTCCCAGTGTCTGGGGACAGCTCTGAGATCGTTGCAAACTGATACATTTTTAGTGCCCCATTATTTAAAAAAATGTTTTTGTTTTGAATTTGAAGTGATGGTCCATCAGAGAGGTTTGTAGAAAGCCTCTCTTTGGGTTACCAGTGTTTGTGCTTCAGAGTATGTTGTCCTGAAGAGCTCGTAAGGTCCCTTGTGTTAAGTCGTGGGAGGGAGATGCTCCTGGGCGTGTGGGAGGTGAGAAGGGTGAGAGGTGGCTCGTTTGCCTCTGGGTAGGACAGACAAGTGTTTGCTGCTCATAGTGCTTGGAATTAAACGCCTTCCCGGGACAGGAGCTTGACTGGTTTGGAAAGTTCCTGCCCTGCAGCATTAACCATCAGCTGCACAAACACCACGCCTGGGAAGGTGTGTGTGCTCCTCAGGAGGAGGTGAAGAACTTCATGGGGCTTCTGTGTGTGTAAGGTGGAAGTTCCCAGTGGTCAGAAGGTGCCCATTAGCAGTTTCAGAGCAGGTCTGTGTCACTGACAGGGGTGTATTACAACAGCATTTTAATTAAGCTTTAATAGTATAAAGCCTCATTTGCTGGGTGCTTCCCAAGCTCCCTGTGCCGTGACTGAGTTGCTGTTCAGTCGCAGGTGAGCACGTTCACCTGTTCTGGGCAAGGTGAGTTGTGCTCACTCCCTGCAGGCTGAATAATGGATGATTATTCCCAGCCCAGCTTTACTGCTCCATAATAACAGTAAATACTGAAAGCAGATATTAAAGTTTACAGTAGCATTCCTGGAATACATAAACATATCAGAATCTTATCAGCAGTCAGAAGTCATACAGTGCAAATGTATGTTTTATAGCTTGTTATTAAGATGGCAGCTGATTCGGTTGATGCAAAGGAGGCAATTGGAACAAATGGGTTTGTGGGAGCAAAGACAGTGCCCCTGGGTTAGTGTGTTTGTTTTGAGGTGCCTGCAAATAAGGTATAGCAGCTCAATAGGGAATTTATTGGAGTGGGTTTTGTGAAGTTTTGTTTTCAAAAAGGGCAAGTTTTCTTTGCTCCACTACTTGAAGTGGGTGTTGGAGACAAAATGCATTGGGAATGAACAAACCAGTGTCAGGTCTGAGGAGAACCAGTGCAAGTGTGTGGGGCTTGGGAGGCAGGAGAGGCAGGAAGCAGGTACAGGGCTGCAGCTGATGGGTGTGTTACAGGTGTCACTGGAGCTGCTTTGTCTGCAGGGGCACAAATGGGGCATTTTTTTACATCACTAGTTCAGCTGAGTTTGTGTATTAATGATGCTGCATTTCCTGGGGTTGTGTTCTCAAGGGTGTGTGTAACGTGCCTGTTGAAAAAGGCAGCAGCTGACTGTGCTGCTTCTGAACAGCATCACAGGAGTGTTTCATTTTAAGTCAAGACCACCTCTGCCCAGATGTATAGATATGTATGGTATGTTTTCTATGAACATCATTGTAACAGGATGGTTGTTAACATGGAGATGGTGCTGCTCATACAAAAAGCTCAGTTGATAGAACTGTGTTTCTCAATAGTGTAAGAGGTGGAGATGAGAGTGAGAGGTGCTGGTCTGAGTCTGTATATGCATTGGAAGGGAAAGAACTGTTGCTGATGTTTTATTTAGTTTTGTTAAAAAGAAATCCTGCACCTTCTGTCTATGTGGAAGGTGTGCTTTGCCTCAGCTGACACGTTTGGGAAGAATGTCCTGGCTGTCCTAGGCAGGATGGCCAGATTGACCTGTTCCTTTGGAGCCTTCAGGAAGAACTTACATCTGGTTTAAAAATCAAATACAAGTTTTAGATTTGAATAAAGACATTTTTCGAGAGGGTGTAACTCTTATTTATCTACCTGAGGGCCATATGCCTCAAGGCAGGAGCTGCATTGTTCAGACCTGTGCTGCAGCTCTCAAAAGGCAAACAGAAGGCTTGAATTTAATGTCTGATCTCACAGTAGTGCTCTTGAATGCGTGTGGCAGTTGATGGTTTTGAGTAAGAATGGAGTAAAAACCATTTTTTCTGCAGTGAGTCACTTTCAGTTGCCACCATTTTTTTTTTTTTAATTTTTTAAAGGTGGCATTAAAGATTATTTCAGTGAAAACTGGCAGTGGCTGTTGTCCTAGGCCTGTGTGGCTGACCCAGTGTACACACCACACCTGCAGGTGTATCTAGATCATGTGGCCAAATGCTTCAGTTCGTATCTCCTTCTGGAGTAGGATCTGGTGCAGTTTACAAGAACTAGAAACTGTAGCTGTTTGAGCAGTGTCTGCTGAAGGACCCTCAGCCTGTCCTGGCCTCACTGTTGG
Organism: Hafferia zeledoni; assembly: GCA_035583235.1. Lineage (NCBI taxonomy): Eukaryota > Metazoa > Chordata > Aves > Passeriformes > Thamnophilidae > Hafferia > Hafferia zeledoni. The sequence continues at coordinate 13,841,664 of JAWWEV010000054.1, forward strand.
CTCTGCCAGCCCCAGCCAAGCTCCCCCTCACCTCTGTCACCTTTCAGTGATCTCTGGGGTGACTTGTACTTGGTGCTGGTGCTGCAGCTGGGCCGAGGGAGCTGCTGGTGATGCAGGGTCATAGCAGCAACAGTGACGGGCTGAGTGGCTCTTGGAACCTTAAGTGGGCAAGGTAATGGTCTTAAAATGCTTTTTTTCCTCTGTAGTCCAACTCAAGTTTGTGATGTTGTGTTGTGTTCTGTTTCCCCATCGCTGCTGCCGTGAAGGCCCTGCCCGTGGAGGTTCCTGATCAGCCGGAGGACAGCAGGGGCTGAGGTGGATTAACGCTGGAATGTAGGCAGGGGCTGGAGCACTTGGGAACTATGCTTAGACAGAAAGGGAAAGAGGTAAGAAGTGTGAAGTGGTAAGACTGATTTTAAGCTCTTGTTTACAGACTTTACCCAGTCTTGTAGTGCCAGCATTTGTGCATCGTGTGTGTGAAGTGTAAGGCAGAGGAAAAACAATCAGCATCAGCCTCCTTCCCCAACTATTTTTACACTTTAAATACTCAGATGCAGCCAGTTGGCGAGATCCCTGCAATAGCTGATGGATCTGTCTGAGAAAGCACAGATTGGCAGGGCTTTGGATGAGCCTGTGGAAGTGTTTGTGTGCTGTTTGTGTGGCTGGGCTGCTCTGCCCCTGCACACGGGCTGTGCATTCTGCTGGGCAGGACACGCCCAGCCTGCCCTGCGCTCCTGCTCCCAGTACCTGTGTGTGTGTCTGTGCTGCCCTGGGCCCTGTTCCTGCTGCCCTGGGCTTGGCTCGGGCCCAGCACTTGAGTGTGGTGAGTGAAGGAGCTGCTCTGCTTTTTCAGCTGGGTCGGGCTCTGCTCTGGCTGCAGACACCGTGGTGATGTCAGGAAACATGACACACAAGGCTGGGGACCCTTTTCCCTTGCAGTCTAATCTGGCTGCAGTTTCTGTCAGTGTAATCCAGTCATAAATTACATTCATATTGATTATTTGCTTTGTTCTTGCACATTTTACAGCAACTTCTGTGCTGCTTTGGTTAATTAGACAAATGTTTTTGTGAGCTTTGCATTGAAAATTTTGAGATGATTCTTGATTTAATTTAAATGGTAACTACTTTTTCATTAAACGTGCTTCTATTTCCAAAATAATTTTTATTCTGGGATTGTTCATGCTTAGCTACAATCTAGATGAGGATTATTTTGGAATTGTAGAGCATATTCATGCAGCCTTTTTTCCTGATCACTGAAGTGTGGATGTCATGGTGTAAGCAAATAATATCCTTTGTGCTCCAGTGATCTCCAGTCTCGATTTCAAATTTCAGCAAGATGTGCAGGCTTTGCTGCATTTCACACCCAAATCTTTCAGAAATAGTGCTAAACAATCCAGGAGTGTGTGTGTTGCATCTTGATTTCACTGCACGTGTGTGTGCATAGAAACATTTCCCTTTGGAGGCCTTGAACAGGCACAGAAGATGTTCTTTGAGATGGCAGTAGGTGTGCAAGCCGAGGTGTTGGCCTGGTAGTGCCTCCAATTCAAGATTGCTGATGCCCTGAGGAATAGACACCATTTCTGGCTGCTTTTCAGAATGCAGTAGGTGCCAGAGTCGATGTGTGCTTTGTTGTGTGTGTTCAAAAGACCCTTCAGAAAACACTCTGGTTTAGCAGCAGCACATTCTTTAACATTCTCAGCCTGTGTCGTCCACATCAGAACACCCAAAGGGATTTCCCAGCATGGCGTGGGGAAGCAGGTTGTTCATCAGGAACAGAAATGGGGCATTGTGGTTCCCAGAGCAATCAAAGTCTGACCAGTTTGGGTTTCACACTGGGGCACAGAGATGTCACTGGGCACAGAACTCCTCCCACTGAACAGAAGTTGATGAGGAAACAGTTAATTCCCGCTCAGTTTTGCAGTGAGTGTCCACACCCACCAGATGGAGCTTCGGGCTCCAGTGGAAAATTCCAGAAATTGAGCTAGAATGAGAAGTGTGTGAATGACTTAGGAGATCCCTGTCTGCTGGACTGCAGAAGGTGGGATTTTAGTCTTTAAATAAGGAATGAATGCAGACTGAGGCAGATCAGCCTTACTCATCCCTTTTGCTCCAACTGCCTTCCATAGAAGTTCTTCCTCTGATGGGAAGTTGGGAGTTCTCAGTGCAAGAGCTGAAGTGATTCAGCAAGCCTGAGAAAAGAGATAGAAACAAGAGTTTCATAAACCCTTGCTGTAAATTGCCTATAACCACTGAAACAGCACACTGAAGTTTTTAGCCTCAGAATTTCCTCCAAAGGGTGAGGTGGGGGTGTTTTAGTACCACATTTTAGATGAACTGATCCCCTTGCCTGAGACCACCTTTACATGGGATGTCAGGAGAAGTGCTGTGAAATGGTCCTTTTGGTTTGACACACAACTTAGATTTTTTTTTTTTTTTGGATGTAGCCAATTTAATCTCTGAAGTGTTTTTTAAATTCATTTATTTTGACAAAGGGACGTTTAAGAAATGGCCTGTTTGGCTGTGAGGGGGAGCTGGAGGGGTGTCACGTGCACAGTGCTGCACAGGCTGGGCAGTGCTTTAACCAGGTAGCAACTTCCAGGTGTTGGTTGCCCTCAGTTCCAATAGTCTTAGTTCTAAAACATGTCAGGTATTTCAGAAAGTTTGATTTGGGTTTTTTGTTCATGTCTTTTCAGTGAGTCCTGTTTTGGAAATAGACATGAGTTATAGAAACAAGCTGAAGGGCTGGGGGTTGTGATTGCTTAAGGTTGAGCTGAGGTGCTGGGTCTGACCTGGAGCTGTGCCCCCCAAATTCCCCACTGGAGCTGGGGTGTGTTGGAAGCTGCAGGACCATCCTGTTGGCTGGGCAGGACCTTCCAGCTGCAGTGGCTGAGGAGGTGCCCTCAGTTTAAAATGCTGCTGTTACAAAACACGCTCCCTCCAGGATTAGAGTGGATTGGAAAAATGAGCCCTCAGTTGTCTGGCATTTCAGATGTGCTGTTAAACTGCAAATCTCGTTACCTTCACAGGAGTGTGGGTGCACAGCCCTTGGAAAAGTGGGCCAGAAATACTTAAATAAGGAGGAGAGGGAGCAGTCCAAGGGAAGAAAGAGAAAATGCTCAAAGTCAGGCAGCGGTAGATGTATTGGGAGTCAACTCTGCAGTCACTCCGTGCAGGGAGGAGAGAGATTTCATTGCAACTCTCAACCTTTTCAAGAAAGTTTTCAGTAGTTTCAGTTCTTCCAACTTCTCTGTTCTCGCTGCTGTTTCTGCTCTTGGTGTTTCTGCCTTGCTCACTCTTCCCTGGGATACCTCTCTGCTGTCATTCCTGCTCAGCTGTCCCAAACAGCCATGTCCCAGAGTCCCAGGGACAGGCCATCCTTGTCCTCCTGTGAGTGTGGAATGTCACCATCATTCCACACAGCATCACTTAAACTGCGTGCACAGGGAGGCAACTTTCCTGTTGCTGTGGGAACCACAGGTTCATTCTCTTGCATATTCTTCTTGTATTTTAAGAGATTTCACTCAATGTTGCACTACGAGCCTTCTTTGCAAATCTGTTCCATGGCTGCCTTTTAGAGCATCTTGTTAAATGTAGCTAAGTGGAGAAATTGTTAAAAGTTACCTTACTTTAAAAGCAGTTGGAACTGGGAGATGAAAAGCACAGTATCAAGAAACCAAGTCTTGTTTCATCTTGCCCAGGACCTTAGAGCTGCTGCCAGCTCTGATGTTTGCTCATGTGTTGGTCTGTTCCATATAAACCAATAACTTCTGCTTTAAATGCTGGCAAAATAAGAGCTAAAATGATAGAAATTTGGATTGTATAAAGTCAGAAACGTGCCAGATGCTTGGGGATCCTTGTCAGCAGCACAGTGCAGGGCAATGATACTCAGTCTGTGGAGACCCAGCATGGGATGAAGTGCTTCCCTGAGCTCAGCATCATCAGCCTGATGCACTAATTGTCACTGATCTGCTCTCAGGGCTGATGGGTCCTCACCCAGAACTGTGCTGTCTGCAGGGAGGGTTCCGTGGGGGAGAGGTAATGGGGACTTCCTAGAGACACAGGGGCACAAAGTCACCTTCTAGTTGGAAAGTCCTCTAGTGTGAAACAATAACCCATCAATATCCAGACCTGTCTGAAGGTGTGGCTGATGCTCTTGTTCTGCTATTGTGTCTTGTGCTTCCAGTGTGTCCAAGACTGACTCTCTGTGGGTGATGGGAATGGCAGAGGGATCAGTCTCCCAACAGAAGTGTGATCATGCCATCCCCCCAAACTTCCCATCCTCGTCCTGGCAGTGTAACTGACAGTTTTAACCTGAATTCAGATCCTTCCCAAAGGAATGTGTATCCCAGGGCTCTGGCTGGCAGCCTTGTCACCTGTTTGGTGTTCCATAGTCTGGTCATTGGAGGTGGGGCCTGTTTGTGTGGAACCTTCCTGGGAGAATGATCCGCCCGGGGCAGTGCTGTGGCTGTTCCCTTGTCCCTCAGGGTGGGGCTGTGCTGTGGTGCTGAGAGCTCAGGGCAGGGGGAACTGAGCCCTGAACTCCTTCAGCCAGAAGGGTGGCTGAGTGTGAATGGGAGAATTCCTGCTCTGTTCACTGCTGGACTTCTGAACTGGGTGACTGAACTGCAGTCTGAGCACCAAATCATTCCTCAGCTGGCTTCACTCAGCAGAACGTGGTGTTATGCCAGGCACAAACCTGAGCCCTGTGACCCTGCCCTCAGAGCAGCCCCGTGCCAGGCACAGCACTGTGATTGTGAGGGGCTGGGGGGCACTGGTGGTTTGTTATCAGTGTGAGATTGCCCTTATCACATCTCCTGTCTCTCCCCTCTGTTTTGTACAGCAGGAAATGATCCTCCCCCCGTGCCCAGGCCGGGCCCTCCCACAGTAGGTGCGACACCCCCTGGGCTGGTCCTGCTGCTCAGTTGCTTTTGGAGGCTTTTGCATGAAACTTGTCCAATGAGTCTGAGACGCCCAAGCACCATCAATTTTGGAGGTAAATGTCTCATAATATCTACTGAACAGATGGAGGAGAGTTAAGATTTTCATTTGACAAAGAATGGACAAAAAACAGTGGAAAGGATAGTTTTGACTGCTTGCTTCCAAGGTTTGGACATTTTGAACTTAAAGGAACACCCCAACTTGAACTCTAGAGAAATTGAAGGGTGGGGGCTTTGGGCTCAGTCTGGCAGCTTCACTGCAGGTTAATTAAGTTTCCTGGGTTAAAATATTCCCCCCTCTGTTGGTTTAAAACCATCAGAGGTAAAAGTGAAAGCTGATCCTGACTGCAAGAGAAATTACCAGCCTGCCTGATGTTCTGTCGTGCTGAACTGGGGGGAAACCTCTGAACTGGGGTAGGGAAGTTCAGAGATAGTTAATTCAAGTTGGATGTCCCTTTAAGTTATTCCTTGGAATCTGACATTACGTATTTGACTCTCAGTTGAAATGTTTAATTTTGGAAGTTCATCTGAAATGTTCTTTATTAAGATATTTTCTATCATTTGTCTATCATTTGGTCTGTCAAAGTTGGCTGTATAAAGGGAGGGGAGGGAAGAATGCTGTGAAAAGATGAAGCCAAAGGGGGAACCTCCACTCCCACGAACAAAACAACCAAATGAAAGAAAATATAACAATTAGTCCCAGAAGAGTTTTTAAAATGGCAGATTTAAATGTTGGTGTTTGCCTTGGGTGGGAGAGGGGGGAGAATAATCTGCATGATGTGTGTTTTATTTCCATTTTAATTTACGCTGTTGTTGTTGGAATTGCACCAGGTTACTGATCAAATTGTAAAGATAAGGTACATTTAAAAAGTGAATGAGTTAAGTTTGCTCGAGTAAACACGAGTCATGTCCTGGCACCCAGCCCACAGAGAGTGAAACCCTGTGAAGGTTTGCAGTGTCTGGGCTGCACTGAGGATGCTGATCCTGGGTTATTATTGCTTGATATTAATGCCAACAGTTACTGAGAAATATTTAATACCTAAACCCAGACTGTCTGGTAGAGAGCTACCTGCACCTCTGAATGAAGTAATTTGGAGCATACTCTGAATTTGCTGGACTATTGTACCAAACTGCATGCATTGTTTATTATGGTGTTTGACTCTGCTGCAGTCCTTCCCTTTTAGTAGTATTATGGATATTAAGAAATTCGGGGTTGAATTACTGGATGAAAGCCATGGGATCATGATACAGAGCTAAGGAAGACAATGGACCAAAGGAGAGGGTTTGAGTGTGTGGGGTGGGATCTTATGCAGGGGAGAGGAACAGCTTTTAGAATAAGGGTTTGAAACATTGCTTTTTCTGTAGGAAAAAGATGGAGTATTGCATGCTGGGAACAAGTGCTTTCCATAAGGTAGCTAAATTTTAAAAGTACATTTGTTTAATTTTGTTTTAGGCTTTGCTTAAGTATTCTAATCCAGTAATTTTGTCCTTTCTGCAGTTTTCATTTTGATTAGACCTCTACAAATCTCTCTTCTAAACAAAAGTTAACAAAAAAGCCCAACAAAAAAAAAACCCAAAAAATCTTAAACCTGGGCCACAATTGCAGTTTGTCATTGCTGAAATACTGCTCAGTGTGTACAGAAAAGTATTTAAATGTTGTTAGTAATGGTATAAGTTCTTCCTGGGGTTTGTTTTGTTCTCTGTGATTTCAAAATTGCAGGTATGAACACTGTTACATTTGAAGATGGGAATGTGTTGGGTGAATACAGAGAATGACCAAATGTAAAACCATTTGTTAAGTGTAGTCTCCATTGACATCTCTTGAAAAACAAGAAACCCAAACCTCCAAACCCCAAGCCCAAGAAGCCCCACTCCTGGGGAATGCTGTCAGCAGAAACTCCAAGTAAATTGTCTCATTTTTTCTCTTTGTTCTTGTGAATAGCAAGACACAACATACTTGGAGGAAGTCTGAGTAGATGAGTCAGGACTTATTTCATTAACTGCAGTTAAATGTTTTGGCCAGGTTTCCCCAGGAAACAAAGCTTACACAATTTTTCAGATTGTGGCTTGTCTCCTAGTGCCTCCTTGAGCCAGGAGAAGAGGGAGCCATTTTTGACCAAACTGGGAGGGGGTGGAGGTCTGAAAAGATCTGTGGGCACCATTAAGTTTGGTGAACTGCAGCTCCTCACTAAGAGAGGAGACAGGTTTGGACATTCCCGAGGTTCGTTCCCCGCTCCCTTAGCAGCCCATTGGTTCAGGTGGGTGCAGCAGCAGCAGCAGCACCGAGGGAGGGGCTGCCAAAAGCTCTGAGGGAGGGATGTGAGGAGGGCACAGAAATCCCAGGCCCAGGGGCCTCCAGGGGGTCCCGCAGGGTCAGTCCCCGGTGCTGCCGGTGCGGTGGTGCCTGGAGCTGTCTGTGCCTGTCCTCATCCAACACCCAGCGAGCCCAGGGCCGGGCAGGGACCAGAACAAGCACTGCATTGTCCTGGCTTAGCACGGAAGTCTCAGCTCCCAGTGAGGGGTGTTGGTGCCTGGCTGGGTGTATGTACAGTGTATCATTCCATGGATACGATATTATTGCAGGTACAGCAGCAGCTCATGATGCCCCGTAAAGCTTTTCTTTCCCAGAAAGAAAAGCAGGCTCGTGCCAGGGAAAGGGATATGTTAAAAAAGAGGAGGAGGCGACAAGACTATCTCAAAAGGAGCGTGGAGCCGCAGAAAAATACTGAAACAATAAAGTGGCACAGGGATGATGAGAAGAGGAGAGAAAATGAGCAAGTTAAGGACAAAGATATCAAGAAGCGTTGGAGACAGGATGAGAGAGAACGACGAAGGAATGTGGACGCTATGAATTGGCACAGGGAAGATGAGAAGAGGGAAAATGAGCGAGGTAAGGACCAAGAAGGCCGAGAACCAGCAAAGAAAGGAGGAGGAGAGGGGGAAAGAGCACCGAAAGGATGGACCTTTTGAGGCAGCAGATGATGATGAGGGGGAGAGGGGAAAAGAGAGCACTTCTGTTTTATAAGCATGTACAGAAATGTTGCTTCAATGAAGTAGAGTTCTTCCATTGCTGATGATTGTAATAAGATTGCTCTGAATGGAGCTGTAAATGAACAGTCACAAAGGGACAGAAGAGGCTGGGTTTGCACATTGCTTATCCAATTGTTTGCACACACACTCACACCTAATGCTTTGTTCAGCAGGACCACTGGTAACACTGGGTGTCACATCACCCAACAGTTCAGGGTGTCTCACTTTTCATAACAGGAGTAAATAAGAGCAGTAGGAGAGGAAGGGTCAACCTCATGTGCTCACAAGAAGAGGTAAAACTGATGCTTTATTTTATTCTTTTTAATAGTGTCCCTAAGAGTTGCAGTTGCAGTTGCATGGACAGTTTTATTCTGACGTCATTTAGCAAGAGTTGTATGAGAGTGTAAGTTTCCTGGATTGCCTTGAAGATGCAGGCAGCTGAGGAGATGAAAAGAAGCAATTGGAAGACATTAGGAAGAAATTCTTGGCTGTGAGGGTGGGCAGGCCCTGGCACAGGTTGGGAAGAGCTGCTGTGGCTGCCCCATCCCTGGAAATGTCCAGGGCCAGGTTGGACAGGGCTTGGAGCAGCCTGGGCTGGTGGGAGGTGCCCAGGACAGGGGGTGGGACTGGATGAGCTTTGAGGTCCTTCCAACCCAAACCATTCTGTGATGATTCTAGGAAAAAAATAAAGTATAAGGGGTAGGCTGAGGGGTAGATGTTGCTTCTTATGAGTAACAATAGATTTCATTGTGAGGTCTTTCCACCTCTGTGTTCTGTGAGCTTTTTATTGTAGGCTAGGGAATCATCAGCTGGTATAAGGAATTGAATGCCAAGAAAACTGCTAAATGCATGTAAAGAAAAATTGCACTTTCTTTATCGTTCTTAATTTTCACTCAGTACTCACTAGGAAAGCTTAAATTTTGTAGTTCTCCTTGATTGCTTCTTCTAACTGTTCCTTGCTCTGGGAACTCAGATCAACTTAGAACTATGTCATGACACTTTTGAATGAAATACATGAAACAGCCAGATAGGAACTTCCCAGTTACTCCTCTAGTCTCATTAAAGTCAAGAATTGCACTGGCTTGGCTGTGCCAGTGATGAACAGGCACTTGGGAAGGACCAGTGGCCACTGAAGAGCTTTGGGGTCCCTGCCCTCCTGCGGGTCTGGGATGCCTGAACAGGAATGAAATTTAGTGGGGACTTCTTTTTTTCTTTCCAGTTTTTGGGGATTCCATGACTGCTTTTTACTTGCCATTGCACAGTGATGTTCTCCCCAAACCTGGCTGGGTGCAGAGAATGTTCAGGTCACCCACATTCTGTGCTTGCTGGTCATAGGAGGTTTCCTGGTGTGGTCAGGAAATGGTCATTGTGTGGTCATTGCCAGTTAGGAACAGAGAGAGGGAAACCTAGAGCAGGTTTTCCAGAACACCTAGACTGGTGCTGTCATGGTTCCTTTACACAGCAAGATCTTCCTCCAGGTTATTTCTCTAATCTCTATTTTTGGCTGGAAACCATTCTTGTATTATGCAGACCATGATATTAGAAAGACAGTGCTTGCTGCCTGTGCTGGACCAAAGCTGGAACATAAACCAACCCTGAACAGTGTCCAAAAGTGCAAATAACACAGTGGGGCAGATTGGGAATATTGGCTGAGGATTTCAGTTGAGAGGAAAAGGCTGTCTTGGTGTGCCACTGGTGCCCTTCCCCAGAGGCTCAGCTGGCTGTGGGTGCTGTGCAGCTGCTCGTGGGGGGATCCATCCTGTCCTCGGCAGAGCTGCCACAGCCCCACACCTGATACCTGAGGGCACCAGAGCAGCAGGTGCAAAGCACCTCTGTGAGGGCCAAGAGACAAAAGACCCACTGGAGAGTTAAGGTTTTAGTTACACTAAAATAGAAAGATCTTTTGGAGTCTAAAGACAGGTGGGAGCTTTCTCTTTTGTATCCTCTCAGATAATTTGATGGATGTGGGGGTTTTGATGTTTCTCCCTCTGTTGTTCCCTCCCTCCCCAGTCTCTGAGCGAGACCCTCCTGTGAGGTGTTAGTGTGAGACCAGGACACTTCTAAGGCAGGACTGTGTTGCACTGACAGAGAAATGCAACATAACATTCACTGTTGCAACACAAAAAACTAAACCAGGCATGCAGCTACTGTATTTTACATTCATATTTCCAAATAATTGCAGAATATTTGCAAAATTATTACCAAAAGGGCTGCACTGCGTGGCCAGTTGAAGTTGGTACAGCGAGGAGAGTTTACTTTTAAATGTTGAAACTGATGTAAAAATGAGTGACGTGTCAGGAGGATGTGTCAGACATTCTGGCTGTTTTTAGAGTAGTGACTATAATTGTTTCCATCTGCAAATGGAAGTGCTAGTAAAAGTAGCAAGTGGTGAAGAGGTAATTTGGAGTTGGAAGTCACTGGAAGTCTGTCTAAACACTAAGATCTGTTTAAAAAAAAAAAAGTGAAGAGTTTGGGGTTTATTAAAACTGGTCTGTGGTTGATTTGGGGCTAGACCTCGTTTTCCTTTCTGTGTTTTTTGTCATGCCATAGAAAGGAGAAGTCCTGGTTTCCTGTCCTTGGGCTATTTACACTGTTAAGTTCCTAAACCTAAGCAGAAATGGTGGGGGGTTTCCTGACTTCTGTTCACACCAGTGCTCCTGAGAGCATTTCAGGGTGTTACAGTTTCCCCCCCCCTACTTTGCCCTCCGTGCCCTGACCAGGTTAGGGATGGATGGAGAGGAAAAGCTTTTGCCGTGGGGCAGGTAAAGGATCCCTCGTTTCCAGAGCAGCGTAGGTGTCTGGATGGTGGTCTGAGAGGCTGCTCAGCCCCAGCACGTTCAGTGTCCCCACCCAGGGAGGCGCCAGCAGAGTGTTGTGTTCATGGCAGTTACTGCTGCAAAAAGAAATGAATGGAGGTGCTAGAAGCTGCTTTTGTAGTCACAGCCCATAATAATATTAGACTGTATCTGGCTCCTCACTCACTATGGTGAAATAATTGCCTAAATCAAGTGAACTGTGTGTGTTGAGGTTTGTTGTTAAATTAGCTGAGTTGGATTCAGCCACCCAGCAGAACTTGCAAAGTGGCTGGGCTGATTTTAAAATGTAAGGTTACAAAGTAAAGTTGATTTTCAAAGCTGTTCTGTAAAAGTTCAGGTTTCAGATGAAGATCTAATTCTGTTCTCTGTCGTGATGGGGGTGATAGGAAGGTCCTGGAATATTTTGTGGTCGAGACTTGACCGAGGCAGGCAAAGGGCAGAGGTGAGAGGATGGAGCACATACACCAGAGATCTTGTTTTCAGGCAGATCTAAATAATTTCCTTTCTTTTTCTTTGAGTTTCTATATATCATGGTGTATTTAGCAACTAAGATAAGGCATTTGGTTCCTTTGGTGAAGAAGTCGAGTGGTATTTTGTACTGAAATCAGCTCTTTGATAGAGGCTTTATTTGAGACTCATGGCTGACTCAAGGTTAGTGATCACTGCCCAAAGCCAAGCTCTGCACTGACCGTGCCTGTGTGGTGAGATCAGAAATGGTTCCTTTGCAGGCAGGATGAGTTTGTTCTTGAAGTGGGGACGGGGGGTTTGGAGAAGGCAGCAGGGCTTGCCAGGAGCTCTGCCATGACTGGATCATGCATGGCTGTTTCTGCAGTTCATATTAATCACTTGGGGTTTTCTGGAATAAAATTTCCAGGGCATTACCTCCTTGGATTTGAAATTCACTTGAAAATATTAATTCAAATCCTGAACATACTTGACTGTGCTGACACATAGAATTTTTTTATAGAGAACTGGAGCTTGCAGGTAGTGCCCAGAGGGGTTCCTGAGCCAGAGCAGTCCAGGGAGAGCCACATTCACCCACTGCCTTCAGAGAACAGGGGCTGGTGCAGCCACATGTCATTTCTTGGCTGCATTAGTATTTTTCACTCTGGTTCTATGATCTCCAGTAGCAAGAACTTTAATAACTGGCTGTTCTTGAGTAAAAAAAAAATCATGCTCTGCTTTGAAAGCAAACTTGTGTGACTTGATTGTAGCTCGGAGTTGAGAGCCATAGCTCCAGTTCTAGTGAGGGAAGAATAAACAGACTGTTAGGAGACATATTTCCTTTCTAACCATCCTTCTGGTTTCTGTAAGGATAGAACCACTCTGTGCACTATGGGCTATTTTTTGTGTCCTGTTAATAAAGTTCCAGTATCACACAAGTCAGATGTGGTTTGAGTCTTTTTAAACTAATTTATTACTCATGTTTCACAGAACTGGCATTGGTGACCCTCAGCTCTGTTGTTAAATATTTTCAGTTACTTTTTGTGTCTTTAAAATGGACCTGGCTCACTTTAGGCTGTATTAGACATTGTTTTTACAATTGAAGCAAAAATATTTTTATTCAAGGAGATTTTTGTTCTACTTGTTGAAGCAACTAAAGCAATTCTAAAATTGCCCTGAAGTGCATAAATGTGTTCTTTGTGGTCTTAGTTTTTTTAATACAGCCATTTCCCAATACAAATTCCTGTTTGCAAGGTAGATATTTATTACTGGTTTCAAATTCTCCACCATTTATGTGCCTGTACTTTGACATAAATGGTATTATTTTTATTTTACTTGACCCAAAGGCATGTTAAGCAATAGCACAAGCACCAGGATGCAGCCTCTGCCCAGAGGTGCTCAAAGAGTAACTGATACCCTGTGTGGGCAAGGCCAGGGAGCAAAGCACTTGGAACTCTGGAGTAACTGACTCAGCCTCACACCGAGTACACAGTTAGAAAACCTTACCTGTGCTGAAAGTGTTTCTTAAACTTCTCTTTCATGTGTGCCTTTAGAAATAGCTCTGAGGTCAGAGGCAGTGGCCATGTGGATGAGCTCAGGATTTGGTTAGAAAATCTGATAAAGGAGCCATAACCTCAAACACAGGTTTCAGTAACTGAGTCACCCGAGTCAGTTTTCACAGTAACAAGGAGTCAGAAACTCCCATCAGACCTTGTTTCCCAGGCCTTCCTGAGGGTTTAGAACAATTCCCTGGGACACAGTGAGCAGCCTGTGTCACCCTCACTGCTGAACAGTCACAGTCCCTCCTGCACAGAGGGAGGAACTGCAGGGGAGATACTGAGTGTGCAGGAGGAGGGGTGGGAATGGGGAGAGCAGAGGGAGCAGTTCTGGTGTGCTGCCTCCAGTGCCCGGTGCGGGCAGAGGTTTGAGCCGTCTCTGGTACTTTCCCCAGTGGTTTCCCTCCAAAGGGCTCTAACCAGGCTCAGGGCCCCTCCTCAGGGAAGGATATTTACTGAGCAGCTTCAGCCAGTTCAAGCTCCAAGTGCAGGAAGGGAGGACACAACATGGATTTCTTGTCCCACCTACAGCTGAGCACAAGGGGCACCTTTGTGACCACAGAGACACTGATAAATCTGCAAGGCTGACACAGACCTTGAAGCTCAACTTGCCAGTTTTCAAATCAACTAGAACACATGCACAGGGAAGAAACTGGGTTCTGAAGTACTTCAGTGTAGGGTTTGTAAAGACAAGCACTAAAGAAATCAAAGTTATTTCCAGATGCAGCTGAAGCTCCTGCAATGGTTGTTCCATCCATTTGCCGCCTGTTTTAAGTGCCCTCTCCAGCCTTATGGGAGCCTCAGCCAAGAACAATCAGACAGAGGGTGTAGTTGGTTAGTTAAAGGTACAGCTCTGGTACAAGTTCTGTGGGGAGATGACAGGCAATTACTACTGATAAAAATGCAACACCATCAGACAAAACAAATTTGATGTAAACCTTTTCTCTTACTCTCTGTTTCAATAGAAACTATGTTCCAACTTCCTGTCAACAACCTTGGCAGTTTAAGAAAGGCCCGGAAAACTGTGAAAAAAATCCTTAGTGACATTGGTTTGGAATACTGTAAAGAACATATAGAAGTAAGTATGGGATCTCCCAGGTGTTAGAGCCAAAGTGCTCCCCAGTTAGGGGCACTGTGAGAGATGTGGGGCATGACAGTATTTTTAGACCTTTTTAAGTTCTCCACAAAGTAGGAGTTAATAAAAAACTTGAGATAAAATGTAACTATAAACACTTATTGGGAAGTTTAGTGGGGCCAAGACACACCTGAGGCTCTGTGGGACTGACCTGGTGACACTGAAGGTAAGTTCTCTTCAGTTTTGTTGGGCTGTTCAACAGCACCTGGTACTGAACACCCAGGAATGCTGCAGGAACTGGGAGCAGTGTGAGGTGCTCTTGGGGGACAGAAGGTGAGTCTGTGCTACAGCAGCTCAGGAAGGTAAAGAAGGACTTTGTGCCTGTGTCAGTTCCTGCAAGGGAGACGTGTTTGTGCTGCTGCTCTGGACAAACCCCTTCAGTGCTGTCCCCAAGTGCAGCTTTCCCTGGCAGTTCCCCCCGACCCCTGGCAGCCTCAGCACGTGACTGTGGCTTTGGCTGTTCTGTCTGTGCCTCTCCAAAGAGCATTGACTGAGATCTATCAGGGAAAGAAAATGTCAGTCCTTCCTGCTTGGAGAATTTGCCAGGCCAGTCTCATATTTAAAGGGAGAATTCAGAACTGGGACAATGTTCATTTCAGTGGAAATGTTACTTTTCTGCACTGTTGACTTCCATGCCAAAGGTGAAATGCCACAGTACTTGATAAGATTAATTTTTTATTAAGAATTGGGCATCTTGGACTTTACACATGTCCAGCTTTAAAAACTTCTATCTGAATTCCTGTGGGATATTAATTTAAATCCAAACAAAACCAGTCAAACAAACACCACACCACTATTCTCCAAAAAAGCAAGCAAGCAACCAAAAAACCCCAAATATCAGATTCTGGGAATACTTTTCTCCAGGAGCGCTTTTGAAATGAGGTGACTATGTAAGTATAGTCTTGGGTTAATCAGGAGGATGAGAATTGAAAATGGTTCCTCAGGTGTTTTATGATGCAGGGAATGTTCACAGCTCCCCACGTACAAGGAGGGGCAGCACCCCCACTGCCCTGGGTTAGTGGTGTGTGCCCTTGGCCAGCAGCACCTGGGAGGATCCAGGGGAGGCTCAGGGATTGCTTAAGGGGGCCATTGGGCTTTGGTTCTGATTCTCTGTCCTCTCTTCACATCTTCTCCAGGATTTTAAGCAGTTTGAACCTAATGACTTTTATTTGAAAAACACTACATGGGAGGATGTCGGACTGTGGGACCCATCGCTTACGAAAAACCAGGTTGGTACGAGTTTGAGTTGACTCTGAGTCTGAGGAGGTTTGTGCTGAGGGGCGTTTCACAGACATGCCAAGTGCTTTTCCTGCAGTTTTCCCCCATGGACCTTCGTGTGTCAGCAGCTCAAGGGACAGCAAAAAGCTATTCGCTTTCTTCTGTCTCTTTTGTATTAAGTTCTAATCCTGGTCTATCTCAGGAGTCTGGATGGCCAATACTGGCTCCAGAAATGTTGCCCAAGTCAAACAACTGCACACTAAATGCCCATTCCCACCTGCTTCCATGCTTAGCACAATTCCACCAGTCTTCCTGTCAAAAGATCACCACATGTATAAAACCCTTAATCAGTTTTTTACCTTTCCTGGATGGTTCATTACCTGTTCTCATCACTTCAGAAGTTTAACTGAACACATCCCTGCCCTGTGCACAGGCCATGCCTGGCTGGGAACCTGACATGGGATGGATGCCTGTGTTAATCTAAAAATGTCCCTTTAGTGCTGTGTTCCATAAAATACACCAATGTCCCTTTTTCTGGCTAATTCAGAATAAAAATTGTAATGCAAAAGGAGACAGGTGTTGGTGAGTTGGTTTGCTGTGGCCTGTCCCCACCCACCAGTGTCTGAGGCTGCAGCAGGTGCCCAGAGATGAGTGTTCTGCTTCCTTGTGCAGAGGGACAGCTCTGCAGCTCCTGCACGTGGCCTGCGTGCAGCTCCATGCACAGGACTTGTTCTGACCTCCATGAGGAGTGTTTGTAACTGTTTGAATTCTGTGTCTTTTAAGGCCAGTGGAACTTTGGTTTGCACTTCATCGGCACCACATTAAATGTAACAAAGGGAAAGGCTGCAGTGAAACTGCAAGGGTGGGATTTTCAAATTCCCTCTTTTCCTGAGTCAAGGTTGGCTTAAAAATCAGGTTTGTGCTTTGATCAGAAGGAAAAGGCTTTAAGGGCTTGTGTAGCCTTAGTCTGTCTCTTGATAAGCTGAAATCCTTTGGTTCACCAAAAATAGGGTTTGAATTCCATCTTTGATACTAAAGTGTGTAATGGATAAAGACACTGAAATAGCTCAAGTTACAGATCCATCTTACATCTGTAGAGGTTTGGCAGATTTAGGTGGGAAGTATCTCATCTGAGTACAGCCTCATTCTCTTCAAACAGTCCCGTTTGCCTTTTCCCCCAGAAATGAGGTTATGGGGAACCTTTTTTTGCAGCTCAGCCACAGGGAAGGAGCTTTTTTGTGACTGGTGGGAAAGAGGCTTCTGAGTCAGCCTTGCCTGCTGAGGTCGTGGTTAAACTCTGAGGGGCCCCTTGGCACTTGCCCCATCACGTCTGCTCAGAGGAGAAACTTTTTAGGAGGCCAGAAATGGGAGAGAAGAAATGAATCGGAAAGATTGAGACATTGCAGGGGGTCTCACAAGTGTCATTCCAAAACATTGTTTAGGGAAGATTGTGGGTGTTGTTTTTCTAAAAACTGCTGATCAATATTGAGTTTGTGCTTTGTTCTCTGTTCAAGGACTATCGGACAAAGCCCTTCTGCTGCAGTGCATGTCCATTCTCCTCGAAGTTCTTTTCAGCCTACAAAAGCCACTTCCGGAATGTTCACAGCGAAGACTTTGAGAACAGGATTCTCCTCAACTGTCCCTACTGTACCTTCAATGCGGATAAAAAGACTTTGGAAACGCACATTAAAATATTCCACGCTCCCAATGCCAGTACAGCGAGTGGAGGCATCAGCACTTTCAAAGATAAAAACAAACACGAGAGCCTTAAACCCAAGCAGGCTGACAGTGTGGAACAAGCTGTTTATTACTGTAAGAAGTGCACTTACCGCGACCCGCTCTACGAGATCGTCAGAAAGCACATTTACAGGGAACATTTTCAGCACGTTGCTGCTCCTTACATAGCGAAGGGAGGGGAAAAGTCCCTCAATGGGGCTGTTCCGCTGAGCTCCGGTGCCCGAGAGGAGGTGGGTATCCACTGCAAGCGATGCCTTTTCATGCCGAAATCCTACGAAGCTTTAGTGCAGCACGTGATCGAAGACCACGAGCGAATTGGATACCAGGTCACAGCAATGATAGGTCACACTAACGTGGTGGTTCCACGCTCTAAACCTTTGATGCTCATAGCTCCAAAACCCCAGGATAAAAAGTCCATGGGACTCCCCCAGAGGATGGGTGCCCTTTCCACTGGAAGTGTCCGGTCTCTCTCGTCACAGCAGATGATGAACAGACTCACTATACCAAAGCCTACATTAAATTCCGCAGGAGTGAATATGATGTCAAATGTTCACCTGCAACAGAACAATTATGGGGTCAAATCAGTGCCCCCGAGTTACGTTGGGCAGCCAGGGGGGAGGCTCAGCCTCAGTGGAAACACACCCGTTTCTCTTTCCCAACAATCACAAACCATGAAACAGTTTTCAGCGAGTGGGAACGGAAGGCCTTACACTCTCGGAGGGGAGCAGAGGTCCCAGGCCTCAGCCAGGTACTCGCTGCAGTCTGCCAATTCCTCCTCGGTGTCCTCAGCACAGCTCAAACAGACCTCGCTCTCCCAGTCACCGGCAGCGACCAGAGCTTTGGGCCAGTCTGGCTCCAAATCTCCTGTGGCTGCTACAGGTCCTTCCACTGTCAATACATCGTCCACGCAGAAGTGGAAAATCTGTACAATCTGCAACGAGCTCTTCCCTGAAAACGTGTACAGTGTCCACTTTGAAAAGGAGCACAAGGCTGAGAAGGTGCCTGCAGTGGCCAACTACATAATGAAGATCCACAACTTCACTAGCAAATGTCTCTACTGTAACCGCTACCTGCCCACCGACACACTGCTCAACCACATGCTGATCCACGGCCTGTCCTGCCCCTACTGCCGCTCCACCTTCAACGACGTGGAGAAGATGGCTGCTCACATGAGAATGGTGCACGTGGACGAAGAAATGGGACCTAAGACTGATTCCACTCTGACCTTTGATTTGACATTGCAGCAGGGCAGTCACACGAACATACATCTCCTTGTAACCACCTACAACCTGCGAGATGCTCCCGCTGAATCCGTAGCTTACCATGCCCAGAACACTCCCCCAGTTCCGCCAAAACCACAGCCCAAAATCCAGGAGAAGTCTGACGTACCCGTCAAAAGTTCTCCACAAGCAGCAGTGCCCTACAAAAAAGATGTGGGGAAAACTCTGTGTCCTCTGTGCTTTTCAATCCTAAAAGGACCCATCTCTGATGCTCTTGCGCATCACCTACGGGAGAGGCATCAGGTGATCCAGACGGTTCACCCAGTGGAGAAGAAGCTGACCTACAAGTGCATCCACTGCCTCGGGGTGTACACGAGTAACATGACGGCCTCGACCATAACACTGCACCTTGTGCACTGCAGAGGGGTGGGCAAGACCCAGAATGGCCAGGACAAGGGCACGTCCCGGCTCGGCCAGTCGCCGGCCATGGCGCCGGTGAAACGCACCTACGAGCACATGGAGTTCCCTCTGATGAAGAAAAGGAAGACGGATGATGAGGACTCGCCCTCTGCCTTTGAGGAGAAGCCCGAAGAACCCGTAGTTCTAGCACTGGACCCCAAGGGTCATGAAGATGATTCCTATGAAGCCAGGAAAACATTTCTTACAAAGTATTTCAATAAACAGCCCTACCCCACGAGGAGAGAGATCGAAAAGCTGGCGGCCAGTCTGTGGCTCTGGAAATCAGACATCGCGTCTCACTTCAGTAACAAAAGGAAGAAATGTGTTCGGGATTGTGAGAAGTACAAGCCTGGTGTGCTGCTCGGCTTCAACATGAAGGAGCTGAACAAAGTCAAACACGAAATGGATTTTGATGCTGAATGGCTGTTTGAAAACCACGATGAAAAGAACTCCAGAGTCAATGCCAGTAAGACTGTTGATAAAAAAATCAACTTAGAAAAAGACAATGACAGTTCCTCAGACAGCTATGAAAATATAGATGAGGAATACAATGAGAGCCGTAGTCCGTTTGGTCAGCACGTCTCTGACATTGGTGGGAAACCCTCACCTGATGGCACAGCGGAGAACCCTGAGGACAGCATATCCAAGGAAATCATGGAAGAACATGCATTACAGTCTCCAGAGAAGTCTGATCAAAAACAAGAGGAAAGCTCTAAATACGAAGAGATTATTGCTGCTGAAGAACCAAGAAAACTAGTAGGGGATGTTTCGGACAGTGAAGGTGATCAGGATGATGCTGTGGAATGGAAAGATGGAGCTTCCCAGTCTGAAAGTGGGCCTGGTTCCCAGCAGGTCTCAGATTTTGAAGATAATACATCAGAAGTAAAACCAGAAGTGTGGACAGATGAATCCTCCCAAAGTGAAGACGCCGGGAGCAGCAAACCAGCTGTGGAGGCCAAAGGGGGCGGATCTGAAAGCGATGAAGAACAGTCCAAGTGGAAGAATCGTTCCTATGGAAAGGTGGACGAGTTTTGGTCTAAGGACCAGCCGCAGTGGAAGAGCACAGCGGAGGTGGAGGGGAGCCTGGCTGGGCAGCAGGTGCCGTGGCAGAGCGGCGCACTGGACGGCGAGGACGGCGCGGGCTTTGCGGGCGTGGCGGCCGCTGTGGCCGAGCCCATGCACGGCAGCCTGCCCGGCGTGGAGCTGAGCAGCCAGCAGGCGTGAGGGCCTGGCACCGGCCTGGCACCAGCCTGGCACTGGCCTGGCACGGCTGACTCTGCCCACGCTCCCACTGCCGTGGCACTGCGGCTCCCACCCTGCGGGGACTGCGCCCGGGCTCGGCCTGGCCTGGGCGGCCGCTGCTGTCCCAGTGGGCCCAGAGGGATGCTCCTGGCTGCTCTGGCCTGGGAATTCCTGCTGGGATGAGCACAGTAACTTAATGTGAAACGGATGCGCTGGTGGCTCCAGAATGCACACAGAGAAAAGCAGAGGGTTAGTTTATCTGCGTTTCCAACCTGTATCTCACCCTGTCCATGTCGAGTTGTGTCTCCAACACGCCCCTCGGCGGCGCGGCCGCCACCCGGTGCACCTGTATAGCAGACTCTGGGGAAATGGACTTTTCATGTATCATTCTGAATAGTTGAAATGTATATTTGTACAGTCTTTTAGACCTATTCAAGTGAAGCTTATGGAACTGTTCTTGTGTACCCATCATAGATCTGTTTCTCTTTTTTAGTGTTGCCCTGCTGTGTAATAAATGCTGTATCTAGTTTCCCTAGCAAAGCTTGAGACTGCTCTAGTATCAATTTTGACAGACTTAGTTTTTGCACATAACCTTGTACAATCTCCAACCAGAGGCCAGCAACATAAAAATATATCTGGGCTCTGTTGTATTATAGAATTTTCTTGTTCTGAATATCCTTGACATGACAACTGATGACAAACATATTTCAGAGCCATTTTCTGAAATCTTTTAAGCTAAAAAAGAAAAATCACATGCAAGAAACGAGTTTGCAGCTACTAATTTTGACACCTTTTAGATCTGTATAAAAGTGTATTGTGTTGAAGCAGCACACAGACAAAGTGCTGGGTTTGGATATTTAGTTTTATCTTTAGTTAACACCAACAAGGTGTTGTATTCATTTATACCATCTAATATATGACACACTGTTGTAGTATGTATAATTTTGTGATCTTTATTTCCCTTTGTATTCTTCATTTAAGCATCTAAATAAATTGCTGTATTGTGCTTAATGTAAATATTTGCTTTATTACATGCAACTGCTCCATTCCTGGTTGGTAGGTTCCACCTTGCTATATTCATTCCTTCTTTTTTATTTTTCCAAGTGCTCCACAGCCCTGCTGGGGCCTGTTTAGTACTTACTGAATGGACTGATGTCCTTCAAGGATATTGAAAATGTACAAAACTAACTTGAGCTGAAGTTTGTTGTTCCTGTTCAGTGTTGTAGAACACGGAGTTATAAATAGGACTGTAGTGGTTTGCTTGTTCTGCATCCTGGGGAAACAAGGGCTGTGAATTCCTTGCCTTTTCCATCCCTTCGTACTCAGTAAGTAGAAATTGCTTTCACCTGTAAAAACCTGCCCTAGGACTGTGTGTGGGGCACTGTGGCCTGAGGGGCAGGAGAGCAGTGGTGCTGGAACGCTGACCATTCCCACAGGGAGGAGCACAGGCTTGGAAGGAAAACGTACTTGATTACCAGAAGATCAGTGCATTCAAAGCTGTGGTTTGTTTGGCAAAGCCAGTCCTGCCCTGTGGCACCTGTGCAGGGAACAGAGAGCTGAGCAAGGCAAGAGGGGCTAATTGGCTGAGGGAAACCTGATGGTGATGGGAACAGAACTGTTCTTGATCAGAGTGCTGAATTGGACTTGTAAATCCCAGGACTTGTTGTTTGATACTAAACAAGAACTACACTGACATGTGCAATTTTCACTGATGTTGTTAAGGAGGGAATAATTCTGTTTTTCCAACATTTTAAGCAGCAAAAGCATTTCACAGAGGTGGTGAGCAGTGGGTTGGGTTTGGCTGTGCCTGCCCTGGGAGCCAAAGCTGAGGCTCTGCGTGTGCTCCATGTGCTGCTGACACTGCAAGGAGCATCTCTGGGGTTTGCTGATGTAACTCTGTGAAGTGAGGACTGAAAACAGGTACCTGGAGATGATTTAGATTTGTCTCATTCTTTTCCCCCCTCACAGAAGGGACACAACTTTGTTGTGCTTTTTCACCTCAGAGGAGTGGAAGTTGGACTGGCCAGCTCCCAGTTCCAGCTCCGGGGTAGAAGATGTTTCAAGAACAATACAGGAAAAACACTTTGACATTTACATCACCAAAAGAGCTCCTTGTGATTCTCTGCTTTAAAAGAAAACAGGAGCCTCAACTCATTTTGTGAGCAGGTTTTCCAAACTATTTGGTGGAGAATAACTTCAGTAAATCCAGTGAGAGTTGGTTAATAACCACTTGGAGCTGTCAGTGGCTTGATCTGTACCCCAGCAGCACCAAGCAGGAAGTCCTGGAAAAGCTGAATCCCCTCTAAGAAACTTTGGTTGTGTTCCTTCCTCCCACTGTGTTGCAGGAAGCTGCTGGCTGAGAATTGAGACATTTCAGAACTTATTCTGCGTCCTTCATCCTGGATTTAAGGGATTTTAAAAATGTATTTGCAAAAATTTAAAAAGTGGAGCAGAGCCTTTATCTGTTGAGCAATGGCATAACCAATTTGGTATCCTGTTATCAGCCTGCATCAGATTTGTCTCAATATCTGGCAAGGTAAAGCTGTGGAGTTGTAAGTTAAATATTCTGGGCTCCTGGGTGTGGTCAGTGAATGTAAGACTGAAATATGAACTCTCTAGGAGTGCTTCATTTGCCAGAAAATTCCAGGAAATACCATTTTATAAAGTGATTAAATGAAAGGTCTTGCACAAAACCAGTCTCTTACCAGAATATCAAGAAGGATGGAGGGTGGTTATTTTAAGTTTTGACCTAAACTTTCTACTGTTTCCAACCAGTTACTCTTTATATGTGGATTTGAGGCTGGCACAGATTCCCCTCAGATTTGAGGCTAACCACACTTCTGGGGAAGTCAAAAAGCAGAAGAGGTAAATAGCCCAGTAAAACTTGGAGAACCTTAACCCAGTTTGTGTAATTTAACATGTCACACTGTTATAACTTTATGAGCTGGAAATTACCCAAATTTTGCAGCCATTACAAAGTTCTGTGGGAGCCCTTGGGGCAGGAGCCTGCCCAGGCTTCGGGAGTACAGCGGCACAAAGGCCACTAAGGCTCTTCTCTGAAGACTTTGTTTCACCCACTTTACCTGAATTGAGGAAAAGTAAAGTGTGTTCTCTGTGTTGAATGCACTCTGAGATGTGCAGGAGCAGCAGGTTTTTGGCACAGTCAGGGTTTCCAGGCACGCACCAGCTCTGGCAGCAGAGCCCGGGAGCTGCTGTGCCCTGTGCCCCCCTGACACACTCAGGTGCTGAGGCAGCCCTGAGTGGGCACAGCAGCTGGTTTGGTGCCATCTGTGCCCATGTGGGACCAGCAGAGCTGTGCTGGTGAATGCCAGTCCTCACACAGACTGCAGTGGGGCTGTGGCTCGGCACAGGACTTCTCTCAGTGCCCTTCTTCCCATCCCCTCCCCGCCACCCTCAGGCTCAGCCACTCAGCTTTCCCCCCAGAGGGAACTGGGATTTCCCAGCAGAGGCAGGGAGCTCCCCTAAACACTCTTCTGTCCAGTGCACCACACACCAAAGCCACCCTTAACCTCAGCATTTTCCCTGGGGGGCTGTGGCTGAATCCTTCCCCTACTCTGGAATTTCTCAATCCAAACATTCTGCAGCATCCTGTCAATGCTCTGAATTGAAGGTTTATTGCATGAGCTCCAACCATTCTGGAAAGCCCCCCTGATGCTTCCTGCTGCCTCCCCTGTCCTGCAGTGACAGTTCTGTAGTAACAACTCACCCGTTTATACATGACCCTTGGGCATATATTTTCAAGACAAACCTGAATATTCACCCAGTATTTCTGTAGGAAAATTCTCTCATTCTTGCCCCCAAGAAGTTAGCAGGTGTCAAATATTCACAAGTACAGTTACAGGGATGTTTCCCATTGTGTAGTACACACCTCTCATTCAAAGCTATGGTATTATTTCCATTTTTGTCAGAACCAAAAGATTTCAGGAATCTGTTGTATCTCACTGTCTCCAGTTTTGTTAATAAAAAAGCTGTTACTTGCATAAACAGGTTGGTATAACTAAGAGTATTTTGTTTCTTTCATAACCAATTTGCCTCTCTGTAACCCCAGCTCATTTGTAATGATCCATTAAAATAACCTGCATTGCAGGGGCAGAGGCAGCAACTCGCTCTGCCTCTATTGCTTTATATTTTAATTTGACTTTATCTTTCATCATCAGTCTCACTAATAAATATGAAAAGGTTGTGTTCATTTATTTCTGCATCAGAAGAGCTTTGGTCTCCATGGTTACAGCCATGCAGCTTTACTTTCACCATAAGCTTGGCTTTTTTTTTCCTTTACAGACTTTGCAGTGGAATCTCCATCTTGAGCTTTTCCCAAGCATTTCTAAAACACATTTTTTTCCATTTCTCCATCTTGCCCTGTGTGCAAAGCCAATCATCGGAAAGGTACATCCCCTCCTCTGTTCCTTACTCTTTTGAAGTAAAAACATTAAAAATGATTCAGGGATGAACTGCTACTCCTGCTCATGGCTGAATCCATCTGCATTGCAGAACTGCACATCCAGAGGCCCATAACAGCTGTACAGAAAGTTTATCCACATCATTGAAGTTATATTACACAACAGCTTGTGAACTCCTACTGTAAAGAGAGTGCTGAAAGCTTCAGCCACGTGCAGTTTATTGAATTTTAAAATTTTGCCTTGACTTCATGGTCTCTTGCCCAGTCTGAGCATTTGTGAAGCTGGCAGTGTTGGCACAGGACAGGTTTGACAGGCAACACTAGAGCACTCCCCAGCCCTCTGATCATTTGAAGTACGAAAACATGGGGGTAATCAAAGTGAGCTTCTGTACAGTGTCTTCACTGATTTGGGGAGCTCATCAACCCAAGTGCAAACTCTGTGATCAAATCCCTGAATAAACATTCCGTCTCCACAGAGCTACTCCAGGATCAGACACTTGCCTTCCCTTAGAGCTGCCAGCCAAAGACCCGAGATGGAACACAGTCCTAATGTCCCAAAGTACAAACTGTTAACAATAATCCCAGGCACTTTCCTAGAAACCTTTTGGTTATCAAAAATGAATGATTTGGATACTTAGTGCCTGCACAGTTCACAGGAAGAACTTCCGTGCAGTGGAGTTCTCGCAGGTCGTAGGGGCGAGTGCTGGCAGAGGGTGCCCGTGGAACAAGAGCAGGGCAGAAATCCAGCTGAGTGCTCAAGAACAGGAAATAATGCCCGAGGGATGGAGTGGTAAGAGAGACAAGGGGGCTGGAATCAGCACCTCAGAACTGCAGTTGCTCTCCAACAGCAATAACTGACTTTGTAACCAATGCTAAAAATGTGAAGCTGTTTATTCTCACACCTGATTCTACAGACTTTTGCTGGGTTAATATTGAACTGATGAAAATAGAGTAGAACACAGGGGAAATTAGTTTTAAAGCACAGAGAAATGCAAATGAATTAGTACCACTGGAAAATACTGACTCCAGAAGAAATACAGAAAGGGATTTGGTTTTGCTCCTGGGGTTTTGAAGAATTCAAATAATTGATTAATCCCGAATTGAGGAGATAAAATAATTTTTCTGTGGTGCAGCGATCCAAATTTCTAGCTCAAATCTCTGTCTCGGTGGAAAAGGAAGAGCCTGTCTTTCTCATGAGGCTGATGCTCTCCAGGCTCTAAACTTCACCTCTTTCCTGAGGGTAGTTTGCTATTTAAAGGTAATGCTCCCATTTATTGGTATTTAATTCTCACTCCTGTGTTCCAAGCTGTGTGTCTGCTCACAAGCGTCGCCTGAGCATCCTCTGCTAACCCTGGGGAACCGCCCCCGGCTCTGCACACCCCGAGGCCCAGCTGGAGTGGTGAACACCGATTGACTGATCCTGTGGGCTGCCCTGGCTTGGGAACAGCCCCTGGCCCTGCACGCCCCGAGGCCCTGCAGGAGCGGCGAACGCTGATGGATTGATCCTGTGGGCTGCCCTGGCTGCTGGGACGCCGCTCACACAGCACGGCGGGATGGACGCGGCTCCCGCTGACCCGCAGGCTCTGCCTGGAGAAGGAACACGGAGCGGAGCAGTGGGGGAACAGCCAGCTCTGACCATTCACGGTGGAGCACGCACATTGTATGTTCCCCAAAATAAAAGCAGGGAGAAGGAAAAGGTGACTCCAATATTCCAAGTAAAATAATCTGTCCCCCATTTCTAGGGCAATGCTGCCACTGGTCCTACCGGGAGCAGACAAGGCAGAAACGGTGCTGTGAATTACAGTAATTAAGCCTAACTAGCTGACTGCCAATCCGTTTGCAGAAAGCCCTGCCCAGGGCAACCCACCTTCACCACGGGCACAGCCCCTCAAAGCAGCTTTAGAAGTAGCCTCCGGATCTCCCATAGCTCATGAAACCACTGCCCCACTCTGGCTGGTAACCAGCTACTTTAGAACTACGAGCACGTACTGTCCAAAATTCCTCCTAACAGAGGATGCCACAATTGCAATGAGAATTTACTGTTTGGGTTTTTGTTGGTGGTGGTTGTTGGTTTTGTTTGGTGTTTTGGGTTTGGTTTTGGTTTTGGTTTGGGGGGGAGGTTTTGTTGTGGTTTTTTTCTGTTTGTTTTCTTTGTTTGTTTGTTTTTTTGAGATCAATAGCAAATCTTATTCTTCAGTGGATAATACTTTATTACTTGTGGTAGTTCCCCCTGAACCGGCTCTGGATCAGCTCTGCCGTTTCAAACCTGGCCTGTGGTGATGACTCTGCCTGAAACATTATTCACTTTCCCAGAGCTCCTGAATCCGTGTCTCCCACACCTGCTGCCTACCACCTGAAGCAGCACTAATGCACCTTTCCCTTGACACCAATAAACAAATTTGCTCCAGTTAGTTCACAGAGAAGGTCTGCCAGGCTTCCTGGAGTGGATCAGCACAGCTGCAGGTATCCAAGGAAAGCAAAGCAGCCCAAGGAGCACCTCTCCACAGAGACCTGCAACACACATCTGATCTCTGCTATCAGAGATAAAAGGGGATTCTTGGCCACTCAGCAATAATTATTTTTCAGCTCTGATCATTCTTTCAGGTATTAAAATCAATACTAAGACTTACTATAGTAACCAAAACTGAGCAAAAGCTGAAACCTCTTTCTTTGGCAGCTCCAAAGTCAAGCAAACCTCTGTTTTTTTCCAGCAAAAAATTATTATTTGGATTCATATCAATCTTAATTTTTAATATAGTTTTATGTACAAATGATAAAATAATTTTCATTTCTACTAAAAGAGATTTGAAGTTCAACAGTAAAACTTACTTCTGCAAAACCCACCAAGTCTGACTTTTCCAACCAGCCTCCTGTTGATTCCCACCAGCCCATCCAGCACAGAGCAAGAGGACTCAAGACACTCACTTTGGGGAAAAGCATGAATTGAAGAACCAAAACATTCTTCATGCTCAACTCCAGTGCTGAGCACAACAAATCCTGGCCACATGTTCTCTGCTGAAGATTTGCCATGTACCAAGAAACTCATTTAATAAGGAGAATGAGGGCTCTGATGTCCACCCCTGCCACATCAGAGACCACTTTTGCTTAGGCTGCCTTCCATGGTGATCCTTATCTCTTGTTTGGGGCTACCAATCCCACGGTGCCCAGAAAACAAAACTCAGCTGTTCTGGAGCCTGTGCTGAGTGACCACAGCACTGAGGGTGTAACACAGCACGACATCCACACACACAGGAAAAAAACAGCAGTGTAAAACCAGTGTAAAATCAGTGCTGGGGCTCATCCTCAGCCAACTAAACCAACTTCTCAGAAGCTTCTTAACCAGCATCAAGGGATCGCCTTTTAACTGGCCACTTCAAGCCAGGCTGAAGGCTGAGGTGCCTCCACCAACAGCCTCACACACTCACCAGACGTGCTGCACCTCGGGAATCAGGGCACAGAGGTGGCACAGCACAGCCCAAGGAACAGCAAGTCCCAACAGAGCCTGGATTTGCATCAGGGAATTCTTGCAGCGCCTGCAGGGCTGGTTAAAAACACAGCTCCTCCAGCTCCTCATTCCTCCCCCCAGGGGATTCTTCTCTCCATCACAGGAGGAAGTGTGTCACCACATCAGAGCCAGCCTGGCACAGCCTGGCACACAACCACAAAGCCCTGACAAAGGTGGGTTTGTGCTAATGAGCCCAAACTATTAATTGCAAAAGCCAGAGTATAGGTGGAAATTCTCCTCTTTGGGACAGGAGTAGTTTCTGTCCTAAGGCAACCATAGTAATGTCCAACCACTCCAGTTTTCAGAACACAAGTTTCAGAGCTCTCCCACACTAGATATACTTTACCCAGGACTCCCTGCAGGAGCTGGATTCCATTCTCCAGGTGGAGCATCGTCACTATCTCAGCCAGGTAAGGAAATCAAACTCTTGCTCAGTTTTGTAAAACTATTGCTCAATATTGTAAGCCCAGAATGTGGCTGAATGAGGAGCACAAGTTGCAGAACTTTCTTTCTTTTCCCTTGTGTTGTTCTAAACATTCTGTGCAAGCACTGCAGAGCAAAACCAATTCCATGCAAGCTTCAGAAAGCATTCCATGGATCCCTTTGGCTAAAATTGGTCATTCATGACAACCTTTCACTTACAACATGTAATTTCCTCAAGGGAAGGATAAATCAGGCTTCCTTTTGTGAAGTACAATACCATGAAAATATGTAAAAATAGCCAAATAGCTATTTTTTTTCATAAATTACAATGAGATGCATAAAGTCAAGAGAATATAGAAAAGCACAAGAGAAAAAAAACCAACCATGTTCCCTCTTTCCACCTTCAATCTCTTCAGCAAATATCTGTTCAGCAGCTGCAATAATGATCTGTACAGATCAATAATCTTGCTGAAGCCAAGCCATGGAAAGTACAGTTTACTGGCTGTTTGGTAAGGAGGCAGAAAACAAGGATGCAGCAGCTCTCCTTGGGCCACCAGAGGTGTGACAGCTTTCAAAACCTCACTGCAAAACGTGCTCCGAGTGCACAGTCCAGGACTTTGTGCTTAGGCCTGTTCCCCACCACGTTTTCTGCTCTTCAGTGGTGGATTTAGCTTCTCACTAATAGAATAATTTTCCCAATATGCTCTTGCCAGAAGGAGCATGTCCTTGAAAAAGCAAGTCTGGATCTGTTTGTTGCCATTTGTGGTTGGTCTGACAGTCTGTCTGTGAAGCTCCCTAAGGCAGATTGCCTGGCTTGGACAAGCTCAGCCCCTCAGTTTCCTCATGTGTTAATCTTCAGGAAAGCCAAAAGGGAATAGGAGAGAAAGAAGGAATGAGACAAACTAAGATCAATAATAACAGTGTACTGAGCATTTCCACCTGCAGGAGCACCACAGGCAGACACTTTCCCAGCACCCTTCTAACACAACCACTCTCACTCTACCTGTAGGATAACTCTACATTCTTTGCCCCAGTTTCTACTGCCAGGTCTGCTCCCAGAATTCCCAAGCCCCTGACTTGTGGCACAGTCTAAGGAAGTGCATAAGACAGATCCGAACAGCTGGTAAAAAAAAGTAAAAAAAACTCCCAACATCTAACAAAGGCTGTGGGACCAGACAGATGCACTTGGGGATGCAAAGGCTGCTGCTTCCCATCACCTTGAGGCTGCTGTCAGTCAGCTTAAATGTCAGGGCAATCACAGGAGGTTCTTGATAACTGGAAACAAGCCAAATGCCATGCCTGACTTCAGAAGGCTGAGGAGCAGGATACAGGGATCTATCTACAGGATGTTCAGCCTAACCTGACTACCAATGAAAATACAGAGCAAAACCTTTGGAATTCATTTCCAGCACTTCAAAGATTGGAAAGAGTCAGCATAGACCTAGTGAGGGCAAACAGTTGTTAAAAGTCAACCTAATTAACAGCTGGCAAGAAAAGAAGTCCTGACGGGCCTCAGAGACAAGAAGCTGCCCCTGACTCAGCAGAGTCCCTGGCAGTGCAGAGATAACACACCCTGGTATGGGGAGGGCACAACCTACAGGCCAGGGGGTCTGATCACAGCCCTCTATCCTGGCACAAGACTCAATTGAGTAGCATGTCTGGCTTTGGGCTCCCCAGGACACGAAGGATTTGCTGGACTGACACACTTGGAGCAGGTCCAGCAAGAGGACAATCAGGATGCTCAGGGGGTGAGGCAGGTACGTTCCAAGGAAAGGCTGACACAGTTGGTTTCTTCAGCCTGGAGAAGAGAAGGCAGTGGGGAATTGGAAGCACACGGCACCTTGGACAATCCAGCAGGTACTAGAAATGTGGCAAAACTAGAAGTGTTAGACTTAGCCTGGCAAAATATTCAATATTCTAATGCTCATTGAGAAGGCATTTAGACAAACAGAGACTGATCCACCCACAAGTCACAGGAGATGGAAAATTACACTCAGCTTCCAAGAGCAGTGCACCAGGAAACAGAGGTCCCTGAGGGCTGGCTTGTGTGTGACCCTCTAGTGAGCAGCTGGGATGCTGTTCTGCAGTGGCCCAGGAAGAAATTTGCCCACAAATCCAGGAATAGCCAGCATGCCTACACGGGCCAGCCAAAGCTGAGGGACTTGTTTCCAGCTGAGACCAACAGCTGATGCTTCGTGTACAAAAACAGGGCAAGCATGCAACATTCCTGCCTGCTATACTCCCCTAACCTACAGGAATTTGCAGCATATGGGTTCCTAGAAATAGAAAGGCAACTTTTCTAAATGATCAAATTTAACATACAGCACTTTCTGAGTGTTGGCCAATGATGTCACGTAGCCTCAAAGCCCAACAAAGCACCCAGGCTAATGAGGCTCAGCCTGGTGTGTACTCTGCCTGCAGAGAGGGCATGTGGGGGGTGGCAGTGCTGGAGCTGTGTGGGAACCGCTCTGGAACTGCACAGGAACCACGCTGTAACCACACCATAACTACACCACAACCACACCGTAACCACGCCGTAACCGCACCATAACCACAGCATAACCACTCTGTAACCAAACAGGAACTGCTCCATAACCACACTGTAACCACACCATAACAGCTCTGTAACCACGCAGGAACCAAACCCATAACCGCGCTGTAACCACACCCTAACCGCGCTATAACCACTCCATCACCGCGCTATAACCACACCACAGCCACACTGTAACCTCTCCACATCTGCACCTTCCCTCAGACAGCCAAGCCCCAGGGCCACCAGCCCTGCCTGCGGGGCTGGCTGTGCTCACAGACTGATCCCGACTGAACTAAGCACTGTTTGCTTGGGGAGAACTTTCCCAAAGGGTACAGTAAATCACTGTCAGATTTTAGGCCTTAAAGACACACCTGTGCACATTCAGAGCAATTAGTTTGGTCTTTTCTAGAAGTTGTGACCTTACATTTACATTTCAAGTCCAAGGTGAGCTGCCATGAGGGGTGTGGTATCACTGCATTGCTCAAAACCCAGTATAGAATCGTAGAATGGTTTGGGTCAGGAGGACCTCAAAGCTCATCAATGCTCATGCCATAAGCAGGGACACCTTCCACCAGCCCAGGTTGCTCCAAGCCCTGTCCAACCTGGCCTTGGATGTTTCCAGGGATGGGGCAGCCACAGCTTCTCTGGACACCTGTGCCAGGGCCTCACCTCCCTCATAGGGAAGAATTCCTTCCCAATATCCCATCTAAACCTGCCCTCTGGCAGTTTGAAGCCATTCCCCATTGTCCTGTCACTACAGTTTCTTGTAAATAGTCCCTCTTCATCTTTCTTGTGGGATCCCTTCAGGTAAAGGCTGTATGTTGCTATCCATTGTTGTTCCTTCTGTCTCTCTTTGCGGTTTCATATTAATGGCAAAAATGCTAAAATCAGTCAAAGGAAAAAGCCCCACAAGCTCAGAGTCTGGAATCCTCCTGCTTTCCTCGATTACTCCTAAAGGATCCCTTGACTGCTGAACCCAGCACACACCATTGGATATTTCGAGTGGAACAAATCCCTTAACTTCCAAACTCTCCTGGAAACCGGGAGGCAGTGCCAGCCCCAGCTCCCCATTCCCCACTCCAGGCAAAGCCGCAGTCCGTGTGTTCTCACTCACCATCTGCTCGGCTGTGTTTCTTACCACAAGGAAAAATGTGACTGCTGAGTAAAGGCTTCACAAATGAGAGGGGAGAAACCTGACCCTGCTGGGCCATGGACTGTGGAGTATTTTGATTTCCTTACACCCGCACAGCACCACAACATCAGCCCGGAGTGCTCGAGGCCACGGAAAGGGCCTGGCTGACAGGGATGGGGCCAGTGATGGAATGTGCTCCATTTAGTGAAACTGGCAATGGTTACACTCATTCTGTTCAAAAAAGAGCTTTAAAATAACCCCCCCCTTACTTCTCACCCCATGGAAAATAGGCAGTATCAATGTTTTGCCCCAAAGTTGTGCCAAAGGGATGCCAAGACAAGATGGTAAAAGCTTTGTTTTAGCTTTGGTCAATGTGGTGCTTCATTTGACATTCAGTGTGTGCTTCTAGTAATAAACCTAAGGAGCACTTGAGCATCTCAATAACACAAGTGAAAAGGAATTTGCTGTGGCACCAAGGAATAACTGTTTCTGGAGTGACGTGCTGTGCAGTTCTGCATTAGCTGGTGCAGAAACAACCACCAAAACAAGCACTAGATCTACAGCTGTGCCTGTTAACAACACAGCCCCACCCTCTGCCCAGCAGTAATAAGATCAGAACAAGAAACCTGAAATACTTTACCTTCATAAAGCTGCAGCACAGTGTAATTTCTCTGGATGCACTCCCAACATCACCTGCCATGTTTTCATCTTGGTAAGTCTATCTCAGCTGCTGGGGGTCTGTTGGCAGTGACTGGAAACAGTGAGGGGAGAAAAACACAACAAACCCCTCCTGTGGTCATAACCAAAGTAAACACATGTCAGCCTATGTCCCACACAGCTGAAAAAATTACACTAGGAGGACATATTCATGCCAGAAATATTTGAAAACAATGCATACTTTATAGTGAAAACCCCCTCATCTGGTCCCAGATCCTTCATACTCCAAACTCAAGCCCTTTTAACTTCCAGCCCAGCTCTTTGCACAAAGGAGCCCAGGTGTTTCTTGAATTCACTTTGCATTTCCAGCACTTCACTCATTCCCACATCAATGAAATCCATATGGTTAAGTATCACTGCCCTCCATTCCTTCCTTGCTGCCCTTTTCCAGATACTTGAATTTTGCTTTATGAGTTGCTTTCCCTGTACCACGAAAAGCTGCAGAGATTTTATTAACCCCTTTCACAGTTTTGAAGATTACTATAAAATCGTTTATTTACCTGAGGCTGTTTTGACACAAGGAACCAAACGTGTGTCTCCTGCTGCAACATTTAAGTTCCTATTTTCAAAAGTATGTTGGTCCAAGATCCCCCCTTTTACAACTTCCCTTCAAGAATTAATGTGGCAGACTGCATACATTAAACTGGAAGCTCAAAGACAGAACAGCTTGCATGAAGACAGTCGCAGTGATTTTCAACCCCAGTTGATCCCCAAGTATAAATTATGAACTTTTTTAAAGGAAAATGTTTGTAAACTTTTTTAAAAAATTGTTGGTTTTTAAAGGTTAACTTTTTTTCTGTGCAAAAATAAAAATAGGAACAAAATAAACACAGAAGTTTTTGCTTTTGTCACACTGAGACCACAGTTTCCACAGACATTCCTCTGATGGGACACTGTTCCAAAAGTATATATTACATGGTTGCAGCACTAAGTGGGGGAGCATAGTGAGCTGTGGAGAGAATAACCCACAGAAACATGGTCAAACAAAGTTCCCAACAAGGTCACCACAACTATGGCTGGCAAGAACATAAATTCTCAGTGTATTAAAATCCTTTCGAGATGTTCAACCCTAACATCATGCAATCTGCAGGATGTTTCTTCATCTCATTGAACTGGAATTTAACATTCAGCTAGAATTTAACATGTAGCTGGTAGAGCATAAACAGAGAAAAAGAGTATAACCAAAGAAACCCTGAAACAGGGAACAGATTCGTCCTTTTCTAGTAAGGCAGTTCTAATATTTTGGAAAATGTGGTTAATGTGTCTTGACACCAGCTGGACAAACAGCACCCCTGTAACAAAGACCTGGGATGTTGTCAGGAAAATCCAGACAGGTGATTCTCCTGAGGAAGGAACCCAAGAGCACTTTCACAGCACATGCCCTGCTGACCCTGGGGTGTTCATGCCAGAGACACAGCAGCCAAGGTTTAGCTCTTCCTCTTTTATTGCTTTTGGGGGTTTAAGAACTGACAGCAGCACAGCCCAGGTTCATGAAGAGGAGCTCTGAACAGTATTTCACACGTTGTTTTGTAACACTGAGCACCCCCAGCCCTGTCTGATGGTGTAAACACAGCACAAAGCCTCGTAGGAACAGAAATACAAGTGCAAACCAAGAAGCTGATCCAGCTGTAGCCACCCCCATTGCTCCAGCAGCCACATGTCCATCCTTCCAGCAGGAGCTCAGGAACAGGGCTGAGGAGACCTGACTGCCACTGACAGCCAGTGTGTGTTCTGTGAGTAACCCCTGTA
The DNA here is from genome assembly GCA_035583235.1 of Hafferia zeledoni. NCBI lineage: Eukaryota > Metazoa > Chordata > Aves > Passeriformes > Thamnophilidae > Hafferia > Hafferia zeledoni. Next base: position 13,875,937 of record JAWWEV010000054.1, read on the forward strand.
ACTGCACAGGGCTGAGGAGATGTCACTGCTATTGACAGCCAATGTGTGCTCTGTGAGTAACCCCTTTAACTGCACAGGGCTGAGGAGACCTGACTGCCACTGACAGCCAATGTGTGCTCTGTGAGTAACCCCTTTAACTGCACAGGGCTGAGGAGACCCCATTGCTATTGACAGCCAATGTGTGCTCTGTGAGCAACCCCTGTAACTGCACAGGGCTGAGGAGATGTCACTGCTATTGAGAGCCAATGTGTGCTCTGTGAGCAACCCCTGTAACTGCACAGGGCTGAGAAGACCCCACTGCCATTGACAGTCCTCACCGCTTTGTGAGCAACCCCCCGTAACTGCACAGACAATGTTACATAAAATGCTGCCGAAGGAAGATGCTTTCCTGCCTCCCCAGAGCCCGGTGACCGTGCACTGCAGAGTGCATTTCAAGCTGAACGAACCAATAGTCCCTGGCACTGCCACGGAGGAGGAGCTCTGGTTCCTGCTGCTGGCACAGATCACACCCAAGGCAGCGTTTTACAAATCTTTACATATGTAGCCAGAAGCCTTTGTCAGTGAGATGCAATTATAGCTTAAAGACAATCCCTGTGACAGAAAAGGGATGAGAGCACTAATGAAGGTGCCTTTCTGACAAATCAAGTTTTTCCTGAGTGTTTTTATTCATTCATTTGATCTCAGTACTGGAATTTGGCAACAGGAATTGGCTCGGTCTCTTTCAAAACATAAAGGGCCTAATCCCTCCCATTAGAGAACAGGAAGTCAGAAGCCAATATTAGCACTGATTGAAAAAAGGAATCTGGATTGTTATTTTAACTTCTTTGTTGCATATAAATGAGAAAATGTTGGGAGGTATTTTCTGCTACCACTGCAGCACGATGGCTCCACTAAAAGCTGCTTTCCCCCTAAGTGGCACCTGCCTGTACAAGAGCCCCTTTGCCCCAGCTCTCCCTGCAGAGCAGCGATGCCACTGCAGTGTCCACATCGCTGTGTCCAAGTCAGAGCACGAGCTGCACAAAGCCTGGTGTCAGTCAGTGCTTCTGTGCTGTCCTTTGCACAGCCTGACAAGGACATGTCTAACAACATCTAGTGCAGAGACTTTTTTACACCTGCTCTAAGTACAGTCAGACAGAATTGATTCATGTGGGAACAGGCACTGTTTTGTATTTTGACTTCTGTTCATGCCCACTTGAAAAGTGCAAACTGTCACAGTGCTGTGACAGCTGAAATCTTGACTTTGGGCCTACTGCATCCCCTCCCTTGCATGTTCCCATTTTCAAGTGTTCTCTTTCTCAACACAGAACCAGCGTGACCTCTCTGGGGCTGCCAAACCAGTTAATGCATCAGCCCAAGTCAGAATGGAGCTGGATGAACTTCAAGCATAGCTGTAGGTAAAATGAGCTGAACATACCCCCAGAGTTCTTAACATTGAATATTTAAGCACTTGCCAGACTTTTTTATTTTCCCCATTATTAAAAAAAAAAAGGTTTGTAGCATTCAGTACTTGAAAATTAATGAGTTTTAAATATGAACATAGTACACCCCCAGTTTTGAAATACTCTGCTCTATTTTCTCTCCTCTCATCTTTCCCATCTGGTATGGCTGAGTATTAATTTAACAAATATTTTTCTTCAAGGCTGTCAGGAAAATCTCGTAGCACTTTGGAAACACCAAACATTATCTTGTGAGGTAAATTAGGACACAAAGAAGTAGCGTGACATATATGTGATCACACATTGTCAGTGGCAAAGACAGTACCAGAAATTCCAATATGTGCTGCTTTGGATTCCTCAAGAAGAGAAACTGCTAATACATAGCCAAGAGTGAGGCTGACACCTCCATCAAGTTATATTTGAAGGCTGATCTGCAAAAGTTAAAAAAATTGAAGTCTCAATACAGGAAAGATTTCTTATTCTGATTTATTTTTGATAAGACACGGTTTGCTGTCTTCTACCTTGAGCAAAACCTTAACTCCACACAGCACCTTAGTCCTCCTGAGCTTTCTTCTCTCTGAGAATCAACCTCCTACCAGTCTATGGAGACTGAAGTCAGAAGGCTCTGATTCCACCTCCACACTTTGCACTGGCAGCCACTGGAAAGGCCTGTTAAACTCAGGTCTCTCAGTCTCACCCATCAATAATTTCTGCTCATTACTGAGCTCAGCTGAACCAATGAAGTAACACAAAGAATGCTTCATATCCTCCCATCAATTTCCTGAGAATCTACCCCAGGTGTCAGGAAGGACCATTAGCCAGCACCTCAGCCAGGACAAGACAGCAAACCCCACCTCAGATAAGCAGTGGCTGTTCTAGAGATTAAAAGCTCAGTAGAAAGAAAAAGACAATAAAAAGCCTCCAGAAAAGTTATTTAACACTTTTTCTTTAAACCAACCACATGAGAGTTTTTGGAGGTTATGATTTTACAAGCCTTTTCCTGCAATTATACAAGGATTAAAAATTACTCTAAAAATAAATATTTGACAAGATTCTCAGCCAATGACATTGAAAGAAAATTTCCAGCTTTAAGAACATGCCAGGTATCACAAGCTGCAAAACAGCAAGAGTTGCTAATATTCAGCTTTCTTTCATTGGGAGATACTGGTGTTTTCTTTAAACCTCACAGGCTGAAGTTTTCTAAAATAGATTTCCTGTCCTTTCTCTAAGATTGCTGCACCCCATTCAGCCAGGGCACAGATAACATCTTTGAATAAAAAGATTTTAAATCACAGTTTCTCCCATACAAAGTTCAAGCTTTGCAGCAGAAAAGCTTTTCTCCCACAGAGCCACAAACTTCACAAGAGAAAGTTCCTTCCTCTGTTCTGTTCCCTCTGGAGGTTTTATATTCTTAGAACCTGTCAGACTTACCCAGGCACGTTTGTAATTTATATTTAGTACAAGGTCCTTTTTTCTCAGCCCACCTCTGGATATTCCAAACACAAAGAGTGAATCCTGATTCCTCACTTTTCTCCTATGGATTAGATCCCTCTCCCAGCATTACTGTGGACTGGAAGCATTTCTGAAACACATCTCTGAACACCCAAAAAAAACACAGCGAAAGATGAATACGACAAACATTACAAGATTTTTGAAACATAATTGCAAAACACTGAGAAGGGAGATTTCCCTTGCAGTTAAAATGTCATCCCTGTTTAATTAGAAAAGCTAAAAGTGTAGCTGAAATAAATACACACACTCCGTTCAGAGAGGGGCACTCAAACTGATCAAGGCTATGGAAACAGGACACCCCAGCTGGACACCACGAGTTCAAGGTAAACTCACCCACAGACATGGCCAGGACAGTCTTAATTATCTAATAGCCAAAGATGCTGGAGGGAGATCTCTGCAGTCCTACAGAACAGGGGGAAAGGATGGACAACCGCAAACAGATTTGCCACAACCACTTGGTTTCACTTTGGGTCACTTAGAACTGGTTTTAAACGTTACCCAGTTTCTCTGGTCATGTTCTCATGACACTCCTGCCACAGACACACTTGCCCTCAGCTGACTCAAACATCACCACACTGCTCACTAAGGTGGGGAGGGCAGACAGGGGGTCAGACACCAACCCAGCACAGCAGGGCAGGGCAGCTCAGGGGGCTCTGCTGCTGCAGGAGACCTTCACCAGCAGTTTAAACTGCCTGTGTCTGCACTGGATGGGAGACTTAGTTCTTGGTTGCAAACGGTTTCACACATACTCCTTCAAGTCATAACAAATTAACATTATTAGCATCATTATTAACATTGAAACCACAACTAATGCTCTTCATCTATCATTTTTAATTGTAGAATCCACAGCAACAAATTACTCAGTGATGTTCCAAAACCATAAACACTTATATGTGCTGAACCGTGGGTAAACACACTGATTTAAAAATCAACATAAGACAATAGAGAGCCATAAACATTTGAGTGTAAAAATCCTGGACAGTCAACCTATAAACACACAAAAAAAGGATGTAAGTTTTCTAGTGAACAAACTTCTCATTTATCAACTTTGGCATGGATGTGTTTCATCTCCAGCACCTCATCTTTAATGAGTGGACTGGTCTCATCCAGGATCTGACGTATCTCTTCTGATCTGCACAAAGAAAAGTCAGTCATATGAGGATGAAGCTTGAAGATAAACACTACACTGGGTTTTTTTTTATGTGAATATTTCAAATTACACCTATTCAGAAAGTTATCACAAGGGCCTAATATGGTAAACACTTTTCTTTTTTTATCTACTACAACCAAGCCTGTTTCTGGCACCCACAGGAGAGCCTGAACCTTATCTGAAGTCCTGCCAAGTGTTGTATTAGCAAGAGTTACCCAATTTCCTACATAAACACCTGCCAGTGCTTTGTTCACTGGCAGCAAGATCCACCTCCAAACAGCTCTGCAGCTCATGCAATGTACAGGCCAAACCTGATGGATCAGCCAAGAACAGGGAACAACTCTCTGAAGGGAAAGATAAAAGCAAACCCAAGAAAACCTCTCCCAAAACACCCCAAAAGGCATCCTAGTCTGTAAAACAGGGCAGAGCACATTGACAAGAGAAATGAGAGGCAGTAGAGCCCACTTGTATACAAGTTTTCTTTCTCAGCTGCACTGGAATAGAGAAGGTCTTGGTTCACTTCTGAGTTAAAGCTGTGCTACCCAGGATTTTCATAGAGTACAGAGGAATGAGGACCCCTTCAGCAGAGAGTTCTGGCCCAGTGACTGAGCTGGAAGATACTCCTCCCTTAACCTCATAGGACAGAGAAAGGCTCTTTTGGCTAGAATGGACAGAACCTGGCACCAGGCTCATAGTGCAGGGAGTTTTCTGGGCATTTTGAGATTTAATCTAGAAGGTTAAATAAAGCATAAATGACTGCTATAGATCATTTAATCCATGGGCCATGCTTTATAAACTCTAATAGATACTTAGACATTTTACTGATGATCATATGACTCATTTTTGTGTTTGTCTTTTTTTAAGAACTCATGTTTTTAAAAACTGAGTATAAACGGAGCAACGCACATAAAAAATTACTCATAGTAAGATTTTATGGTGCTTTTATTACCAGAATGAGTACATGCAGATCAAGTGCTTTTATAGTGCTCTAGGTGTTCTGCAATAGAAGATCAAACAGACATATCAAACACTAGGAGCTTTCTGCTGCCAACAACCAACAGCATCTCAGCACTGCAGCCACCAAAAGTGCAAGGGCCACCTCCCAGCAGCGACACAACTGCAGCCCCAGACACCCCCTGGTATCTTTGCAGTTTGTCCCTCATATCCAGCAGAGAGGGAGAACACACAGCCAGGCAGGATCCCTGTCAGTGGAGCCACATGGATATTTCCTAAAGTAAAATAAAACACAGAATTAACACATAATGGAGGAGATGAAGCAGATGGTTCCCAGGTTTGTTCTATTGAATTCTTTCAGCTCAGTGGTGGGCAGAAAAACCTTCCTCTATCACAAAGTACATGTGAAGAACAGATTGACAGTCTGAGGTGAAGTTTATATTCAGGTATCAAATCAGATTACAATTTGAGCCTGAAGTTTCCAGAGATAAGGTACAAACTTGCTTGCTGATGTTGGTCTCAGAAAGGACTAGGAAAAAGCCACTCTTGTAGTGAAATGCTGCTGTAAATGATACTGGTAATTACTGCAACGATGAACAAGAGCTTGGGGCAGAGCCAGAGAGCGAGATGGTGCACGGACCCAAGACAGCAACTGTCAGAGCAGACATGGAACAAATTTAAACCATCTTTCTTCGAGGGTGAGAGAAAACGACCAATCCAAGACACAAGAGCTGATTTCCAGCAGCAGCCTGTGCTGAAGGGAAATGATATGCAAATATGATTCATGAGGAGCTGTTCTGCAGCAGTTTGCAGAGCCACAGCGACAGCGAGTTCAAGAGGAGTCAGCACATGACAAAGGGAAATGATTCTCTTGGTACCGCAGCCTCTCATGAGCCAGAGAGAGCAGGACTGCTCTGAACCCCCACTCTATAAAACAAGATTTATTTCCCCTTGTGGAATGTATTTTACTTTATCTAACTGAAGATTCAGTCCAGTGCTCAGCACAAGCAGCAGAGCACAGCAGTCCTTGGGAAAAAACCCTGTATTCCTCTTCCTAGACTTTACTGTGATAATTGGAGGAGGGAAGGTTTGACTGAGCTTGGTCTTCTAATTCAAATCAGCAAGACCAAGCCTAAGGAGGTGGCAAACCAGCAGCACAGAAGTCAGTCTGAGGCAGCACCACCAGAGTGTGAATGATGAATGAGAGCACAAACCAGGCAGGTTTGATGCAGGGCAGTGACCTCGGCCTGCAGGTCTGGCTCCACCAGTTAACCAAGCACAGATTTCTGTTACTTTGTATTTCATAAAAGCTCCTATTTTTTTCGTGGAAAAGTAAAAAAAAAACCCCAAACAGTAGCTAAAGATGCAAGTGAAAGACACTATGGAAATCCTAGTGGTCTCAGGGACTTTTTTGTAAGGATGTATCTATATTCTTCTTCAGTCTTGGATGTCATGTTAGCACAGAGTAACATAAAAGGCCCACAAGTAAAAGTGACCATTATAAACTGAACAGCTTAGTGGTGAGAAGAGGGAAAACTGAGGCTGGTTTGCTCCTGAGAAGTGAAAACCCGACCCAAACAAAACCTGCTCTTCCTCTCATCACAGTGATGACAGCAGGTTTCACACCCAGGGCCTCAGGGAGCAGGTTCTGAAAGCAGCAGGAGACAATGAGCCATCAGCAGCTGCTCTGGGGATCCATCACAAAGCGGGATTTACAAACATATCCTGGAGCAAGTTCCGCCTAAAGTTCAGCGGCTTGAGAACCACTCCCTTGTGGTTTTGGAACTGGTCAGTACGCTGGAGGATCAACACGGGCGTTAAAAAGAGTATCAACACAGGAGATTTTGTAGCTATCTGTACATCCTCTTCAAGGACCAGGAGACAAAGAAATGGAAACAGTGAATTTCTCCACGAGCCTGAAACACAGAATCCTATCCCAAAGGGTAACCAGCACTGACCCATAGAAACAAAAGGAGAATGGGATATCCAAGAGCCTGGGGTAGGAAAGGCTGGCAAGAAGTCTCCCAAAAGGTTTAAAAGCTCACAGGATCCATCTGAACAAGCCAACCACCTTCCCTGCACCAGAGCCAGAAATGTGAGGTGCACGCCTGACCAATGGGAAGATGCACAAAGAACTGAAAAAAACTTAGCATAAGCTCCTAAACTGAAGAACTGAGTGAATGAACCCAATAGTAAATGAGACAGAACACAATCAGCAGTGAAGAGCTATTGATTCAAAGTCCTGGCTTTGGGCAGGTGGTGCCCTATCACTGAAGCAATCACCACCTTTCAGGAATGAACTCAAGAGACTTCTAGCTGAAGAAACCAATCTCTTGTGTTCTACATTTTGCACAGACTAAATGTGCTGTAGTAGAGAATCCAAAGCTGACAAATGTAAGCCAAGACACATCAAAAAATAGACTCTGAGGTTCACGTGCTCCTTTCCAGCTATTTTTGTCAAAAGATGAATGGAAAAAGAACTGCTCCAACAGTCACTGATACTGAGCCATTCTTATGAGGCAGCTCTTCCTCCTCTGAAGTCCCCTGTTAACCATGAGATGCGAACAGCCAAGATTTTGTTTCTTTCCACCCTATGTCACTTCCCCTGGAAGCAATGATGCCTCCTTGCCATAAGCAAGACATGCCCATGGAAAACCAGAGACTGATGGAGGCTCTGATAGAAGTCAAAAAAGGATTACTAACCAGCCATACGTCCTGCTGACTGATGTGTCTGCAGGAGAATGGCCTCACTTCTCCTGAGCAGAATTCACATCCAAGGTGCAAAGAAAAAGTGTCATGGTGATGCTGAGAGAGGGCAGATGGTCTGTGCATCAGTGACTGTGCGAGGACATCCCTCTCAGTGAACTTAGTGCTCTTTGCACTCTAAAGGGTTACAAGGCAGTACCAGTTCCTCCACCTACTTTCACATTTTTTAGCCTAAGGAAGGAAAGAAAAATCGACTGTCAGCATCACATTATTTTTACATGAACACCATAAGCCACACAGCCTTCAGACAGCACTACTTTAAGCAGAAAGTCTCAGTCCAACCCCCTGGCCAGGCAGGGTCGCTTGGAACAGGTGACACAGGAGCATGTCCAGGTGGGTTTGTGATGCCCATTAGTGCCCATTCATGCCCATTCGTGCTCCTTTATGCCCATTAATGCCAATTAATGCCCACTCGTGCCCATTAATGCTCGTTAGTGCCCACTCGCTCCCCCACCCGCCCCAGCCCGAGCTCCGCGCGCGCCCCAGCGCCCCCTGGCGGCGCGGCCCGACCGCTGCCCGCGCCAAGATGGCGGCGGGGCCGGGCTGGGGGAGCTGTGGGGGCCGTGGGGACAGCGGGGCCAGGCTGGGGGCTGTGGGGGCTATAGGGGCTGTGGGGACAGCGGGGCCGTGGGGACTGCGGGGCCGGGCCGGGGGCTGTGGGGACGGCGGGGCAGGACAGGCGCCTGGAGCGGTCCCAGCCCCTCATGGTCACGGCACAGCCGCGACAATGGCCGTGCGCTCCCCGCATCGCCCCGCGGGCCCTGGGCCAGCGCTGCGGGGTGAGGGCAGAGCCGCACACGGCTGGGCCGGGACACCGGGACGGGGAAAGCGCCCGGCGGGGCCCTCGCCCCGCGCTGGAGCCCGCGGAGCTCCGGCCATGGTGCCGTGCCCTGGTACCGGCAGTGCCATATCATGGTACCAGCAGTGCCGTATCATGGTTATATCATGGTACCAGCCGTGCCATGCCCTGGTACCGACAGTGCCATGCAGTGGTACCAGTGGTGCCATATGGTGGTACCAGCTGTGCCATGCCCTGGTACCGACAGTGCCATATGGTGGTACCACCGGTGCCATGCCATGGTACCAGTGATGCCATACAGTGGTAGTAGCAGTGCCATGCCGTGGTACAGCACCACAGCACCTTCCACACACCCACTGCCGCTGCTCCCGTTTGTTTAAGGCCAGAAAGCCTTTGTTTAAGGCTATAGGGAATGCCACCCTGATGCCTGAGCCTGTCAGATCTCGGAAGCTCAGCAGGGTCAGCCCCAGTTGGTACTTGGATGGGAGACCTCCTGGCAATACACCGGGGGCTGTAGGTTCTAGTCCTGAGGACTTCACTGTCACCATCCAACCTCGCTTGGCTGTGGCAGATGAACCTGGGGAATAAAGGGTGTGGCCAGTTCTGTACATGCTGTGCCTCACCTAAACAATCCACTGCACAGGCTTGAAGGATAAACCCATGTGGTCCCAAATCTTCGTTGGCAAAGCCTCACCGTGATGATGGTGAGGGAACAGGACGCAGCCTGGCTCCGAGGCCAGCTCTCCTCTCACACTTTGGTGTACGTAATACGTACTGTGCTGTAGTAGCAGCTCTGTCTCACCACTGCTCTTCCAATGCCCTTATTTCTCCACAGCAATCTCCTCCCTCTTTACTCCACACCTGGAATAAGAGAAGCTTTTTAACTCCACACCACCACTCCTTTCATTTCACCTCAGCATTGTGTTCCCATTCAACCTTAAACAGTTTACCTGCTTTTCCCATGGATTTTTTTCAATATCAAGCTCACTCCTTGATAAAAATATTTGGGTCAGGTATTTTATATTGTCAACTGTTCAGGCCCATGAGACATGAATACGGTGTTCAAACACCAGACTTTATGAAGGAACATGAAAAAAGAAAATCCAGCACTAAAACTCCTCTACAAAGTTGTCCGAAAAGCCTCTGCTTTCACTGAGAAAATTAAGCTGCCTTTTGGGATTCTTGCTCTCCCAGCAAGTCATTAAGGTGAGAAGGTAGAAAAGTTTGAAAACAGCCAAAGCAGAAAGCACAGAGCTCTGTCTAACCCCGGAGACTCCAGGAGGAACACTGAGTATTGCTGGAGGGCTTCATAGGAACTGCTCCCACGGCAGCTCCAGAGTCCTGAACAAACCCTCCCAGGGCCAAGGAGGGCAATAGCAGGTGTATCTCCATGGTGCAGCCAAGGTCTGTCCCAGCCCTGTACAGGACACGTCACAGCAGGCACAGTAACATCACCCAGCAGAGCCTTGAGAGCTTCCCCTTGGCAAAGCCTCCTGCTGGACCAAACCCATCCTACTCTGCATTCACCGGTATCATGGTCTGTGTGCTACAAAATTAAACATCAGAACAAAAATCAGAAGTCATATTGCTGGAATAAATTGTTATTGCTAATTGAAAATTGAAAAATATAAAATTAAGGCAACTCTCGGTGCAAAGGAATGAAAAGCCCCGTTCTGATTTCCACAGAGCTGAAATACATGACTGAGCTGAGCTGGCAAGGCCAGGCCCACCCGAAGAGACACTCAGGAAAACACTGCCACGAAAGCTGTGATTAATTCCCAAGCAGGAAAACACCTAAATTACATGGCTGCTTTGAGCAGCATGTGCAAGGACAGAGAGATCAGTATTAAAACATGTTTTTAATTTCAGCTGAAGAGGCCTGAAGGAAACAGAATGACTTGCAAGGAGCAGAGAACACAAGTTGTTTCTGTATTCCCTGTCAGAACTAACAGGCACCCAGTTACAAAAACACACACTCTGCTGTACAGCACTGTACAGGAAACTTGTTCTGTCTTCTTTCTTATTTAACACCAGCACAAGTGGCACTTGATAAATCAATAGGCTACAGCTGACATGAGCTAATACTTGAGTGAAACTCCCCATTACTACTACATAGTAGTAGTTCCCTTTGCAATGTCATCTTAATCAAGCTTGAAAATTCATTTTTGCAAATGTTAACAGCATTAACAAGACCAGTCTGGCCCACTCTAGAGGTGTACATGACTAATAAAGTAGATGCTAACCCACAAGGAAGACAGAAGTTGTCAGTGGTTTAACCACAGGAAAATGATGTGGGTATCCTGGACTAAGTTGTGTCATCACCTTGAAAATGCTGAACACAAAAGCAAAACAAAGATCTCGAGATTTGGATCTAAGTGGTCGGACTTAGTGCAAATCACTGACAACCACATATAGAGATGGAATTGATGGAGGGTTGGTGTCAAGGGAGAGCCATGGGAAAAATATTCTCCCAATAGTGAAACTGAACAAATTTCCCTTGGCTTTTTTCTGAGCAACAAATAAAAATCACATCAACATTTTACTGTCAAAATGAAGGACAGGGCAAGGGGAAGCTGTTTTAAAGGTTGGTTTAGAAGCATCTTTTATCTTGACAAGGGAAATTTTTAAATAATCTTCCCAAAGAGAACATTACTGACTACATTCCTGCCAGGCTCAGGTGGGATAACAGCTTTCTACAGGTAGGAAAGGGGAACACTCCCAAGTGCTCCCCACTTCAGGTTTTGGAGCCTTTCTCTCTTCTTGTGGCGTGGGAGAGCATCTCAGCCTAAAAGGAGCAACTTCAAACCCTCCCTCTTGCCTTCAGGGATCTGAAGCATCCCTTGTCCCTTCCCAGGAGGGTGACAGTACAAGACCCCACTGTCCCAGGATGGACAGAGGTGGATACAACATCCTGGGACTCACCTCCTTCATTACTGTATCTCTTGTTTGCTTCCCAATTTTTACTCTCATCTCCATTTTCTCTTGCAGCTGCAGATAACTAGGCCACTTTCAGAACTGACTTAGACTGGACAGGTTATGATACCCATTAGCTTTGTTTGTTGTAACCACACCAATCAAATGTTGTTAAATCAAGCACGAGCCCCTGCACTGGGCGGTGTCCCCACCTCGGTCCCTTCTCTGGCTCCTTTCCCATCATCTGCTGCTCTCATTCTGTCCCTCAGTTCTTAGCACTGCCATTGCCTGGGACTAAAAAGAAAACATTACCAGTAACTAGGCACTGGAGATGCTCACATGAAAGCATTCTGGGGCAGTCACTGCACCACAGTGGACAAGAGCCTTGTGCTCCCAATGTGGGGGCAATAAATACGCTCTTACAGACTTTCTTAAACATAATATCACAGAGCCTTAAACAAGCCTTTCACACTGATGAAATGCAAACTATTTCCTTATACTACCAGGTAATTAAATAGTAGTTCAAGTGGAAAGGAATGTTAATTGGAAAGACAGGATATGGTATCTTATTAGCAACACTTCTGAACTCTGTCTAAGAACTGCTGGTTCAATAGCACAGCACTTCTTCAATTCCTTTGTGCTTCATAGTTCTAAAGCACTTTTAAAATCAAGCACACGACACTAAGTCCTCAGAGACAAATTTATCTCCTGTTTGAGTGGCAAAGTACACAAGTGCTACATCATAGCTGCACAAGGAGTCTGAATTCTTACATCTTGGCTGCAATCTCGCCTCTCCAAGAACCAGCTGTACCATTTCTTGCATACTTCTACAGCATCCAAGAACAGTATTATTCCTGTCCAACAGATTTCCTCATGTTAGTATTGGAAGCCATTTATGAAGCTACCTGAAGCTAATTGTTCCTCTATCATTGCCACATGTAACTATATCCCAGTATCTGAGTATTGATACTTGAATTGCAAAGAACATGTGCTCATCAGAAGTAATTCTGGCGAGTCTGACACTAGAATGTCACTGCTAGTTTTAAGATAACAGAAACTTCCAAGGGTATTTAGTACTAGTCTAAATCTTTCTCCTGCTGGAATACTGAGGAGAGGAGCATTTTCACTTGGTTACTTATGAAAATCCTGGGAAGTCCTTGTATCTGTAACTAATACAGGAACTTTCAATTTCATAAAGTAACTCAAGTCTTAATACCTTGTTAAGAGCTCATCACCTTGAGAAAAGTTAAATACGGCTGGTGTTTAAGGGCTGGGTGTTACTGCAGTTAACAGCTGCATTCCTTCCTCGAGGAGGCAGCAGCAGGGAAAGCTCCAGTCTTCCTTTAAATCAGTTCCTTGGTTTAAGAAAACTACCTGTAGATATTAGTGCTTTGTAGAACTTCATTGCTGCCCGGCCTGAGTGGGCCCTTCAGTGTCATTCCCTGGCAGAGTCCCAGCCCAGCCCTGCACTCTGTGCCTCCTCTGCTCAGCCAGGCCCATCAAGCTCACTGTATCCTCACAGCCACAAGCACTCCAGAGGATGTGGCTCCTGCTGCAGACACGGAGGGAAGTGCAGAACGGGAATCGTGTGCTCGGCCCCAAAGCAGCAGAACCACCCGAAGGGGCTGAACACAGCTCGAGTCTCCGGCCACTGGGTCAACGTTCACAAGGGCTGCCAAGGCAAAAGAGACGGGAGAAAACATTTGCAAGTGAAATGGGTTCGAGTTAAAACTGTAATACAGACAGGTCGCCAGTACTTAGAGCAGCAGTGACAACCCCACGTGCCCAGAGCACCTGGCACAGGTGAGGGAGCACCAGGATCCACCTCGCAGGCTCAGGCAGGCACTCCTTGCAGGAGGCACTACTGGCAGCTCCTGCAGGAACAAGCACAGCACAGGTTAGTCTAGAGGACCAAGGGCAAGTGTTTGGAACTCCTGTGACCTCCCACGGGCAGAGCTCTGCCCAGGGAAGGCTCAGGAAGCACAGGGTGAAGGCTGACAGGAAAACACTGAGCTGCCCAGGAGAAACACATGATGAAGCCCACCTGCTGTCACACTTGAGAAAAAGAGGAGACATTCTTCCTCATTTTTATTTATTTGACAAAGTAATCAAGAAAAAACTCTTTTATTTCTATATCCATTTATTATTCCAGTCTGTAAAAATATAAGACTAATATACAACTACATCTAGCTTGATTCTGTAAAATCAGTCTTCATTCAGTGAGATACCAATGTACATTATACATTAAAGTTGTAAGAAAAATACTGATATTTGACATTTTAAACAAGTTCATTCATGTAAAAATCACATTGCAAGTAAAATTTAATTAGAAAATACATAATATTCACAAAAATACACATGTTAAAGACAGCTTGTGAGAACATTGTCCTAAATTTAACTCAGGTGTGGAAAAAAAAATATGATTCACAGTTAGGCTTGACTTCTCCAGTACCACAGCAGAACTTCAAAGTAAATGCATCTTAATTCTATTAAGAATTTGTTCTTCTTCCTATTAAGGTGCACTTAGATCTCCCATGTCAAGGGAGGAATGACCTGTCCCCCCCCACTGTGCATGTACAACATATAACACTAGTCAAAGGAATTGTAGTTTTCCATTCTGCTCTGAAATAATTTGGATACTTATAAGTTAATTTATAAAATCTGGATTGAAAATACAACTTACATACACAGGATACTCGATACACACAGATTACATCAATAGCAGCGTAATATTGTCAATCATGCGCAGCATCCTCACTATCACTTCTGGGTTTCTTCCTCTTTTTTTTTTTAGCTAAAGATAAAATCTATATAAAACAGTCAAGCCTTTAAGTATTGTCTTCCAGGGAGAAAACAGTAAAGATGTTAAAAATTTAGGAGGTAGTGAATGAAAGGCTAACAATATCAGTATATTTTAAAAAACCTTATAGTGAACCCAAATATCATTTATATATAAAATTGAGTTTAGCCACTCATAATCAACCGTTGATCATCCTGAAGTAGCAATTTAAAAATCTTTTGTAATTAACAGTGTATGCATTAGTAAGATATGGAAGAACTTTAGGAACTTTATGGTAACTGCAGCATTAAGCAATTACATGCCGTGCAGTCTGTCATTGTAACTGTAAATACACACTTTAAAAAACACATTTTTAGGTTTATTCTTTAATGTTTTCATCAAGTCCCAAATGCTTAAGTTTTACTACATGTTACCAAATGTCTGTAAAACAGAACATGATATATGTCAAAAAGAATATTGTCTCACATTTAGATTAATCAGTTTGCAGGAAAGGTCCTAAGAGATTCTCATGCAGATTAGAGTAGGACCCCAGTTAAACTTCTACAAATCCTTAATACTGCCATATACATCCCAACTATCCGTGCCCCTGCTCCAAGCACAGCCTGGGTGACACACCAGCCTCGGGCTGGGACCTGAGCAGCTCCCCTGCCAGCTGGGCATTCCCAGAGCCAGCCCAAGCTGTGATCCCAGCTGGAAAACACGCATGGACCATGCCAGCCCCAGAAGGGATTCCATGGAATGAAAGCGTTACACCTGCAGTCAGTGCACTGCCAGTTCATTCTCTGTACCTGTGGACCTCCTTTCTCTTCCCATCCAAGTGCCTTTATTCCTCTGATTATTCACAATACATTCAAGTAAACCAAAGGCACAGAAGTGCAAACTAGCAGAATAATGAGCCTCATCCTCCACTGGTGATTTCATACAGGAAGAAAAGTCTTTTGATAAAGGAAAAATAAGATATTTTAAAGTAAACAATCTTCCTTGAAGAAAGGAAGTGTAGAGCAGCACTGAGAGAAAACATGTACAGGTAAAGTCTACATGTTGCAGAATTAATTATTTCTTTTCCTCATTTCAAACTAAGTGGTGTAGTTACTTCATTTTTAATTATTAGCAAAGTAAGTGAACAACTTCAAAGTTCTTGCTCTTGTAAAAGGTTTCAGGGTCTCTCCTCATGCACACTGAAGAAACCGTAAGTAAGTGTGAGGCCAGAGCACCCTCACCTGTACCTGCAGAGCAGCACTGCCTGCTCTGCCCACTCTCCATAAACCCCAAGGGCTGTGAATGCCCCTCTCGGCATCTACAAGGTTTGAGAACACCCATTTCAAATGTGCATTTTGTAACACCAAACAGCAGGGATTTCTGCAGTGGTGTTTGCATCGTCACAAAAGTCTTAAACAAATACAGCTTTAGCCTCTCAGAGTCTATGAAGACCTTTACAGGTGCCTTGACATTAAACGTACAGTTAGTGTCCTGTTAGTAAAGTTACCAGAGGTAGATGTTTCCTCAATATAGACTGAGGGAAAAAAAGAAAGGGGATAGTGTCCCTTCCCACTCATCCTGTCTTCCCAGAGGGTTGAACATGCTCCCAAGCACTGACTCCTGGCTATGGCGAGCACAGGACCACAGGACAGAACTGGTACTGCCTTCTTAGAGGCTACAGGATCCCTGGGGAGAAGCTCCAACCATCCTTCTCCCCAGTCCTGTTACTTCCCATCTCACTTTCTTGACACAACTTACATTCCCAGAGAAGGGTCAGGTTGGGAACCCAGTGCCAAAGTCGTAGAGAAGGAGATACAAAAAGGGGAAGGGGAAAACAAGGCCAGAAGCCTCCCCTGCACCAATGGCAGTGAGTGCAGCTGGTTACACACACACCTGTGTGCTCACAGCATCGGGACTTGTCACCAGTGCTGTGACACGGAGCAGCTCTGGAATATCCACAACACCTGGCCAGGGGCACACAGAGATCTGCAGCTACAGCTCAGTTCACTGTAATTGGTAACTTCATATCACATCACTCAAACAAGGTCTAGTAAAGCCTCATTCTGATTTAAGACATTTTTTTAATCCAGGGATTTAACTTAAATTGTTCTAACTTGTTCAGGTTTGAAGAAAGTAATTTTTCACATTATCCAGACTCACTACAACAAACCTTGGCCAGTAGAAACCCTTACAGCTTCTACTAGGACTGCAATTTTAACAGAGATTATGTTCTGCTATTTCCATAGCATTAAATTTACATTTGATTTTTTTTTGCAGTTTACTGGGATTAGCAAGTAAATTCAACAATGTCTTCAAAATATTGCAAACTAAAATGAGGGCAGGTCCTTGATGCACCAGTGTTAAAGACTTTCACATTTGAATTTCAAAATCAGAGTCATTAAAAATAAGCTTGCCTGGCCATTAGAACCAGTAAAGGTGCATGACTAACGAGCCTGTGGTTGCACATTCACTACAAAGGAACAGTCACCCTCCAAGCCCCGACCTCCAAAGCCCCGTGTCAGTCAGGCAGGGAACAGCCCAGCCAGCCCCAGCTCTGCCAGTCCCCTCCTGCAGAGCCCCACCAGCAGCTCAGCAGCCCAGGGCAGGACTGAGGGGGCTAAAGCAGTACTTTAGATGAACATGAAACCACAGGACGTTAGATAATCAACCTCACACATAATGAAGTTTACTTCTATAGAACCAGTAGTGTCTGGCACTAAAAAAACATTAAAAAAATCAAGTACCTTTAAAAGAAAGCTCACCTCTTAGCTATCCTTCATTTTCAATTTAAATTTTCCTTATCCAGTTTCAGCCATTTATCAATTATCTTCTGGCTTTGTGAATTATTTACATTGAAGTGCAGAATTAATGAAGATAATCAACTTATGTAACTCTGAATTTTGTCTATTTACTTTTTTCCCTCCTTTTAAACTAACTGCAGTGCTTGGTAGATGGAGAGGTATCAAATGTATTACATATTAAGCCCAATTAAAACATGTATGGCATCCTTACTTTATATTAAGTACAACAAAGGAATTTCATAGTGTTATTATAGTTCCATCTTCTTCCAGTGACTTACGTCCTGGATCTGGTACTTCATATTCCATGCTAATGCTGCCTGCTGAGTGATTGGAGTTCATCTCACTGGAAGGAAGGAATCCATTTTGGGTGGACTCGTGAAGGAGTTCAATTTGTGACAACGATTCTATGCTTTCGCTGGTTGGTGCAGCTTTTGGGATCTGCTGGGGCTCCCCACTATCTTCAATAACAATGTCCTCTTCATCGCTCTCCTCTTCTCCTTGCAAGAGGCTTCCCAAAATGTTTGGCGTGCTGCTGGGAAGGCTGGACTCTGTGGACTGGCCGGAGCTGCCCGAAGTCCGACTGTTCCTCACGACATTGTTCCTCTGGTTGGCGGGTCTGACTGTGATGATCAGGTTGCGGCTGTTTGCAATCATCATGTCTGTAACTTGATCCAGGCTTTTGCCTGACACCTCGATTCCATTCACCTCCAGTACCTCATCATTGACAGCCAGTAAGCCTGTGCTCTGAGCCAGCCCTCCAGGGACAAGCCTGGATATGAAAATCCCTGGCACTTTCTCTAAGCCGTGCGGTGTCACTCTGACGCTGGAGCCGTCGCGGATGTAGAACCCCAGGGGCTTGTCGGTCCCGTACTTGTACAGCCGCACCCTGCGGTGGGTCTCGGGGAGAATATCCACATCTATGATGGAGGACACTGGCCTGAAGTCCTGGGGCATGCTAATGACAATGTGGGGCTTCTTCTTGTGGTTATCCGTCCGCAGCACATTGGACAGGACGTTCTTCTTCCTCGTCAGGGTGTCTGTCCCGAAGGCACTGTAGTCTGCGTCTTCTGCAAGAGAGCACACGGGTCAGACCCTTCAGAGGGAGCACCAGGACTGGTGTTTGGGGCACAGGGGGTTGGACCCTTCAGAGGGAGCACCAGGACTGGTGTTTGGGGCACAGGGGGAGCACCAGGATTCTGTTTAGGGCACAGGGGGTTAGGCCCTTCAGAGGGAGCACCGGGATTTGTGTTTGGGGCACAGGGGGTTACAGACCCTTCAGAGGGAGCACCAGGATTGGTGTTCAGGGCACAGGGGGTTGGACCCTTCAGAGGGAGCACCAGCACTGGTGTTTGGGCCAGCACAACACACCTGAGCCAGAAGGCTCCTGATTTAACACAGCACACACATTTCTCTCTACTCATGAAACAAAAGCCTGAATGCCAAGAGATTCCAAGTTCCTAATACTTTTGGGTTTGTTCTACCAAAGGAAAGAGGGTATACAAAAAAAACTAAAGCAATTTAGCAGCAGCAGACACAAAGAACTACAGGGTAGCATGGAAAGAGTGAGTACATTCCTAGAAACATTTTAATTTTATTCAGAGTAATTCCACTTGCTGGTTTTCTCTGCTCAGGTTTCAGATCATTGGAAAAGGAAGAATGAAAAAGGGAAAGCAGCCAGTGTGCCTATTATTGCCTAGTTGCTGGGTGCCAGCCAAGTGACCTGGATTCAAACTCCAGAAAGCTTATTCCACTCTGCACTCCTCCCTGCCCCCACGCCATGTAGGTAAAATGGCTGTGGAGCAGAAACAAAGAGACCTTGCACACAAATACTTGAGGCAAAGCTGTTCATGCAGGCAGTGCAGTAACTGCCACAACTGGATACAAAATATGCAAATGGCTCAGAACTTCAAAAAACAAACACTAGTCATGAAACTACTGAGGGAAGAGAACACACGTTCTGTGGAGCAATCCTGATTTCTGCAATGCCAAGTTACCAAAGCTTCCATTTCTGGTTTTAATATGCTATAACTCTCCAAAAAGAATGAATTGAACCTAAATACATTCAGATTTGTGTTGCCTTGGATTTACATTTGTAGTTTTGCAAGTGGATTAAAAAAAGAAATTAAGCAGAACTGGTTTGCACTACCCCTGGGACTCAGAGAAGTTGGGATTTCTTTGTGTTATCACATTAAGATGCCATCGATAGAGCCAAGAAAGTAAAAGAATGGCCATACATTTCAATCTGTGAACTGGAATAACCATGGCAAGCTGCCCCAGTGTGGCATTTCAAGGAGCTGTCACTGCAGGGAGAGTTGGGCAAGTCAAAAGACACTCCTTTTGAAGGCTGAGATACACAGACATGTACCAGTTACTTCTGGATTCTTCAGATGCTTTAGGCAAAACAGAACAGACAAAGTATTTCTGGAGCAACAGTTCACCACTGCCACATCATGGAACACTAACTCCTCCCTGAAAACATGAACAGCCCTTTGACTGCTCTGTCAGGCAGCCTTTGACTTGGTATTCTACAAGATAAAGGACAAGGGAAAAAACACCAACGAATTTTAATTAGCCCACAAAAAACCCCCAGAAGGATTTATTATAAACTCATACCTTGTGTGTACACAATAGTTCACCACCATGGCTTAGAAAAACGTGTCCTGATGGCCTCATTTAGCTGGTTTTTTTTTATTTAACAATCACAGAGAGCAAGGGAGGCAAAGCTACTGCTTTGCTGTTTGCTACAGACAGAGCATCTTTTGCATTGACATCCACAGATAAAGCTGTTCATTAATTTAACTGATCAACAGGAATTATTTCTGAAGTAACCTGATTTCAACTCTGCAGTTACTTCTGTGACAATCTTAGTTATGTTAATTTAACTTTAAATTACAAAGTAACATTAGATCTCAACATCAAGCAAGGAAGCTTTAGAAACAGCCTCAAACCTTTTCTTCAGATGCCCAAGAGTGTTCAGTGTAAGTAACTTCTGAGTTGGTTCATTAAACACCCTTCAACCTCCCAAACCAACTAGTCTGAGGTGTGAAACAGCTCCAAAAGTGCAAACTTACCATTTTGTCTGTAAAATGCCCCTTCTGTCTGACTGACTGAAGATCAGCTGTTTAAACCCCTGTATGTTGCTGAACTCCAAAGTGCTGCCTTTTCAGACAACACAGAGCAATTCTTTTGTTGTGCACTTAAAATTCATGATCAAAGAAGAAAGTGTGAGAAGTTTTGCCCTTATCTCTCCTGACAACCCATCCAACCAGTTTCAAGTTAGACATCTGGTGCTTCATTGGAAGGATTTTTGCAATTCAATAAGTTGCAATAGTGCCTTTCTCTTTTAATTTAGAACTACAATTGTTTACAAAACAACTTGGAAAGGACAACTGTGAAATCAGAACCCAGACAGGTATTGCTTTAAATATTTTTTACTGCTAAACACAAAGCAACACAACAGCAGCAAGAGGGTGACAGTATAGGTGGTTTTAGACAAGCAATAGACAAAGGTGACTTGAATATTAGATTTAAGAATATTAATGAGTGCAAAGGTTATTTTTTACGTCATGGACTCTCCCACAGTATTCAGTTTACAGGGTTTTCTCCCTAAATTCAAAACAAATCCAGGGGCTCAGACAGTTTCTGGTCCTTCTCCCATTCTGTCACACCAAACGTGTATCCTATGGATGTTCCCAGCTTGTCACAGTGCCCACAGGGCTTCCTACTCACCTTCACGGCAGGCCCCTCACCCAGCCTGGCACAGACTGGATATACAAACACACATTGATTACATCCAAACAGTGTCCTGCAAGTGGTTAAAGGCAGTCTGTGCTCTTTACTTCGCTCAGGTCAGACCTAGAGCTGCTCCCAACCTCCCTCACAAAAGCCACCACCCCACCCTGGCTTCACAGCTATCAGCTCATAAGGCTGAAACTTCTGTCCAAATCAAGATTTTCCAGAGTCAGCAGAGGAACACAAAGATCAGCTGCAAAAGGAGCGGCTTGGAAAGAAATATTATGTAAATATGTGAAATAACAGCTTTAAAATAAAAACCTAAGATCAGAAAAACATTTCTTTGTAAGAGATAGGAACTTTGTCTCTTTCAAAAGATGAACATACAATCAGAAACCTTAACAGAGCTGGTGCTTTTGTTTTTAGGAACCTTCTTAAGTTACAGGATGCATTGTTGAAATAAAAGCATCCCAAAATTGCAAGCCAGATGTCAAAACATTTAGAAACTGATGCATCAGAAGGTAAGTTTTTTGCATTATAACTTCTCTTAGCAGTCTAGTAATTCAAAACTAGCATGAGCTTTCATGTACACAGTTAAAGTTACAGAATTTGTGGGGGGAAAACAGCAAAAGGCTGATAAAAACTCCTGTGTCCAAATCTGAGTCAGACAGCACACTCTGGTTCACCTCCCCTCCACTGCTGAACAAATTTGCTAAAGCAATACTCTCAAGTACAAAGGCATCTTTGTTCTGGCACTTCACTAATCAGTTTAAAGCTGTGGCAGAAAATATTTTGGCCTGAAGCCAAAGGACAAGGTGTAAACTCCAGATAGCGTTAAGGAGAACGTCCAGGCAGGGCAGGGATGGCTTTTCCCAGCAGTCTCAGGCTCAAGGTGGCACCGAATCTGTTCAGACTCACTGCATGAAGCTCAAAACAAAAGCCCACAAGTGCAAATCTGGTTTCAATTTAACGTTGTTCAAGACAGATTTTTAAAATATTTTTCTGATCTATCTGCAAAGCAACACAGAGTTACCCCTCAAGAACTCAATTTTCAAAGCCCCAGGTAGTTAGTACACTTCAATACAGAGGCAATTCAGCATTTGTTAAATTAGCCCAAACAAATCATCTCTTCATCACAAGATATATAAAACATGGTTTTAGGAAACGAACCTGTGTTTTTAGGAAGGGGCCCCAGAATAACCAGGGTAGCCCATAAAGAGCTGTTGGGCAAGTCAGCTGCTCACCAAAATAAAGCTCCTCAGTGAAAAGAGGCACAAATGGATTAACCAAAGAATCCCCTCTTCACTAAACAGCCGCACACACACTGAACTTGCAAGAGTTGTATATTCAGTTTAATATCCTGCAAGTCTCTTTTAAGGATATTATCATGAAATGTATCTCTGCTATCTCTATTAATCTTGTATTTAGAATCCACAGCTCCCCACATCAAACTGTCCTCCAGCCTGTGCAGTCTCCGTTTCCCTCCTTGGGTTTTTCTCACAGACAGAGTGACTCCCATACATCTGGATTTAATCACAATACATCAGTTTAACCTTTAAATACCAGATGTCAACAGTACCTGTTAATCTGTTAAACTGCAGAATGAAATTCCAGCCAGGAACTGTTTTCCACAAGCTGACAGTCGATCTCACTGGTGCAACACCAAGCCCAGTGTAGATTTAGCACTGTGGCACTTTAAAGAATTTTAAAGGAATTTAGTGAAATACAATTAGAGGAGTAGAGGGGAATGATGTGATTTTGTACAGGCTCTGTAGGTTTCTTACCACATTAACCAAGACACAGCAATGCCCAGGACAAACTGACAGCTTTCAGGAATGAGGAGTCACAACTGAAGAGCAGAAAGTGCTCATTCTGACACAGCAACATTTCCAAAACTTCAGTCCCGTTATCACGACTGTCACTTACTAATAAATGCACAAACATCTCTCCTCCCCTTTCAGCCCCTTAAGGTGTTCTTTGGATGCAACATATGAGGAAGTTAACACTATTTACATTAGATTTTATTGCAGTCTGCTCATACCTTGCTTTGCATAAATTACATGTAGATTCTAAAAAGGTAAAAAACAGTGTAAAAAAAATTTCATATATTTTAAGACAGCAGAAACTTCCTCTCTTCACCACAGTGGCTTTTTGTCAAAATTCTTAAATTCACAACTACTATAGCTGGAAATGCAAAAGAACGTGAAGTTCCACTACAAAACTCACAGAAATTTTTCAGCTGATTTAAGAGGATGCATGAAATCCACAAGCAGCCTTGAAGGTGGAAAAGTAACTTGTTTCACTTATTATAGTTCCAAACCAACACAGATCAAAGCAGCCCCACCAATAGCAGGTATTTGTTAATTTATTTTCTGTTTCAGAAGTACATCCAATAAAGTTCACTGCACTCCTATGAATTAACCACACCTTAATCACAGTGCACAAAGTACAACTCATCTCTGACTCCAGCAATTCAGCTTTGGTTACAGACATACCATCACAAATAAAATACAGAACCAAGTTACTTCTTATTTTCTATCAAACAAATACCTGCTCCATATGGCAAAGCTGTCAATGAAGTCAAAGCCTCAGTTTAATCAAGAGACAAGATCAGCATGGTCACAATTAACTCACAGCAAAGTTACAGTGCTGCAAGTGCTGCAATAATGTTCCAGCCCGGGTTCTTTATTCCCTGAACTCCATGGCCAGAGGGCTCCTGTGTCCAAGGGAAGGCAATGAATGACACCTGATACTTTCTACACAGCTTTTCCTGCCAGTCAGTTCTTGTTCTGATAAACTAAAGTGGGTTAATCTTATTTCTACTTCTGTGCATTGTACCCATCCTTTTATCAACTCTTTGTACCAGAGAAGTAACAACTAAATCCAT
Organism: Hafferia zeledoni; assembly: GCA_035583235.1. NCBI lineage: Eukaryota > Metazoa > Chordata > Aves > Passeriformes > Thamnophilidae > Hafferia > Hafferia zeledoni. The sequence continues at coordinate 13,899,666 of JAWWEV010000054.1, forward strand.
CAGGCTTTAAATGAAGGTACAGTGATAATATAAGGTGTTAAAAATGTAACACTGGGAACAGCCAGCATCAGACAGGTAACACCAGTGACAATCTAAACCCATATGGTGTTAAAATATAAACTCAATAATCCCAGCCTGACAAAGTGGCTTATCCTTTCCTGTCATATGGCCACAGTAGGGGATTAAATGGAACCACAGACCTTGTCCCTCTCCACCTTCTATTAAAGCAAATGGTTCATGCCTTTGGCATTTCAGGACAAAACACAGTCCCCAACTAGACCATCCTATCAACACAAACCAACCAAACATTGTGCCAGCACAGAGCACCTGCCAGTGTGAATACTGGGGGTTTATGCCAGGCTGTTGTGCAGTTGTTAGTTTTTTGGAGGGGGAATGTTGACAGAAGGTTTTGATGCCCAAGTATTCTGTGAGGGAAGGATGTCTGTCTTAGCAACAACCAGGGACAGTGAACATCACAAGAACAAATACAACTTCAGTTTGGATTTTTTCCCCCTTCATGAACAAAAGCAGACATCAGGAACACACACCAGTGCAGACAAGCTGCCTCTGAATGCACACCAAGAGCAGCACTCCCATCTGAGGTCTGGTAACTGAAATGAGCCTGTCAATTCAAAGCTTCAGGATGTTTTATTAGGGAAGTGTGATAAGAGCAGCATATTACAAAGTGAGTCTTGAATTTATACTTGTATATTACATTTAATATTTCATGTAATAAGACTTTCAATATTCCTTTCTATCCTGTAATGGCCTCTTGGCTGATCAAGATTGGAATTTCAAGTGAAAAGTATCCAACATACAGAGCAGAAGCCCCTAGAGGTTTAAAGCTTATTTTCATTTACCTGCATAAAACCAGAAAGGAGCATTTGCTGGAGATTTAATTTGACTTTAACTGAACTAGCAAAGAAGCACAAAGTATAAATAGGTTGCCTGAGGAAGTTCTTGCAAGAGAAACAAGTTGTGAATACCTTTCATGAGCCATAATTACTATGGAATTCAACATGATGAAATAGGACTGAAGGGTTTTTTCCTCCACACATCACACTGTTCACTTGCAATGTGGGGTAACTGGACAAACAGATGACTCACATACTTCAGCTGCACTTACCTTTTCTCTGAATGAAAATCCTGAGTAGAGGATTGGCTGTGGAAACTGCTTTATGATAATTGTCATCATTATTGATAGGCAGCAGGTCTCCATGGATGTCCGTGTATCCCACCAGAACATCAACATTTGGAATCTTGTGCACGTGCTGCAACAATCCATAGAATTCCTCAAACTTCCCAGGCTTGGACCTCTCCAGAGAAAACCGTCGAAATTCTGCTCCAAACTACAACAGAATGTATCTTACATCATTAAGATGGAAATTTAACACCCTCATGCAATAGAATGATTTTAAGACTAAACCTGGAAAGTTTTGGAGTTAAAAGTGTATTAGAAACTACAACCACTAATTTTGAAAAGGCATAAAAAAGGTCAGTTTGGGTTTTTTTCCCCCCCAAAGTTGTAAGTATCTTTGGACTTGATTCAACATGTACTTTTGAGCAGGCAAAGGTTGTCCCCCCGTTCCGTTTAGTGGGAGCTGAGGTGACAAATTAGTGCCAGTAATGCCGACCCTCACACACTGATGGAACAGCCACGTTCTCAGGCAGGGCCAGAACTCACAGCCAGCACTGCTGTGGTGGCTCAACCCGACGTGATTACCCTCCTGTGGTATGTGAATACCCGGAATTTTTCTCCAAGAACTATGAGTGCACTTCAGAACAGAGTGTATGGATTGTTACACAGCTACGGTTCACCTATGCAAGAATGATCAGGCTCCAAACTCCCAGTTCTTTGGCCAAGAAATGAAAATGCCCCTGACGTGAAGACAACCAAGGACAAACCACGTGCAGCAGCAAAGCTTTGGTGAGCTGAGCCCAATCAGTTCTGCTCTTCCCTAAACAGAGATGTAAGAGGCAACCAGTCATCACCCCTAACAGCATTCTGAAGGTTCATGTGCATGATCAGGACTCAAATCTTGACTGCACAGTCTTAAATGGTGGTTCTACCCAGGGTATATGACAAGATTTAGAAAATATGAACAGCAGTTTGATCACTGACACTCTGCACTTTCAGGGACAGGATCTGCTCTCAAGGCCACTCAACCTCAGTCTCCTGTATCATCTTAAAAAGCAAACATTGATTAAAACACAAGACTAAGAATGGCCAGGTGGAAGTTCTGGCCAGGTGGGGGTTGGTCTCTTCTCCCAGGCACTCAGCAATAGGACAAGGGGGCACAGGCTCAAGCT